>WOXC01000265.1:0-520456 GCA_011680675.1 Gymnobelideus leadbeateri
GAGCGCAGGAGCCGAGCCGAGCCCAGGTCCACGTGAGCCGAGGTTTTAGCCCCAGGGCGGCAGGGCCAGCAGCCGGCTGGAGGAACCCCAGAACACCAGGAACTGTGGAGACGCCAGAATTATCAACATAGACTTGCCTAGGACAATGTAAGAGGTTAGTGTCCTATGGACTTTGGGACCTGTATTTGGGGAATGCGTCAGCTCCCTCCCCTGGGGGCTAGAAGCTGCTGAGGAGACACACCACTGTGTAGTTTTCAGAGGCATTTCTGGCTCCCAGCCTACAAATCGTGGGGAGATCCAGCGATCAGTCTTGGGGGGTAATCGCTCTTGCTTTAACCTCCCTGGATCTGGATTGTGATCTAGGGTGGAAGTTGTGGGTGGGTTTACAGCTTGCCAGAAACTGAAGTTGCCCCCACACGTTCGGGACGAAAATTCCTCTATCTGGCCTTAAAGCCATAGTGTGGCAACAAGCCCAAAAGTCAAGTAATTAAGTGGCAACATGCCAAGGCAAAGGAAACAGAAAAATGCAACCCTAGACTCCTATTTTGGGGGCATAGAGCAGGAAAAGGACTGTGAGGTCAGAAGTCCTGCTCCAAAAGCCCCAGGGGAAAACATGAAAGGGTTGCAGGCCACAGAGGACCTTAAGGAGGACTTTAAAAATCAAATAAGAGAAGTGGAGGAAAAATTAGAAAGAGAAATAAGAAGGATGCAGGAAAAGTATGAAATGAGGGTCAACAGCCTGACTGAGGAAAACAACACCTTAAAAAATAGACTAGCTCAAATGGCAAAGGAGGCCCAAAAGGGCATTGAGGAGAAGAATGCCTTAAAAGTCGAATTTGCCAGATGGAAAAAGAATCTCAAAAGTTCACTGAGGAGATTCATTCCTTCAGAGTTAGACTGGAGCAAATGGAAGCTAGTGACTTTATGAGAAATCAAGATGCTGTTAAGCAGATCCAAACAAACGAAAGATTAGAAGGCAATGTGAAATATCTCATGGGAAAAACCACTGACCTGGAGAATAGATCCAGGAGAGACAATTTAAAATTATTGGACTACCTGAAAGCCATGATCAAGGAAAGAACCTAGAAATCACCCTTCAAGAAATTCTCAAGGAAAACTGCCCTGATGTTTTAGATCCAGAGGGCAAAATAGAGTTTGAAAGAATCCACCGATCACCTCCTGAAAAAGATCCCAAAAAGAAAACTCCCAGAAATATTATAGCTAGGTTCCAGAATCCCCAGATCAAGGAGAAAATACTACAAGCGGCCAGGAAGAAACAATTTCAATATTGTGGAAACACAATCAGAATAGCCCAGGACCTGGCAGCTTCTACACTGAGGGATCAAAGGGCATGGAATAAGATATTCCAGAGGGCAAAAGAACTGGGAATGAACCCAAGGGTCACCTACCCAGCAAAAACTGAGTATTTTGTTTCAGGGGAAAATATGGTCATTCAGTGGAATAGAGGACTTTCAAGCATTCTTGAGGAAAAAACCAGAATTGAATAGAAAATTTGACATCCAGACACAAGAAGGAAGAGATGCCTGAGAAGGTAATCAGGGAAAAGAAATCAAAAGGAACTTATCAAAGTTGAACTATTTACATTCCTATATGGAAAAGCAATAACTGTGACTGATGATATCTTTCTCACTATGAAAATAATGGAAGAAGGGGGTGTGGTCATATGAATACATATGTAAATGTGTGTGTATATGGTTACAGTTATATATGGATAGAGGGCATAGGTTGAATTTGTTGGGAAGGGAGAATACTCAAGGGATGAAATTATGAGGTGAGAGAGGAAAGTGGCAAGAGGAGATGGGGAGAGACAGGGTAGGGTAAACTATCTCATGTAGAAGAAGCAAGGGGAAGTGGTTGCAAAGGAGGGGGAGAATAAGGAAGGCTAAAAAGGCAAAACCACATTCACATTGAATTTGGTTCAGGGAGAAAATGACATACATACTAAATGGGATATCTCAACCTGCAGCAGGATAGGGGGAAGGGGGATGAGAGGAGGGATGATGGATGGGAGGGCATCCTTGGGGTGAGGGGAGGTTGGAAGTACCCACTATAGAAGAGGGACAGGATCATGTAGGGAATGGACCAGGTGGGGGGTGGGATGAGTGGGAGGGAATTATAAGCAGCCTTGTACAATATATCTACTATGATAATGTTTTGCATAGCTAGACATGTACAACATATACTGAATTACTTATATCCCAAGAAGGAATGGGTGACAAGGGAGGAAGGAAATGGATCTGAAATTCGAGGTCATAACATTAAATGCTTCAAATATATATATAAATACTATTATTAATACTCTTTTGCCTATAATTGGGAGATAAGATGTGCAGGCATTGGGACACAAAGATTCATCTTCCTCTAATGGAAAGTCGATGGGGGTATGGGAGAAGGTATGGGAGAGAGCAGATTGGAGGAAGCGATATCTTGTGGGACTGCTATTCTGGGAGGTTGGGTAGGGGAATAATGGGGGGAAAATGATTGTAACTCAAAATCTGGCGGAAATGAATGATGTAAAACAGAAGTTAATAAAGTATTTGTTTAAAAAAAAAAATTCAAAACTACTCTTCATCAAAATTGTTTAAAAAAAAAACCCACACTTTAAAATTAGGTAATAGGTCACATAAAGGCAATTATGTGAACTGTTGGGTATAACCTTCCCTGAGGCTCTATAGCCAATATTTTTAAAATCCTACCTTTAAAAGACTCCTAAGACATTTTTAAAAAGAAGGTCATATGCACAGAAGAAGACTTTTAAAGAACTCATACTCCTTGTTTTTCTATCTTTGTGCCTTTGGTTCACATTGTTCCCTCTTCCTGGAATGGCTTTCATTCCTCAGCTCTCCCTTTTCCATTCCTAACCCTTGTTCAATTTGATCAACACATCAAATGATACTTCTCAAATCCCCTCAGTAAGCGTGTGTTCCCTATACTCTTCTGAACTCCCAAAATACTTTGTGTATATAGCTTTTATTGGAAGAATTCAAGAAGTCTTTTAGATGATTGGTGATGATGAGAATATAAACGTTTATAAAAGATATTGAACAAAGTGGGGAATCAAGACTTGACTATAGTTCACCAGAGGCATTGGTCATAAGGTTTATTTTACTCTTCACAGGCTCTTGAACTAAGTGAATATTTCTGAAATGAGTTAAACCTATTTCCACCAAATAGAAATGTATACTAGTGTCCAGAGTTCTAAATAACCAGTTTCTCGGTGTTAATTTGTCTTTTTAATCCTATTGAGTTAATTGTTAGCATTCTCAATTAAAAAAAAAATAGAAATGATAATAAAAGAATCATGGATGGGCCTAGAAGGCAAAATAAAGCTTGTCTTATAACTCAGGTCCTTTATTCATTTCATAAACCTAGACTACCTTGATTATAATAAAGCTTAACAGGAAAAAATATAACAATAAATAAAGGTCTTTTGCCCTTTGCACAGCAACTATCCCTTCAGAAAACCATTAGACCTTCAATTTGGGGAATGATAAAACTAAAGAATATATAACATTTTCTTGACATTCAAGGACACTGAGCAATTAACTTGGCAGAAGAAAACTCAAATTTTAAAAATTAGTTCATTTCAATTTCTTATGATTTCAATCACTTCCTCACTGCATAACAAACTTGGTTGTAAATTCTACCTGTCTATTCCTACTGTGACAAATTCAGATATCAATATGGAAGATGGCCAGGACAAAACTTCAATAGAGAGGCAGGAAACAAACAGGTGTGCATTATTGGTCAAAGGTATTTTCTTTACAGATAAGTGTTACTTTTTATCAGAAAAGTCCTAATAACTTTTAAGGTTCTTTATTACCCATTTTTCTTCAGTTAATCATAGCTTGCTTCCTAATATGACTGACAAAGCACCTCTGGAATCCTCTAGAAAATGCCAAATTAGCAAATAAGATGTAGCTGCAAAATGTAATCATCCAACAAAATACCATTCATGAAAATTTAAGGTAAAGGCAGAGTTAGAGTATCTGCAGAAGTGCACCCACACAGTCATTTATTAATATTTTCCAAAAACTAATGCCATTAGAAACTTAATGAACAATTTTATCCTCCTTTCCTACTTGAAAATATTTGGATATACCTATGCCTAAAGACATATGGAAGAAATTAGAGGCAGAATTTGATATGAAATGCAGATTAGCAATTCAGTACCAGAGTTGAAAGGAAAACATGGGAAATAGTTTATCAAATAAAACTGAATTCTTACCACAGCGATCTCTAATGACAAGGTTCCTGCCTTCTTTCAGGTGTATGGTGAGGAGGTAAGCAAAAGGGCTGGGGAGGTTACTTAAGCAATCTCCTGCTTCTTCGAGAGTCTATAGGAGATAGAGAAACCATTTACTTTTTTTCTTGATTTATAAGCAAAAGAACACACACATGCATGCATGTGTGCACACACATACACTGCACAAAACAAAAGCAGACAAAACTACATTTTCTTCATAAAGGAAGGAAAAATTGCTAAAGACAGTGACCCTTTTTAAGGGTGAAGTATTGATAGGTATGTTATGAGTTTTATAAGCACATATCCAGTCACACACACACAAAGACACAGACAGACACACATTTTATTCCTCAGACTGTGTAATCCTATTCCTCCTATGTCACTTACTAGGTGAAACTTTCTTTGATCTCCTCTAGTAATGAATACTAATTTTAAACCTCTGGCCATCTTTTGTTTTGCTTTTAGTCTTACTAGAGAGTATGCATCTACTATGTATTTATCATCCTTTGTGTAACTGCTGTAGCCTTATTAGATGGTGACATCCTACAAAGCAGTGCCTTTCTGGTCTATCTGGACAAGGGTCCAAACACAGTACTTTTCCCATGGTCAGCACTTAAACTATTTTCTTATATCCAATACCACCCATTAACTTAGTCATGAGATTGCCATGGAAAATTAACATCCTGAGAATTACAGAAATTGTTGATATCAAGTCACTCCATGTTTATTACAAAATGATTTACAACTCCATAAATGAGGTTGGTTAGTATTCAGTATTCTACATAGAGTCAAGACCAAATTCAATCCTAACTTTACTTTCCAGTAAATATTTCCTTAGAATTATTTACTTGATGCTAGAGAATTTAAAAATAAAACAACTACAGACTCACAGATTGCTCTTCAAAAAGCTGGGAGGTCATTGAAGTATCCAAATCACTAGATCCACCTGGATTCTGTTGTTAAAAAAAAAGGTTTTTTTTTTAAAGCCTGATAATAAATCAATTGAAAGAACTAAGCAGACTAATAACACAGAAAGACGTCTCTTCACCTGTTGAAGTTACTTTATCACCTTTGAACATTTGACAGACTAAAAGCTTATGCCTAGATCAGAAGATTCTGAAGAGAGCTCTTCACTAGGACTCTCACTTAGCAAATGTGTGATTTACATATTTTAGCTCAGCTGAACCTAGAAGTACTTAGCATTTTAATGCTTGTGTGGTAAAAACTATGGTATGATGTGGTTGACTAGTTCACAGAATGCTTTGGGCATTGTACTCAGCAAAATAAAATGGGAAGCTTTCCAAAATGAGGCCTGATGGTACTACTTTAAACTATACCTTTGTGGAATTTGCAATCTTGTCTCAAGCTGTTAGATTGCACATTTACTAAACCAGAGAGTAAATTTTCATTAGCTCTGAGTTAAAGACATACTCTAAACAAGCTGATCATTGCATGACGTAGAACTGGAAAAAGACATTTGGAAGGACCTTAGGTCATCTAATTTAACCCCTACCAAAATAATAAATCTCATCTACAACATTCTTAATCTAGAGTATTCAGCCTCTACTGAAAGGGATTCAGGGACCAAAAATTCATTATTCCTCAAGTAATCCACTCCAGTTTGGGACAGCAATAATTACCAAGGATACTGACACAAACAGACACAGACACAGACAGACACACACATACATATATTTTCTATTTTTTTTCTATTTGTTGACTCAAAATCTGACTTCCTCTAACATCCACTGAATGCCCCAGGGTCAGGTGCCATAAATTTAATCTCCTTCCACATAAACACCCTTTGGATAGTTTAAGCTAGATATCATGTGTCCTCTCCCCAAATTTAAGAAGAAATGAACTCTCCTGAGTTCATTGACGTGATCCTCCTGCAGCACAATATTACGGTTCTTCAATCCTGGTTGTCCTCCTCTGGATATAGGAAGTTTATAAATATGTCAGTTCATTTCCTGATTTGAATATGTCAAGAAACCCAGAAAATTATGCCACAGACTAATGAAACATGTGGCTAACAATGCTTCCTTAAATTTGCATAGAACTTCCTAGTTAAAGTGCCTTTGCATCTACTGTTTAATTTAATTTAATCTCAGTTGTAAGGGAGCTCAGAGGTTATCTAATTCAAACGTCTGTCTGATACATGAATCCAGGATAAATGACCAACTCATCAAACTCTGACTGAAAACTTCTAATTACTTCCTGTATTACTGGTCTAACTCATAACTTTTGAGATCTGTTAGTGTGTTATAAAGCTGAGCCAAAATAGGCCTCCCTGCAGTTTTTATCTTTTGGGCCTAATTATGCCTTCTATAACCACATAGAATAGATCTAATACATTACAATCCTCCAAACATCTCAAGTCAGCTATGCTGGGGAGATGGGGTAGTTGTTTTTATTTCCCGTTAATAGTTAAGGTAGCAGAAGCAAAAAGATTGAGTTACTTGTCCATGGTTACAAAGCTAGTCAGGGTTAGAACTAGGATTCCAACCCAGGTCTATTGATTCCAAGTTCAATACTTCTTTCCTCTTTACTATCAATTAGAAGGTAAGTTCACTGTGAATAAGGATCATTTTTTGTGTGTATATTCCCAGCCCAGAACAAAATGCTTGGCACATAGCCAGGATTTGATTGATTGATCTTACAGGAATCAGAAGGGCTCTTAATTTTGTCAAGACTTTCTACCAAAGTAAACATTATGGAATTAGGAATTCTAGTTTGAGAGTATTCTCAAAACTCTGTTTTATTCTTCCAGTTGTAGGTTATCACTCACTAAGTCTGTCTTGAGGCCATCTAAATATAACATGGCATCTCACAGGCCTCTAGGTACCCTAATTCCACATTATTCATTTATAAATTTACTAATGTTCTTCATTTTTTTCCTGGATTGATAGATTTTTAATGTCCAATGAAGCTGGGTTTCAGTATGCTAACATTACATGCATAAGTGCTATAGACATCACATTTCAAAGTAGTTTTGTAATTTTATTGATGAAGAAACTGAGACTATTTCCTACCTGGTATCAAATAGTTTGTTAGTGATGCAGATTAAAACCAAAAAAATTCCTTGATTTTTTTCAGGTTCTTTAAAGTGAATTTTTGCTTCATTTCATCAATTGAGTATAGAGAGGCATGAGAGTGCAGTAGAAAGAACACTGAATATAAATTTAAGATTTGGTGATAATGACTCACAGAGTTGACAATAAGTCAAATCAAATCAACAAGCATTTACTTTGTACCATGGATTGTGCTAAATGCTGGAGATACAAAGGCAAAAGACAATCCTTGCTTTCAAAGATTTTTTGTAAAGGAAATAGTTATTATAAATGACAACATAAGTGTAATTATAATGCAAATTGCAAATCAGACTGTAATGGTAATGGAATTTAAAGATCCCCTTGTATTGGCTTGGTTTTCAGGTTGTGTTAAAACCCAGAGCTTGTGAATCCCACTTGTGGGATGGACTTGTTGATGTGAAGAGAGGGGGCTGAACTGGGAGGAGCTGGTGCCAAGGATTTAGAGAGAAACCCAAGCCAGAAGAACTTCTGGAAGCTAGCAACTGGAGGCTGCTGCTACTGTTGGAGAAAAGAAATGAGACCTGCGGGCTGAACTGGAAAGAAGCATGACTGTGGTGCTGGTATTTATTCTTTCTGTTTTGATATTACTTTGCCAGATTCATCTGCTGGTAAAGGACAGTGCTGTTGTTGCAGAGGTCCTAGAACCTTGCTGTTCGTTCAGAAGCCCTGGAGAAGGATTTTCTTGTTGTATGTTTACAGAAATCCTGGAAGAGGATCTTGCTGATGTTTTCAGGGGTCCTGAGACTGTTCTGCAGACAGAGAGTGAATTGATGAAGACTGCCAATGTATATTGTGGTTTTCTTAAGCTTTGTCTTCCCAGGAACAGAGATTGCTGAGAAGTTGCCTTGGGTCAAGATGAAGAAAAGACCTCTTATTGGGTATTGAATTGCTGTGATGATATCTTAACTTTATTGTAGCTTAGGGGTAGATAGCCTTTGTGTACTCCACTGTCCCTTTGATAGGGTGCTTGGTGTTGATGGATAGTATTGTAATTTAGTTGTGATCCAGGGGTAGAAAACTTTTTACTTTTATACTTTGTGATTGACTAAATGAATATACTGCCCAGGGGTGGAGTAATTGAGAACTTATTAAATGATTGAGTATTTTGATCTTGATTTTCTGTGAATGTTTTGCCTTAATCTGTCACTGAATAAATGGAGTTTGCTATGCTCATAATCCAAACCTGGAAGTTGCTGGTGCTTGGCATTACACAAACTTGCTACAGTTCATCCCTTTGGCTTCTAAGATGGTGGCCCCATCAGCACATTTGGAAACAAAATACGGAAAAATCAGAAAAAAGGCTTAGAAAACCAGCTTCTTAGGTTGACTTCTGGGGATGTGGGATGGGAGGACAATATGGAGAACTTTAGGCTGATGCCATAGCTCATGTCTACCTCTGATTTCATTTTGGGGTCAGTCTATTTTCATATTTGGAATATCACAAATATGGGCATATAAAACAAACATCAGTCCAATACCATGCTAAATATGATCCATGAACTAACAACCAGATACCATTCACTTCTTCAGAATGGCTTCACTAATAGTGTTTCTTGTATTTCCATTTGTAATGATATGCCTCTCTCAACATGAACCAGGATCTCCACTCTCAATAAAACACATCATCTAAAAATATCTGCAGATATGCTCTCATGAAACTGATAATCAAATTACTCTCTCTGACCCCCTGAAATCTATAAACCAGCCATCAACCAAGTGAGAAAGCCCCTCTGTAGGCTTTAGCAATAAACCACCAACCTCATAACAGAAGCAACATGGATCTAATACTTGCCATTGGGAGAGGTTGTACAAGCAAACTTGTACTCAAAGTAAATCAGGCTCACTCAGCATAGTTGTTGTGTCTTTGATGCTTCTACACTTGTAAGATGCAGTCTCCTTATTTGCATTTTGAGAGTGAGCCTAATTCTACCTTAAATTAGCTTTACTTTAGTTTGTAAAATTGTTGGTTGTTTTGGTATTTTGTGGGTGGCCAGCTTATTATAATGTTCACCAGTAGTCACATTTATACAAAACCCGAGGATCTGGGATTCTGAAAGCTCCAGGATGAGTGGTGACTTTGTTCCACTACTGTTATTGATTTCACCTCCAGAAAGATTCAGCCAGGGGATAAAATTTGTAAGAGATTCTTATTCTCTGGAACATTGTAAAAGCCCTTCAGCAAAGGTGTCTAAACAATGTAACTTGGTAGAGTCATTGGGATAGTACCATCATTTTTAATCTCATTCTCTCTCTCTCTCTCTCTCTCCCTCCCTCCCTCTCTATATCCTCCTCCTTCTTCTCCTCCCTTCTCACCCTCTATCTATCTAAACTGGGACTTTAAAGAAGCTAGGGAAGCAAAGAGACACAGATGAAGAGGGGAATTCAAGGAATGGGAGACAATTCGTGAAAATACAGTCAGGAGATAGACTATCTTGTGTGAGGAATAGCAAGGAGGCCTGTGTCACTGGGTTGCAAAGTACATGGTGGGTAGCAAGATATAAGAAGACTAGAGAGGTAGGAGGTAGCAAAGATATAAAGGTATGAATGGTTTTGAACACTAAACAGAGGATTGGAATGAAAAAAAAAATATTCAAAGCCCTTCTCGATCTGGCTCCAGTTTATCTTTATAGACTTATATTATCCCCAGTTCACATACATATCCCAACCAAATTAGCCTAGTGCTTGTTTGTTCCTCATACATAACATTCTATTTTCCTTCTCTTTGACTTTGCATTGGCTTCCTCCCAAACCCAAATACAGTCCCTCTTCACTTCTATGTCTTAGAATTCCATGCCTCCTTCAATGCTCAATTCAAGCATAAAGTGTACAGGAGGGTCTTTCCTAAATCCTGCCCCTCCCTAGCTGCTCATTTGCCTTATCTTTACTTCCTATGCCTTGTGTACTTGCTTTTTCCTTCAGTAGAATGGTAGTGATCACTTCGTTTTTGTCTTTGGATCCCACAGTACCTACCACTGACCTTAGGCTATGGTGGTTTTGAGAAAAGAGCCTTAAGAACCTGTTTCTCAGTACTCTTATATTTCTGCTTTAATATTCAAAAGATCAGTGACTCCATGGGTGTTGGTAACTCCTCCTACTAACAGATTACAACCCTTACAAGTTTTAGCAGATGTTCTTCCCAAGTGCCAATAACCCCCAAGCCCCAACATCTGATAGCAAAGTTTCTGGATATAACCTTTTGATGTTCTAAAATAAAAGTCAGAGAGTCTACTATTGTCAGGCACTTTGTCAAAGGTTTTACTGCTTGGTAAGGCCTGCCCAATTTTAGAATAAGTTGACATAGGCTTCAAGAAGTTAGGGTCACCCTAAACAAAATTAGGGTCTCAGAGTAGGACTCTGGTGGAGTATATACTAGTATTCTATTCCAGAAAAAAAATAAATTGTATTTCTAGAGAGCTCCTTTCCCCTAATTCATCCAAATTATGGCATCCTAATCTCTCTCCAGGTTTGCTTTACCCATTTCAGCCACAGGATGATTCTGTGCCAAGTAAGTGAGACCCTTTAACCACTTTGTTTTATTTACATACTTCTAAATGGACAGGTATAGTACATTTGTTTCAAAACAGTATAATAACTCTTCTCCTTATAACAACAAGGGCATTAAAGGCAATGAACTCCATTAACTCACCATTATGATGGAGGTTACACTTGCAGAGAAGTCACAGAATTTAGAGTTATGGTTCCCACAGCAACAGTAACTGTCACACACTATATATACATATAAAGGTAAGAAAATGATCACCTTCTGTAGGAATAGAAAATACTCCATATGCACAAAAGGGCAGAATTACAGCCACTGGGGGAACAATAACTTTTAATATTCTGACATATACAAATGTAAAAAAAAGCCTAAAGTACAGTCTACTGAGAGCTGGAGTTCTAACAGTATTATCTCTTTAACCAACCTCCTTGTTGTCCCTGAAATATATATGTATATATACATATATTATACAATGTAGATTACATACACATCCTATTTTTTTGGTTGTATGACATATAAAAATGTGTATGTGTACACATATAAAAGCATACTTTTTCCTTAATCACTAAAAATTATACTGATTGTAATGTTTATGATTTTAATGGAAGTTAGAAATGAAAAGCAAAATTTAGGAAGGGAAAAAATGTGCCATGTCAAATAGTGAAATGTTGTTATCCTGACCAGGCATACCTGAATTACTACTCTGGCCAGAATCTACCTTCTGCCATTTAAAATGATTCCCCATAGTAGGTTCAATGAATGCTTGTTGATTATAATGAAGATTATTACTAAAGGAAATCATTTTATCTCTACACATGTATTCTCAGTGACCGACACTAGCAAGTGCTTAATAAATGTCTGCGGAGTAATTCTACATAGATGCTTTAGGAATTTTGTTACATTTTAGGAGGGAGTTTGGAGATGTAGCTATAGATCTGGGAACCATATACCTAGAGATCATAGCTGAACTCATGAGAACTGATGAAATCACTGAGAGAGAGAAGAGGGTCTAGGACCAAGCCCTAAGATATAACTATAAATAACAATTAGGACAAGGATGATGATCCTGGAAAGGAGGCTCAAAATATACAATTAAAATGTGGAATACCTGAAACATGAACTTTGAAATAATACTGGTAAATTTAAAAAGCATTTACTAAATGTTTACTATATATAGAACACCGTCCTAAGCATGTGGTTGATGCAATTTAGACAAGATATGTCCTTTGCCTTCAATGAAGCTGTAAGGGGAGAAAAAACAAACAACTATAAAATATAGTATTATTAATTGTTTTGGATCTCTTTAATGTACCTAAGGGAAACTAGGTTACATAGTGGATAAAGTGCCAGGTCTGGAGTCAGGAAGACCTAAGTTCAAATCTGGCCTTGGACACTTACTAGCTGTGTGACTCTGGGTAAGTCACTTAACTCTATTTGCTCCAGTTTAGTCATATGTAAAACAAACTGGCAAAGGAAATGACAAACCACTCCAGTATTTTTTTCAAGAAAACCCCAAATGGGGTCCTTGAAGAGTTAGACGCAACTGAAACAACTGAACAACGGCTATAAAAGCACCCATTTCATGTGAGGTCCATAGTAGAATGCTGATGATCAGAGAAGACATCATGGAGTAGCTCACATTTGAGGGAGGCTGTGGGGGACAGCAGAAAGAACTCTGGGCTCAAATGGACTTGAATTTGAATGCTGACTCTGAGTCTGACTCAGACTTTTTGTGGCTTTGGGCAAGTGACTCAGCCTTTCCAGCCCACAGTTTTTTTATTTGCAAAATGAAGCCAATGAGTAGATGTCCCCTGAGAGATTTCCAGACTTCGATCTTTAATCAGATTTTATGCTAATATTATTTGGGCTTTACCCGAAGGACAGAAAAGAATTCAGCTAAGTGGGGGAAGCATGATATTACAGCATGATGGAAAAGACTGAGCAAAAAACAAACAAACCCGAAACCATAGAGATATTTTTGGGAACAAAGAACTGTCTAGTTTGGCTACACAGGAACAAAGAACATAGAAGGAACAAAGGGGGTATTATAAGACAGACTATAAGGTAGGGTAGTGTCTTCAAGGGAGGCCTTAAAATCAGGGGAAGAAGTCTGAACCTTATTCATCAGGCAAGAGGAGGTAGTTAAGGGTTTGTTTTTTTTTAGCTATCTAAGCATAAGGAAGTTTATTCTGCTAGCAGAATGAGAGATTGTAGAGAGAATAGAGGCAGGAAAACCTGTTGGCAAGAGTCTTTGTCGCTGGCTACCACACCTGTAATGTACACCATCACCAGCTATATTAAAGCATGCGTTCCCTTCAAAGTCCAGTTCAGTTGTTAACTATTCCATGGAAATCTACTCACCTCCTTAACATCCCTCTCCTACACACTTGAAAATGATCTTTCTCCCCTAAGAGCTTTCTACCACACTTTGTCTGAACCTTGACTTTGCCCCTATTAAATTCAACCTTGTGTTGTAACTATTTTATACATGTTTTATTCCTACTCTCTGCAATCTGATTGTAAGGTCCTTAAGGGAGTGTCCTTATCTTTTTACATCCAAAGCAAACACAGTGTCTTAGGCATAGTAAATATTTATACAACTTAATACATTTTTATTAAACAATTATTTCCTCTACCTTTCTTCTCAGCTTTACAGCAAAAAAATAAACAGAACGTACCCAAACTTCCAACTGCATAATTAGGGATCATTTCTGGCCACAGAACCTGACTACTTCTCAAGATTCAGTGACCAATACTATTGCCAGTAGCATCATTTTGTACAATCTGTCACTCCCAAACAGAAAGAACCACTAAAGAGGGGAAGTATGATTAAACAGAGCATTTACTTTCTCCACCTAGAGTTTAATTAATAGACATTCATATCTCCTTTTAACTTAGCAAATGGGCACTTGTATGATGGACAGAGTATGGTTCCAACACTAACTGTGGGAATATGGGGAAGCCATTTTATCTCAGTAGGCCTGGTTTGGTTTTCCTTTGTAAAATAAAGATACTCATAATATTTGAACAATCTCCCAGGGCCATTATATTTGACACACCATCAAACACTGTATAAATACTGTTATCCTTGGAAATGTTGGAGGTCAAGAGAGGCAAAAATATTCACTAAAAAAGGAAAAGCCAGAGATGTGAGTTTAGACTAATTTAAGATTTTTAAACCACAATTATAATCGAACTCATTGTCTGATATAATATCAATGTGTTATTTTACAAATCAAGCAAAGATGTAGATTTTTCTTTTAGAAAGTATATGCCATTATGAGTGATTTTAAATATTTTATTCAATTTTTTCTTGGAGCTAGATCAGAAAACTACTTAATGACTTGGCTATTTTATCTGCCAAAGCTAATTTAAGTAGCTGTTTAAAACTTTCAATTATTTTGTTTAACTAAATCAATAGCAATTATTTTTTGAATATTTTTCAGAATCCTTCTCTTCCTTTGAGATCCAATTCAAGCGTCATCTCCTCCATGAAAGCTTGCTCTGTGTAATCCCCTAGTTTTTAGTACACTTTTTCTCCTCAATTTTCCATTCTACATCCTTGTCTGTGTATATGTTGTATGCCCTAGGAGAATATAAAGTCCTTGAAGATGGATGCTCTGTTAGTTTTTCCCTTGTATCTCCAGTGACTTAGCACAATATATATAGCACATATTTTGAATTTAAGAAACATTTATTGAATCTGTTAAACTGAATTTTCTTCAACAGAAAGCTTACATAACTATTTTAAGAGGATAAACATATGCATATTTTTATGTTCAACCATTTCAGTTTTGTAATACAAGATGACTGCAAACCAAGAAAAGATAGGAACTTAAGTGAATCTAAATTCAAGGTTATCTAAAGAATAATAGAAAGTCAAATTATAAATCTCCAAAAGCTGCCACGTATTATTAATGATGACTTATTAATAAAAAGTGACATACTAGACAGCTTTGTGAATTAAAAAAGGCAAATTGTACATTAGCAAGAGTGAGAGTTAACAAATGGGCAGCCTGGATGCTCCTTTGAAGAGGATTAGCCCAATTACTATGGGCTAAGCAATGGGAATAAAAACATAATAGCAGGGGGGCAGATAGGTGGCACAGTGAATAGAGCACCAGCCCTGGAGTCAGGAGGAACTGAGTTCAAATCTGGCCTCAGATACTTAACACAAAAACTAGCCGTGTGACCTTGGGCAAGTCACTTAACCCCAATTGCCATACCTTCTCCCTTCCAAAAAGCAACAAAACAAAACAAAACAAAACATAATAGCAAAGACAGTCACTTCCCTATTGGGACATCTGGTCCAGAAACTTGCAAGGAGGTTGAGTGGAGTAGCTTGGAAAGCAGCTTGACATATCTTCTAAGGCCAATGGCAGAGCTGATTTGATCATGATTTGATCATGGTTCCAGTATTAAAGTTTGGAGGGATATACCTCTGGGGGGCAAGATGACTGATAAGATTATCAAAATGATGTCTGGAGACTATGAAGTGAAGTGAAAAAATGTTTGGGGCTGACTTGAAATAGTGGGACAGGTGAGCCAGGCACTCATCAGGGCGGCAAGTTTTGTTCCAGGTCAAAAATTCCTGAGATGAAAGGATTAAAATAGTCAGGGAATGTATGACCTCTGATTCTGATAGATGAATGAAATCATGAGCTCACACAAATGGCAAAGAGAAGTAGTTCCCTGATATTTTATTTTAAGGTTATTCCAAAGGAATACAATGTTTTCTTGGTCCTCACCTTTGTGAGTTACTGTGCTCAAATAAATTCAGGACCCGGTAAACAACTTTCTCATGATTAACATCTCTGAACTTAACCACACTGCTCCTCTGACACCAAACATAAGAGTCTAAAACTGTAATCATACTTTCTAATTTGTTAACTGGCACTAAGGTTGTATTTCACACATATATGTCATATATGTGTGTACACATACACATATGTATGTATACACACAAACACAATATAAATAGATAGAATGACACAATAATGTCAATAGAAGAAACTTAAAATATTAATTAGGCAGTTAATTCAAGCTTTATCTTCCTCTTTCTACTTATGTATAAACCAGAAAAAAAAATGTTCATTCTTAAATTTAGCAGTAGCCTGAAGCTATTGTTATTAAACACGAGATTATCACTCTAATACAACTGCGTACAAGATGTCCTCCAGGTTCACTGATCTAACTTCCTCTACAACCTCATCAACAAATATTGTTGTTGTTTTTTTTGGTTTTTTTTTTCAGTTCTGAAACATATAGGCATTAGTATTCCGTATACACGAACGCTTGAGGCACTTATTGTAATAAACAGAAAATTTATATCCCCAAATTGTCTAATGAGCACAGAAAGAAGAGAAGGAGATAATGAAATAAAGAATTCTGGACAAAACAAATGTGCTGGACCCCAAAGCTTTACTTGTCTGCTAAAGCATCAGTATGGTATACAGCAATTTTAGGACTTAAGTTGTATGTTAAAAAACTGGGATCCTGTGGGGCGGCTACATGGCGCAGTGGGAGAGCGTCGGCCCTGGAGTCAGAAGACCTGAGTTCGGATCCGGCCTCAGACACTCAGTGCACAAACAAACAAAAACCTAGCCATGTGACCTTGGGCAAGTTACTTAACCCCAATTGCCCTCCAAAAAGCAAAAAAATAAAATAAAATAAAAAAACGGCGATCCCAAACACGTTCTGTCTCTCATTAGCTATGTCACTATGCTCATTATCTTGACATCTCTTGGTCTCAGTTTATTTATCTGTAAAATGAGGAGGCTGATATCTGGGGATTTTATCACCCTATGTAAAGCTGCTTATTTCACCTAAGAATTTAGAGCTAACCACCTATACAGGAATTTGTAAGGAGCAAGAAAGGAATGCTCACATAAGAGGGCACCCAATGCTTATGGAATATGACCCTAAGCTAATAGCCCTAGTGTGCTGTTCTAAGTGACAGTTCCTTTTAGGTACATTTTCATTTTCAGACAATGGAATGTTTACCTTTATGATAAAGCAAAATAAAGAAAATTGTTCTCTTTTTTCTAAAACTAAATGAAATAAAATCAGAAGCAATTATAATTCATGAAGTATCGGGTATCTTCATTAACTTAATATTCAGATTCATCTAGGGTTATTCAGTCAATCTATTTTTTTCTTTCAAACTATCTTAGTAGGAAAATACAATTCTATAATTCATTTCTATCATGTAAAGCATGGGAAAGTGACTAAGTGTTACAACGGAAAGAATGCTGACAGAACTAAAGAGAAGACGTTCCTGCCTCTGTGATTATCATGGCTAAGTCACTGAACCTCTGTAACCCTAAACTTCCTTATCTATTCAATAGAAAAATAATACTCATACTATCTACGTACCTCATAGGGTTATTGTAAACAAACCACTTTTCAACCTTAAAACACTATATGTATATGTGTGTATATATATATATACACACATATATATATACACACATATATATACACACACATATATATATTGGCCTATTATCATCACAACATAAAAAAAAAGTTGTTTGCATGTGATTTAGCTCAAGGATAAAATATTAAAAGCATAAAGATTAAAATAACTTAAATATGATGGTACCACAATTTGAATCACAAAACCTAGCAGCAGAGACAATACATCTTGGAATACAATATATCGAAGAGCAAAAGAACTGGGGCTTCAGTGGAAAATATCATACCCTGAAAAGTTAAGTATTATCTTGAATGGGAAAAAATGGACATTTGATAAACTCTCAGCTTTTCAAGATTTTGTTTAAAAAAATCCTGGGGGCAGATAGGTGGCTCAGTGAATAGAGCACCAGCCCTGGAGTCAGGAGGACCCGAGTTCAAATCTGGCCTCAGACACAACACAAAAACTAGCCTGTGACCTTGAGCAAGTCACTTAACCCAAATTGCCCTCCAAAAAGCAAAACAAAACAAAACAAAAATCCTGAACTTGATAGAAGATTCAACATGTAAGAACTAAGAGAAATATAAGGTACATACCAAAGACTGATTATGAGAGATTCATAAGGATGGACTGTTTACTTTTTATATATGTAAAATGTATGTCTAAAATTCTTATTAATAAATGTGTAGCTCATAGGGAAGATCAGGGTAAACCCAAGCATGATGTGAATTTAAAAAGCAAACCCATTTAGGAACAGCTAAAAAGAGTAATTATTTTATGCAAGTGAGGTACAAGTGGAAGAACTGATACAGAGGAATTAGATGGGAAAGGAGGGCTGGTAGTTCTGGTAACCTACTTTCATCAGGAATGGGTTTAAGAGGGAATGATACATATTTATTTAGAAGAGTATAAAAGTCTTCAAAATTTAGGAGAAATAAAATGGTGGGAGATAGGGAGGGGGGAGAAGACAAGGGAAGGGTCTTTAAAGAATGAAGGAATAGGTAAAAGGAGATAAAGAAGTGTGTTTAGATTTATGGGAATGGGAATGGGAGGATAGGGAAGGGATCCTTGGAGGGGCTGTGTTATGGGAGTGAGAATCTAGGATCTTCCCTGCCCCTAGGCCCTTTGATAGGCTTAAGTGACTCCTGAGAACCTTCCTTGATTTGAAAATATACTCTGCCCCCTTCCTAATAGGCTGAATGTGGTCACCTGGAGCCTGTGGCAGGAGACTTGTTTTTCAGGAAAGCCCACACCTTGGTGCTTTGTGAGTGGGCAGTGGGTCAAGAGAGTTGTGACATTCTCTGAGTCAGGAGAAGGCTTTATGTACCCTGATGTGAGGGTTGTTTTTTTTTTTTGGAGGGGGGGGGTTTACTTTGAGAAGAGTTGTGTGATTTGACCAGACAAGACTCTGAGCAGCCATAGTGCCCCCAGATGTTTGAAAACCCAGATGTTGGTGCTTCCCTCTCTGGTAACAATTAGGTATGGATGTAAAGTCAGATAGATAGAAGCCTGTTTGCTGATCTGTTTCTCTGTCTGCTTGTAACTTGTTTGTATTCTCTGAAGTTTGGGGTGCTGATTCTTTTCCCCTGAACTAGGTAAATGACATATGTTTGGGGTGCTGATTCTTTTCCCCTGAACTAGGTAAATGACATATGTTTGGGGTGCTGATTCTTTTCCCCTGAACTAGGTAAATGACATGTTTGGGGTGCTGATTCTTTTCCCCTGAACTAAGTAAATGACATATGTTTGATTAAAGTAAGATTGTTAACCCATTTCGAGTTGCTTTCCTTTAGAAAAGCAGATCTAAGAACCTGTGTTGGCAGCCACCCTGGGGATGCAAGGGTGCTTGCTGTTATAGGGGGTAGGCAAATAATAGGAGAGCAAGGTAGTGGGTAGAAGTAAAGTAGAGGAGGCAGGACAGCTAGGAAACAAGAGATATGCACAAACATAAAAACAAAGATCAGGAGCAGAATATGTTTGGGAAAGTAAATGTCTATATATGTATGCATATATGTATTTGTTTATGTATATATCTGTAGAGAAACATATCTAAATTTTATTGTAGCCTTCTGGGGGGAGAAAGGAAGGAAAAAAGAACAAATAAAAAAGTACACAGCAGAGAAGAAAAGAAAACTCACAAGGAAATAAAGATGAACAATTTTTAACAAAATGTGTATTATTTATCATACAGGCTTTCTTGAAATGAAAATTTATTGTTACATATTTTGAATCCTCTCATGTTATGCTATGCACATGACATGCTTTTTTTTCCTTTCTTAGTTTGTATTTAAGTTTGATTATTTTAATTCATTACATGATTTTGTTTCTTTTCTCTATTCTATATTTGTGTTCTGGCCCTTGAGTCTAAAATAAAATTTTTAAAATACTTCAAGGGAAAAAATGGAAAGTGAATGAAATAGAGGACTTTCAGATATTCTTGATGAAAAGACTGGAGCTAAATAGAAAATTTGACTTTCCAATACAAGACCAAGAGAAGCATGAAAAGGTAAACAGGAAACAGAAATCATAAGGGACTTATTAAAATTGAACTGTTTACATTCCTACATGGAAAGATGTTATTTGTAACTCACGAGACTTTCATATATATAGACAGAGGGCACAGTGTGAGTTGAATATGATGGGATGATATCTAAAAAATAAAATTAAATGGTGAGAGAGGAATGTACAGGGAGAAGGAGAAATGGAGAGGCAGAATGGTGTAAATTATCTCACATAAAAGAGGCAAGAATATGGAGGGGAAGAGGGGGAAGGTGAGAAAGAATGAGTGAACCTTACTCTCATCAGATATGGCTTAAAGAGGGAATAACATACATACTCAATTGGGTATGAAAAATCTATCTTACCCTACAGTAAAGTAGGGGGGAAGGAGATAAGAGGAGAGGGGATGAAAGAAGGGAGGACAAAAGGGAGGAGTGGGTAATCAGAAGCAAACACTTTTGAGGATGGACAGGATCAAAGGAAAGAATAATAAATGGGGGGGCAGGATAGGATGGAGGGAAAAATAGTCTTTCACAGCATGACTGTTATGGAAGTGTTTTGCATAATCTATATCAAATCGCTTGTTTTCTCAATGAAGGTAGGTGGGGAGGAAGGAAGGAAGAGAATGTGGAACTCAAAGTTTTAAAAACAAATGTTAAAAACTGTTTTTACATGCAACTAGGAAATAAGATATTCAGGCAATGGGGTATAGAAATCTATCTTGCCATAGAGGAAAACAGAAGGGAAGAGAATAAAAGAAGGGGCTGGAGGGAGGGCAGATCGGAGGAAAGGGTAATCAGAATGCATACTGTCTTGGGGTAGGGGGTAGGGAGAGATGGTGAGAAAATTTGGAACTCAAAACCTTGTAGAAGTGAATGTTGAAAACTAAAAATAAATTAATTAATAAAAAGAACTCGGAACTCAAACTTTTTTAAAATGATTTTTTTATGTATTTAGAAGAAATTCAATGAAATAAAAATAAAAATAATTTATAAAAAAAATAAGTTCTATGAAACTGTAATAATAGAGCTTAACCACAGGAAGAGGGAATTTGGGAATTGCCCCATTTCCTTTTTGCAAAGGTAGGTAACTATGAATGTGGAATATTATTTATAATGTTTGATTTAGTTGATGTATTAGAGTTATAGAATCATAAATTCAGAACTGAAAGAGACTTAAGGAGTTATTCAGAAAAATCCCTTCATTTTAACTAAGGTTCATTCAGAGAAATTAAGTGACTTGTTCAAGATCATGTAAATATTAAATAAAAATACTCTGCCGCCTCTTCTTCCTCCTCCTCCTTTTCCTCTTTTTCTTTTTCCTCCTCTAATAACTAGTCAGGCATTACACTGAGCACTCATTTGAACCTCACAACAACCCTGAAGGGTAGGTCCTATTTTTATCATTTTGCAGCTGAGGAGACTGAGGCAAACAGAGGTTAAGTGACTTGTCCAGAGTCACACAGCTAGTAAGTGTCTGAGAGTGAATTAGAACTTGGGTCTTCCTGACTCCTGGCCCAGTTCCCACTATGCCACCAGCTGCCTCAGCCTAATGACTATTACCAGTTACAATAATCATTTATCCAATTTCACAAGATAGAAAATTAAATGACTTCTCACTCTTTTTCAGCCCTCAATGTTTAGTCATCAAGTTCTATCTACTTATCCTAATCTATTTCTCCTTTCCCCCTTCAAGAATCCCTATCCCCCCATACCTTAACTACTTTAAGAGTCTATTTCTATCTTCCTGCTCCCTGACTCATGTATTGATTTCACACATTTCCCGAGGCTAGTTTTCATTTTGTATACAAACACATTTTCTCTCTCTCTCTCTCTCTCTCTCTCTCTCTCTCTCTCTCTCTCTCTCTCTCTCTCTCTCTCTCTCTCTCTCTCTCTCTCTTATTTCAAGGAGGTAATTTATTACCTATATGACCCTGGTCAGTTACTTAACTCCCCAGGTTTCATCTGTAAAATTAAGGAGGTTGAACCAAATGACCAATCCAGATGTAATTCTATGATTCTCTTTTGAGTGTGGCTTATATTCCAGACCAGTATAAAATGCATGGGCATTCCTATGTTTAAAATCAATACAAACACTTATCAGAGCTCATTTTCTCACGTGTAGCAGGATAGTAGAAATAATCTATGTCAGTGGCTCTCAATTTTTTATCTCAAGAATTCTTTAAAACACTTCTAAAAATTATTGAGGGTCCCAAAATACTTTTGTTTAGGTGGAATATATGTATGTGTATGCATACATATATATATATAATGCATACATACATACATACATACATATTTGGATATTTATTATATTAGAAATTAAAGTAAAAGTCTCATAATGTTTATTAACTTATTAAACTTAAACCTCACATTAATACAAATTACATTTTTTAATTAAAAATAACTTCCCCCCTCCCCAAATAGAGTGACATTATTTTTTTTTTTAATTTTGGGATGACTTTTTTGTTTATTTATTTATTTATTTATTTTGCTTTTTATTTTTTTTGGAGGGCAATTGGGGTTAAGTAACTTGCCCAAGGTCACACAGCTAGGTTTTTGTTTGTGTGTGCGTTAAGTGTCTGAGGCCAGATCTGAACTCAGGTCCTTCTGACTCCAGGGCCGACGCTCTACTCACTGCGCCACCTAGCCACCCCGACATTATTTTTAAAATCACTTTAATGATGGAATTAATAGAACACAGCTGGACTTTCATATCTGCATCTACATTCAATCCATTGTGATATATTGTTTTTATTTAAGTATAAAAAAAAAATCTGTCTTTATACATATATGTAGTTTAATAACCAACAATGCCTTAACATTATTATGGAAATTATTTTGACTTGAAGAACTCTTTTAAGAGTCCCAAGGACTTCCTAGTGTCACATAGATTACACTTTGAGTTTAAAGCCTGCCTTGGATACATCAGTTGTGTGATCCTGTGCATGTTATTTCATCACTGCCTGCCTCAGTTTCCTCATCTGTACTTTGTTTATTATTTACAGAAAATAAATTCTAATTTTTATTATTCACCTCCTCACCCCTGTGTCACCTCCATATACAAACTCTACTCTTATAGTATCCAAGGAGAATACTGGCAAGGATTTCATAGGTACCTCCAGTGTGTGTGTGTGTGTCTGTGTGTCTGTGTGTCTGTGTGTGTCTGTGTGCCTGTGTCTGTGTCTGTCTGTGTGTGTACACTTTAGGAAAGCTTCAAAAAAAAAACTCAATGGATATTTGAATTCTCCTAAAAGTCAGTGGGCTATGTGCTTGGCAGTTCACTTTATACTACACTGGCCTGTTCTTTACATAGCTTATCTTGCTGAACTGCCATTTCCCCCCTTGATTTTTTTGTTTTGTTCCAAGGAATAGCTCACTGGGAATGGAGGAAAGTATCTATTTGGAAATGAAGATGATGTAAAAATAAAAGAAAGTAATAAAACTTAAACTTTTTTTCTTTTAAGAAGACTATGAAAGGAAAGAAATAAAACCAAATCAAAATTGATTAAGGCAGTAGAGGGCAGGAAAAAGCAAGCAAGAAGTCAGAAAAATGGAAGGATAGGATCAGAGAAGGGACTTTCAGAGCTGAAGATCTCACAGTTTCAGGAAAATATGATAACTATCTCCTTGCAGTACATGATTACCTTAGCAGCCTGAAAGAATTAACCCACCTCTTAAAAGGACCGACTATTTAAAGAATAGCTCCTGTACAGGGTTACAGTATTATTAAAGGGATTACTCTCTCAAATCATTACAAATCTAATTATCCTCTCTGCTTCCAGCCCCTCCCCTCCCCAATCAATTCTTCAAAGATTTACTAAAATATTCTGCCTAAAACAGCAGCCAGACTGCTCAGGAAGCTTAAAGTAACTTCCTATTTTCTCCAGGATAAAATGTAAACTCTTTTGCTATGCATTGAAAATCAGTCACATTGTGACTGAAACCTACCTTTCCAGAATTCCTACAAATAACTTCTTCCCACCCCCATTACATCAGGTGTGGCTAGCACATCCACCTTCCATATAAAACATAAGTATTTCCTGCCCCTTTGCTTTTTTATAAGCATTCTTCTCCCTCCCCCATCCCACAATCTTATCCCAGAATACTTTCCTTCCTTCTTCACTACTACTTCATGGAATCTGTAAATTCCTCCAAAGCTTAGTTGTGGTGTTACTGTCTATACAAGACCTTTCCAGACACCCCTACCCCATTTTGTTGGTGCTCTCTCACCTCCAATTACTCTGTATTAATTTTGTGCTGTTCTATATTTATTTCTCTGAGCACCTGTGGTATATTGCTAGTAAAATTTAAGTTCATTGAGGACAGGGGTTGTTTCATTTTTACCTTTGCATCAGCAGTGCCTACCACAGTATCTTTTATGTAATCTAAGCCAGGGGTGGGGAAGCTGTGGCCTTGAGGGCACATGTGGCCCTCTAGATCCCTAAGTGTGGCCCTCTGACTGAATCCAAACTTCATTTTCAGCCCAGTCAAAGGGCTGCATGTGAGCACTTAGAGGGCCACATGTGGCCTCAAGGCCTCAAATTTCCCACCCCTGCATAAATGCTTCTTGAATTGAATTAGAAATCAGTGAATTTTAGGTTTTCAACAACAAACAATAACAACCAACAAAAATCCCTAAATATCAAGTATAGCATTTGATGAACTAAACTATACCCTGAAAAAGATTGATAATATTTAAAACTATGCATGTCAGTTCCACAACTCAGAAACATTTAGTGATGTCAACATTCCATTAACAAATTCTAGTAAAATGTTTTCTTAGCCTGATCCAACCACAAAAACCACAAACAAAAAAAAAGAAAAGGTTCTTTTAAACAACTGTTGACTATTTCCCAGAAATAAAGCCCCTTCCTCCAAACCACTCACCTCTGTCTCTTCTCCTGCATCACCACCCAGAGTTGTCTTCTGAAGTGCTTCAAAGACACCATCACTAGATGCCCTTCTCTCCTCCAACACAGAAGCATACATGTCTTCAGAATCTGTTTCAGCTACGCTGTATTGGGCTACCTCCTCCTGGCTCCACTCTGAATCTTCTTCAGATTGTTTCAAGGAACTACTACTGCTCTTGAGAGACATTCCTGCAGTGGAAAGGCCATGGGGTACAGATGTGAATGAAGCCTGGTGCTCTGAATAAGAGTGCCCATCTTGGGCCAATGCCCCAGCTTCTAGTATATCAGGTACTGACAGGCTTAGTCGTCTGTCCAAACGACAACTTTCTCTTAAATCCAGGGTTTTGACTGAGTTTTTCTTGACTTTCTTCTTGCTTAAGTTGAGTAACAAAGGCCGAGTTCTCTGCTTCAATGAGCCCCAAACAGATGGTTTCTCCAGATCCATGGTTGCATAAGCTGCTGTGAAAAATTCTTTCTGCTGCGGAATGCTTCAATTTAAAACAACTTGAACAAATCCTATAAAACACAATATAGGAAGAATGGTAGTTAGTTAACTTTCTAAACAGGTTGATTTTAGAGCAAAAATACTTTGGGGAAAACACAATTTGTATTTCCCGATCTTCCACCAAAATGACTCAAGAATAAGAACAATTAAATTAGTAATTTTCTCCTCTGCAATATTTTTTTGGCTATGAGTCGAGGCCTTTAGACTTTATCACAATAGTACCAGGCAAGTAAAAGCAACACACAAAGCATGGAATATATGATCTAGACAACTATTTTCCTTCTTTTCCTCCCAAGGGAAGACATAATGACAAAATTTTTTATAGATTAAAAGGCTCAATGACTTTAACTGGTGTAATCAGTGCAGATACCTTCCCATTCCCAAAACCAAAATATAAGGCAAAAGGTATTCCCCACTGATGGCCTTATTTTTGAGCTGGAGGAGGAAATGACAAATCACTCTAGGTATCTCTGCCAAGAAAACCCCAAATGGGGTCACAAAGAGTTGGACATGACTGAAAACTGACTGAAAGAAAAGTCTAGATATCAGCTTCGGCAGTTATGTGGAGTAATGGATAGATCACTGGACCTGGAGTCAGGAAGGCCTGAGTTCAAATCCAGCCTCAGATTACAAGATTTGTGTGGTCCTGAACAAGTCACTTAACTTCTGTTTGCTTCAGTTTCCTGAATTGTAAATTGGGGATAATAACAGCATCTATCTCTCAAGGTTGCTATGAGGATCAAGTGAGATAATATTTATAACCCCGCAGCCCCTTTCCTTCCTTCCAAACTTTATTCAGACTCCAAGATATGCAATCTGCTCTAGGGCCAAACCCATTTTATTGGTTTACAGAATAAAATTATCCTACTTAGATAACTATACCTACTAGATGACCCCATACACCAGACCTTACTGCACCTTTACATCTTGTCTAACCATTCCCAAGTCATTCTGCTCTTTGCCTGCCAATGATGTCTGGCTTTTCCCAAACTGTATGTGCACCTTTCACATACCCTGGATTTCCTATCTATGATCTAGTCCCTGGGAAAGATCATCTACTCATCTTTGGAGCTCCTGTGCTAGGACTCAAGTCAGCTGGTTGGTGATTCAACAACTGCAAACTCAGATATGAAATTTACAACCTTATTCCAGACACTTGACGATGCTTTACCTTCACATTCATCTACATCTTTTATCATTTAAGCTTCCCTTTTCCACAATTTCCCATCCCTTATTTTGGATGTAGTAATCAATCAATAATACCATTTCTTCTAGAAAGGGTGTGTTGATTAACTGCCTGGAGAAATTTAGCATCCTTGTGACTTCCCAGACCAAAACTGGTCAAAACTCTCCCCTATTTGAATGTCAACTTTCTCTATTTTAAATATAAGCTTTTTAAGTGCAGGAACTGTTTCTCTTTTTGTTTGTGTCTCCAAAGTCTAATACAGGGCCTGACAAATAATTGAGGCTTATTCTTTTTTCATTCATTCATTCATTCATTCATTCATTCATTCATTCATTCATTCATTCTGCTAGAAATTCCAAAGATATCAAGGTACATAGCTAAAAGGAAAGCCTTTTTAAATTATTCTCTACAAGACAGGCATAGCTTCATTTACTTACTTCATATATGTTACTAACTAGTCTAAAAGCAAGTGATAAAAAAGAGCTACCTAATTATTCAAAGTTTGAAAATTATTCTCTGTAGTGCAAAATGTTTTCAAAGCCTGTATTTGTTTATGCCTGAAGACACATAACCATGTTTTTCAATCCAAAAATCTATTTGAAAAAGATTATTTCTTCTTAAAAGTTTTTGCAAAAGCACTTTTCCTTCTTAAAAGTAGAACTTTCATAAAGTGTCTAAAAGTTTGATCATCACACAGAATACTTAGAGTAGATAAAGTAATGTCCTTTAAAGAAAATCACATACCAGAAGTATTAGAGGCTATGAATCCAAATTGTATATAAATCACAAATTAAACTGAAAGGGAAACTACCAATCCTATTTTTTTATTCTTCACTTACGACAAATTTTCTAAACCATTTTTCAAGTCAAAATCCCAAGAGAGCTAATTATCTAATATGTACATTAGGCAGATTCCTTGTTTCTAACCTACCCTAACCCTGTCTATCTTTTGGCTCATACACTTTTTGCTCAGAGCAAAAGTTTAAATGAAAATGTCAATGTACAATAAAATTTCTTGACTCCTCCCAATAGATGCTTGAAAACAAATTTTTTTTTCTTGAAAACAAATTTAAAGGATTTTCTTTTATTATGAGAAGCACAAGTTAATAAGTTTACAAGTTAAAATGTGACCATGCTCTAGAAGAGTATTTCCCTTAAGACTAGGACATCTCTACTACATTATCTGGCAAACTATGGCTTTCAGTTATTGAACTCAGAAGAATATACTATGTTGCCAAGCTCTCAAAAAGCAATCAAGATCTTCACCCGGCAGAGTCCTGAGCCAAGTCACTTAATGGAAGAAGCCTCTTTTATTACAGTTCTATGAGAACACAGTTTTCTAAACTGGCTACAATCAACTAGACTAATGGAGGGAAAGAAAACCACCAACTCAAAACCCTTTAAAATACTAAACAGAACAACATTATTGTAACTCAGAGTTGACAAAAAAATATAAATATGAATGGCAAGAAATCGGGCCTGAGGATGATGAGAATACAGTAAAAAAAAATAGATCTCTGACTTTCAATCACATGAACATAATAGCAATTTCCTTAAGTTCTCCTCAAGTAAAAATGCTTTGAAAAAGTTGGATTTAAAAAAAATATTCCCTATGACAGAACAGTAAAGCAATTACTCATCATTTACACCCTCCTTCTATTTAACCACCAATCTCGGATGTTCCCCTTAACTGCACCATACTGATGGAGTACTTTACCATTAGTTCAAAAAGTCTTACTACATCTTGTGGGAGTAAAAAAGAAGGGAAAAAAAGAACTCAATATTCTTAACCTTGAAGTGTATCTGTTTAGTCTAGGAAAGAGACACATTGTAGATTACACCAGGTTATAATGAGGATAACATCCCACTTTACTTGTGATAATTATCAGGATTTTCGATCTATATAGCATCATAGATTTTGAACTACCCCTCATTTTACAGTTAAAAAAATTTCCTCTGAGAAAGGTTAAGTGACTTGCTAAGAGTCACAAAGTGAGTAATATTAAGTGTCTGAAGCAGGATTTGAACTTGGGTCTTCCTAACTCCATGTAACTACCAAATATGTTTTTATATTCGAGAGTATTATCTACAATTGCATAACTACGTTCATTATCAAACTTGAGAACAGCCTTGAGAAATGTGGCCATTTAGTTAAATCTCCTGCGATATCCTGGAATGCACCTATGTTCTTAAAATTAATTAGATTTCCTTTCCCGAATCAAAATTTCTCAACTATTCTGTTAAAGTACTAATGATTTCTTAGCTCAAATGACCAATTTGGAATCAATACACATACCCTAGAGAAGCAAAGTCAACAATTTTCAGGGCACAATTTCCTTAAGCAGGTCAATTTAAATTATTTCTTTAAAAATTCTATGTTTTAATGGGAGATAAGATTTTTAATCTAGATATATTGTTGGATTGGGAGCCCCCTATGATCTGAGGTCTATACATTTATAAACAATCTTTTTAAAAAGTCTTATAATTGACCTTAATTTCTTAGGTACATCTTCATATAACTCAAGTTGCTCACATACAGTAAAGAAGTGGATCCATTTAAAAAGATCTCAGATATTTCTAAAGTAATTTTAAAAAGAATCTAGGCCATTAGGATCTCCACAAAAGCTTACTCTGATGACTGCAATTCAATAAACATTTAGTAAGCTCCTAATATGTGTTAGACACTATGCAAGGCATTAGAGACACAAA
The DNA here is from genome assembly GCA_011680675.1 of Gymnobelideus leadbeateri. Lineage (NCBI taxonomy): Eukaryota > Metazoa > Chordata > Mammalia > Diprotodontia > Petauridae > Gymnobelideus > Gymnobelideus leadbeateri. The sequence goes on from WOXC01000265.1 coordinate 29,085, forward strand.
GATATAAATTAATCTTTCCTGCAAGAAATTCTACAACATTTACATAAATATATAAATTTGAGGAAGAAGTACTAAAAATATGATGTTCAGAGGACTCAGGAAAACAGCTTTGACTTGAAGGAACAAAGGAAGCTAATAGATGAAAATTAGTAAGGAAGGGGCTACAGGACCAAGGGACAGACAGTAGAATGTAGATGAATTCTGGGAACAGCTGGTAGTCTAATTTGAGTGGAAGGTAGATTTCATAGATGGAGGTAATATGGAATATATTGGAAAGAGTAGTTAGGAGTCAGACTTTGGAGGATTTTAAGCGTCAGCCTGAAAAACAAAAACACAATCCTACAGGCAATAGAGCTTAAAAGTTTTGCATTCTCTTTGGTCTAATGAAATAAAGTTTTATCTTGTACTTGATGTTTAAATAGCATTATCTGAGAGTCATTTATCACCTTGGGGCAGCTAGGTGCCATAGTGGATAGAGTACCGAACTTGGAATCAAGAAGACTTATCTTGGGCGGCTAGGTGGCACAGTGAGTAGAGCATCGGCCCTGGAGTCAGAAGGACCTGAGTTCAGATCCGACATCAGACACTTAACCCACAAAAACAAAAAAACCTAGCCATGTGACCTTGGGCAAGTTACTTAACCCCAAGTGCCCTCCAAAAAGAAAAAAAAAGAAGACTTATCTTCCTGAGTTCAAATATAGACTCTGACACGTTAGCTGTGTGACTCTAGGTAAGTCACTTAAGTTTGCCTCAGTTCCTCAACTGTAAAACATACTAGAGAAGGAAATGGCAAACTACTCCAGTGTCTTTGCCAAGAAACCCCCCAAATGGGGTCATTGAACAGTTGGACATGACTGAAACATATAAAGTAAGATCCTGTTTATTAGGTAGATAAAGAATTAACCTCAGAGTCAAGAAAAAAACTGGCTTAAGTCTAACCTCTGACACATGAACTTCTCAGTGCCCTGGGCAACTGTTTAAGATTCTAAATTTCATACCAGTTGCTTATATTAATTGGGCATGTAGCTAGAAAAAGAACTAAAAAACCAAAACAAACAGACAAAAACAACAACAACCCCCTCAACCAAATTAAATGCCAAAATGAAATTCCTGAAAAAGCAAAGAAAAAATTTGATAAAATTGAAGATTTAAAAATCAAACATTAAGCTAAATAAATGAAATTAGAAGATGATTTTGTTTTTTTTTTAATTAACCATTGGTTAATCTGATTAAAAAACAAAGAAGAAAACTAAATGACCAAGTACCAAATATAAAAAGGATGACTGCACCACCAATGAAGGTGAAATTAAAGTAATTATTATGAGCTATTTTGCCAGATTACTGCCAATAAAACTGCCAATCTAAAGGAAATGGATGTATATTTGCTAAAATAGAAATTGTTCAGTTTAGCAGAGGAGGGAAAAAATGCTTAAATAATCCTATTTGAGAAAAAGAAGTTCAACAAGAAATAAGTGAACTCTTCAAGAAAAAGTCCTTAGAACAATATGGATCTGTAAGCAAGTTCTAACAAACATTTAAGGAACAATTAATTCTAATGTTATATAAACTATTTGAAAAAATAAGTAAAGTCCTACCAAATTCCTTCTATGACACAAATATGGTTTTGATACCTAAAATAGGGGAAACAAAAACAGATAAAGGGATTTTTAGCTCATTTACCCAATGAATATTCAGGTGAAAACTTTAAATGAATTACTACCAAAGAGACTACAGCAATATATAGCACAAAAACATACAATATTGATTAGGTGGGAGCCATGCCAGGAATACAGAACTGGTTCAGTATTAGAAAGTGTCACCATAATTAGCCATACCAATAACAAAAACAATAAAAACCATATGATTTTATCAACAGATGAAGAAAAAGCTTCTGACAAAATGCAATATCCATTCCTACTAAAAACACTAGAAAGTATCAAAGAAATGGGAAAAATTATCTCTCAGATCTCTAGATCTAGTTTATATTCAAATGAGAAGGGGGGAGGATGACAAGAGATAAAATGTATGATTTTGACTACATTAACTTAAAGTTTTTATACAAACAAAACCAATGCAACCAAAGTTAGAATAAGAGCAGAAAATTGGGGTAGGGTTGGGGTGTGGAATTTATATTGTTTCCCTGATAAAGGTCTCAATTCTTAAATATATAGGAAACTGAGCCAAATTTATAAAAATAAGAGCCATTCCCCAATTCACAAATGGTCAAATGATATAAATAGGCAGGTTTCAGAAGAATTCATAAGTTCAAATTGAAGCATATTTTTCACTTTATTTTTCTTGCTTGTTTTTGCAATATGGCTAAAATGGACATATGTTGTGCATGACTTCATATATATAAAGGGTACCATATTGCTTGCTTTCTCAATAGGTGAGGTAGGGGCTAGAAAAAGGGAGATAATTTGAAATTGAACATTAAAAAATAAATTTTTAGAAAAGGGAAAATATAAAATAGGGCTATGTTTTCTAGTTCTTAATGTTCCTTGCACTATAATGTTTTTTCTCGGGATTAGAGGTCTGTGGGTTGAGATGGGAATGGATCTTAGAAGCTAAGGAATAAAATCAACATAAGGAATAAAATCAACAGTGACATTTTCTGTACTAAGTAAAGAAGAATCAACAAAATAATGAATGAGATTAGATGTGATCCCCACTTAAAACTGTTGGGAGAATCTATCACAAAAGAATTAATGGAGACTAATTTTTAATCTTGGAAAACATTATACATCAAAAGGTAATGTTACAGCAAAAGAAGAAGTAAAAGAAAGGAATTATTCTCTATCATACTCATTGCCTGTTGTACAAAAACTAGCAAAGATTACTGTGAATCTATATAACTTTCCAATCTCTTTAGACAAAAATATCCCTAAACTAAGGAAGTACAACTCACCAAGCTATATTAACTACAAGTAAAGGTCCTTTTGGCAACATCTAGTTTCCTTTTTCTGTTATCTTGTTTTTGAAATAATTTTTGATGTTGTTTCCTTGATTAGACTTATCATTCAGAAACAGAGCATCCTGTGAACCTGGCGAGTCATGATTCTCTGGTCAGGTTTTCTAATAAATTCATATTCTGATTCATAAAGCTGACTTATTAAACTCAGTCACCAATCACCCTGGTAAAATCAAGCTATGTGAACCTGAAAAGCTGAGGTTCAGCTTTCTTGATCCTTTCTCCCCACATGAATTAGCTTCCTACACACTGAACTTATAGAAATTATGTCTCCAGTTCCCAAGGAAGTTAAATCTTCTCAGTTCTGAAACACGTACATGTATTAGGGAACACTAGGGTAGAGTTGTCCTAGAGTGACTTAAATTCACCTACTTCATCTGATGTACCATACAATAAATTATACCTCACATTCCATCCAGTTTAGGGGACATCATATTTTTCATTTCCTCTTCTAGAAGCAGTAATAAAATCAAAACTGTCACTGGTCCTATAAGAGGTATGCCAGTCTGATGTCCTATGGACCAACTCATGTTCCCTGACTGTGCAGACCAACATTCCCTTTTCTGGTCACCATAACTCTATATTTGTTGTCTCCTTCATTGGAATAAAAGCTTCTAGAGGGAAATGAATGTTTCAGATTTGTTTTCTAATAACTTAAAATGCACAGAGTGAAAACTTTATAACTGATTTTTCATTCATTCTTTTATTGTGATCTCATGGAGCCAGCCAAGAGTCCCAGCGTTAAACATCCAAGTCAGTCTACCTTGTCAAAGGTTAACATCACATTTGTTTATGAAGGTACCTCTAGTTCTTCTTTTGGCAATTTAATTATAGTTGCTTCTCCCAAATAGCTATACATCACTGAAAAGCAAACCTACCTTCCATTTCATCTTCTCCATTATTCATAAATTTTGCTTTCTCTCCACAAAATATGTTGGTCAGTCAATGAAAATATACAAGGATAAAAGTATGTTTCAGAATCAGGAAGAAAATTCTTCATCCTTTCTCACCTCAAGTCATAATTAAAATTAGCTTTCTGGTCCTCAAATACAAATGTGCAAGTGTAATGAAAAAGTTTTTTTAAACATTACATGTGCTTCAACCAAGCACTGCCTGCTTCTGTGACTAAGATCCAGACACAAAGGAAAATGAAACTATCACAATCCCAAAGATTCAGAGGACATCTGAAGGAGGGCTAATTGTTCTCAATAGTGCTTCACCACAAACAAGGGAAGAAAAACAAACAAGGTCAAAGAGAAAAGGCAAATCTCATTAGAGAGTAAAAGATCCCCAAATACAAGCTAGCAAACATGGCCAAAGAAAATTCAATTAAACAGAATTAGTCGTGATCCTGCCTGGAGCATGAGAGAGAGATGAACTGAAGAACATGAACATCCAATACATGCTTTCCAGAAGACTCAGATTAAAAAGTGAATAATGTTATCTGTGCATAAATAAACATTCAAACATTAAACTGACAGAGAATATATAGGTCTCACCTTTTAGGGGCCAGGAAGTTTCTCTGGCAGTAGAGGTATCACACACAGGTACAGCTACTGGAATTGTATTATGGAGAAGCAGAGGATCAGATTTAGAGGGGGACAGGGGATCTTAAGAGGTCACTGAGGACAATCTCTGACAATGTGAAAATGCTGTGCCATCTGCAAAGAAGGACTACCCAATCACTTGCCATTCCAGGAAGCTCCCTATTCCCCAAAGCAGAGCATCCCATCACTGGACAAGTTTAGATATTTGTACTTAAGAAAAATATGCATCCTTATATAATTTCAGCCATTCTTTTGTGTTACTCCTGCTCTCTGGAACAAAAAATAAGTTCAACTTCTCCTACAAATACTTGAAGGTAACAATCATATTTCCATTCATCTCTTCTCTAGTTTAGAGAAACTGTGATTTCATTAGTGTAGGGAATTGCTGGTTAGGAATACTGTCTCTACTGATCTACATCAGACACTTATCTGCAATTTATAATCTTAAATAGTTACAACGGTGATGTAATATTCATCTTCTATACTTTTTACTGATTTACATAGGTCTGTGTATATACTTGATATTCAATGAATGCCTGTTGAATGAAATGCCCCTTAACCACATCCATTATTGTGGGGACCATTTTTTTTCTTTTCAAAATATTTGTTTGCCCTTATGAAGATAGAGGTTTAAAGTCTAGAAATCAAGTTATATGCCAGAAGTAATTATGTACCCTATTCAAAATGCACAGTGGAAACAACAACAGAATTACTGTCCTATATTCATAGACATTTGATGGCTTACCTAATCACAGAATTTCAGAGCTGGAAGGGACGTCAGAATATCTGGTTTAATTCATACACAAAAAAGAATCCCCACAACAATATACCTGACAGGTGGTCATGTAGGCCATTTTAAAGGCCAACAATGAGAGAGAAAACCACTATTTCCCACTTCAGTATAATTTTAATCGTTAGGAAATTGATTTCCTTCTTTGTTGTTTCTAAATATTACTCTTACTTCTGTCCTATGCTAGATGAAACAAAACCAATCCCTCCTTTCATAAAACAACCCTTTAAATATTTGATAGCAGCTAGCATGCCCACTGGTCTTCCTTTCTCCAGTTAGCCATCCACAGTTCCTTTAAATAATATTCATATGCGTGGATTTGAGGCCTTTAACTTTTCTGGTTGACTTCTTCTTGGTGTTCTCCAGCTTATAAATGTTATCCTTAAACTGTGACCACCAGATATAAAAACAACACTCCAGATGTAGTCTGGTGAGGGCAAAGTACAATATGACAGATACCAGCATATTCCTGGAATCCATGCCTCAGCCTAAGGACTCTCTAGCCCTTTAGGGTGTCATATCACACTATTAACTCAAATTAAGTTTTCAGTCCACCAAAATTATCAGATTTTTTTTCAGAAAAAAAAAACGTTTAAACATGCATGCCTCCACCAAACTTTTAAATGCATTCATGAGATTAATTTATCCCTATTAATTGAATCTTATTAGAAGGAGGGCAATATTCTGGTCTGTCATAATCTTTTTGGATCTTGATTCTGTCATGTATTACATTAGCTTAATATAAAGATGTATAAAGGTATGTCACTTCTGAATAAAAAAAATTTCATAACATAGAAAAACCTGCCATACTTAAAATGTCCTGGTTTGTGCTTTCATCACAACATTCTATCACTAGTTGAAATCAATGAGAGGATAACTGGTTTTCCTTGAAATATCAGCAAGTATAGCAGAGGTGAAAAGAGAGGGATTCTGGGATTAAGATCCTTGTTTCTCACCATATCAGAGTTCCAAATGAGCATGCTTCTGGGACTTATAAAAGCAGACACTGAAAATACTTCTCAGCAGACTAGGTCAATTCAATTAAGAAGAATGTCTAATAATAGGCACAGACTTGAATGTGAGAATCTTTCCCACCTACATTCCAAGATGTCTCTGGTGGTTAAGAAAGCATTGCACTTGCATAAAAGTATTGTGAATCCAAGAAAAATCCAATTACCAGGGTGGGGGAAATGGTGATCAACAACCGATGCCAACATAAGGCTTTAAAGTTTCCAAAAAACTACAGAATTTGTGTCCCATCATCTCAAATGAAAAAAGGGATAATTATGTCATAATTCTGGGAATAAATTAAAAATGTTTAAAGTCTTTAATATAACATGAAGTGGTACAGTGGGTAGAGTTCTGGGCTTAGAGTCAGGGACACCCGAGTTCAGATCTGTCCTCAAATACTTACTAGCTGTGTTACCCTAGGCAAGTTATTTAATCCTACCTGCCTCAGTTCCTCAGCTGTAAAATAAGCTGAAGAAGGAAATGGCAAACCACAGCAGTATCTTTGACAAGAAAACCCCATAAAGAGTCAGACACAACTGAAATGACAGAACAACAAAAACATTACATAATTTACCACTACCCCACAAACCAAATAGTGCTTGTATAGTACTTGGTATCTCAGGCACTCTGATCCCAAAATATTTTTCTAACCTGTATAATTCAACTGCAGAAATTTTCTATCATCTAAAACAGGAATAATTGTACTTTCTCTAAACAAAAGATTGAGATAAAATGGAAGCTAATGACTTAATAAGAAATCAAGATACTATAAAGCAGATCTGAAAGAACAACAAAAAAAAAGAAAGCAATATGAAATATCTCATTGGAAAAACCACTGACCTGGAAAATAGAACCAGAAGAGAGAACTTAAAAATTATTGGACTACCTGAAAGCCATGATCAAAAAAAGAGCCTAGAAATCATCTTTCAAGAAATTCTCAAGGAAAATTGCCCTGATATTCTAGAACTAGAGGGCAAAATAGAAATTGAAAGAATTCATCAATCGCCTCTTGAAAAAGATCCCAAAAAGAAAACTGCTAGGAATATCATACCCAGATTCCAGAGCTCCCAGGTCAAGGAGAAAATATTACAAGCTTTCAGGAAAAAACAATTTGAGCATTGTGGAAACACAATAAGGATAATACAAGATCTAGCAGCTTCTACATTAAGGGATCAATGGGCTTGGAATATGATATTCTGGAGGTCAAAGGAGCTAGAATTAAAACCAAGAATTATGTACCCAGCAAAACTGAGTATAATGCTACAGGGGGAAAATATGGTGATTCAATGTAATAAAGAACTTTCAGGTTTTCTTGATAAAAAAAAAAACAGAGCTGAACAAATACAAGAAGCAAGAGAAGCATGAGAAGGTAAACAGGAAAAAGAAATCATAAGGAACTTATTAAAAGTGAACTCTTTACATTCCTACATGGAAAAATGATAATTGTAACTTATGAGCCTTTTCTCAATATGAGGATAGTTGAAGGGAATATATATGTATATATGTATACATACACATATGTATGTATAGGAGGGTATATGTGTGTATAAATACATATGTGAGTGTGTGTATATGTGTGTACATGTATACATAGCCAGAGGACACAGGATCAGTTGAATAAGAAGGGATGATATTTAAAAAATAAAATTAAGGGTGAAGGAGGAATATAATGAGAGGAGATAGGAAGAGACAGAATAGGGTAAATTATCTCATATACAAGAGGCAAAAGATAACTGTTACAATGGAGGGGGAAGAACAGGAAGGTGAAAGGGAATGGGTCAACCTTACTCCCATTGAATGTGGCTTAAGGAGGGAATGACACACATACTCAATTGGGTATCTTACCCTACAGAAAAGTAGGGGTGAAGGGGATGAGAGGGGGGATGACAGAAGGGAGTGCAAACTGGGGGAGAGGGTAGTTAGAAGCACACACTTTTGAAAAGGGACAGGGTTAAATCAGAAAACAGAATAAGTGGGGGGCAGGATAGGATAAAGGGAAATATTGTCTTTCACAATATATCTAATGTGGAAATGTTTTGCATAACTACACATGTACAACCTATACTGAATCGTTTATCTTCCCAGTGGCGGTGGGTGAGGAGGGAAGAAGGGAAAGAATCTGGAAATCAAAGTTTTAAAAATAAATGTTAATTTTTTTTAATTTAAAAAATGACTGAGATAGAGACAGACAGACACAGAGACACAAACACACAGAGTCAAAGACAGGAAAGAAAAATGATAATTCTAGCATGCCATAAATAAATTTGATGGACTAAGTCCCTTATCCCATATTAATAAACTTTACTGTTTTACCCACTAATTCTGCATAAAAATGCTATGATGCAATCAGAACAACTCTGAGGCACCACATCTCACTGGTCAGATTGGCTAACATGACAAAATAGGAAAATTATAAATGCTGGAGAAGATGTGGGAAATTTGGAATAGTAATGCATTGTTGGTGGAGTTGTGATCTGATACAACCATTCTGGAAAGCAATTTGGAATTAGGCCCAAAGGGCTACAAAAATGCACATACCATTTAACCCAGCAATACCATTTCTAGGGCTATATCCCAAAGATATTATAGAAATGGGAAAAGGATCCAAATATACAAAAAATATCCATAGCAACTCTTTTTGTGGTAGCAAAAAAAATTGAAGTCAAGGGGATGCCCTTTAATTAGGGAATGGCTAAACAAGTTGTGGTATATGGATGTAATGGAACACTATTATGCTATAAGAAATGAGAACCAGATGAACTTCATAATAACCTAGAGAGTCTTATATAAACTGATGCTAAGTGAGGGGAGAAGAACCGGCAAAACTTTGAATACAATCACAGACACATCATATCTGTGATGACTGACTTGGATAGACTGGGCTCTTCTCAGCAATACAAGGTTATAAGACAACACCAAAGGATTTGGGATGGAAAAGGCTATCCATATCCAGAGAAAGAATTATGGAGTCTGAATGCAGATTGAAGAAAACTACTTGCTCTCTCTCTTTCTCATTTATTTTTTGTTTCTTCTTCATCATTGTTCATTCCACTGGTTATAATTCTTCTTTAAAACTTGACTAATGTTTAATGTGAAGGTATATGTAGAATCTATATTGGATTGCATGCTACCATGGGGGGAGGGGAAAAAATTTGGAACTCAAAAACCTTGTGGAACTGAATGTTATAAATTAAAAGTAAGTTGTTTTTTTAAATCTTATGCTGCTCCTTTAACAATGCAAAAGGAAGGATATTCACGTAGTAGGAAGGGCATAACATTGAAACCTAGCTTCTCTTATTTCTGTTTTTATAAGATTTGATTCTGTTCCAAGAATATCCTACAGAAGATGGTAATAATACAGAAGCAGTAGGACAAAGTGGTCCTTAACCCAAATAAGTTTATAACCTAGATACAAAAACACCTGGAAAACAACATACATGAATAGAGGATGGCATAATATATCTGTGAAAAATATTTCTATGTCCCAGTGGTAATACAGCTATAAGAGATATGGAAAATTGCTACCTTTTCTAATTTCCTTATTAAGCCAAAATATAATTTCTTTTTAGTACATACAGTTCTGCTTAAGAAAACAAAGTATAGAAAAGATGTTGATCTGTGTTAATAGAAGACATTTCTTTACTTGAGACTTTCCTCTACCAAGGAAATCAAAGGTTCAGTTCTTATCCTTATTTCCTGTTTGAAATCCAGAAGGCAGAACCAGGAACAATAAAGAGTTGTTACAAAAAAGAAAAGAAAAGAAAGAGAGAAAGAAAGAAAGAAAGGAAGAAAGGAAGGAAGGAAGGAAGGAAGGAAGGAAGGAAGGAAGGAAGGAAGGAAGGAAGGAAGGAAGGAAGGAAGGAAGAAAGAGAAAGGAAAGAAAGAAAGAAAGAAAGAAAGAAAGAAAGAAAGAAAGAAAGAAAGAAAGAAAGAAAGAAAGAAAGAAAGAAAGAAAATAAATTCAGGCTCAAAGTCAGGAAAAAAAAAAAAAAACTTCATCCAAAAGTTAAGTGGGCTGCCTCTAGAGGTGGTAGTTTCCATTACCTTGGAGGTCTTCAAACAGAAGTTGGTCAACTACTTGTAAAGTATCTTATACTAGGGAACCTTTTCATATATGTATTGGTCTAGATGGTCTGATAAGATAAACTAGATTTCTGGCAAGTTACAGACCATTGCCAATGAAACAATTTTAAAACAATGTATGCTTCTGTAACTTAACTGACTCTTCTCCAGTATTTGTCATTTCAGAACTTTCTAATGCATCCTATTCCGATGGCACCATTTTTATAAAGATACTACAATTTCAAGACTCAACAACAACCCCAGTTTGCCCAGGTAATTCAGTAGGGTGAAAGGTTGCCTTGTTTTTGAATCTGTGATAAAATACCTTGCTTTCCCTTTCTACATTTTATAGTAAAGCAATTAGTTTAACTATTCTCAAATCCTCAAACTTGGAAAAAAATTTGCCCAGGATCAAAGTGACTATAGGTGATCTGAATGACAAAGTGGCATTCAGAGGAAGGTTGTGCTTTGGATTATATGGCAACTCTATAAAGTAGGAACTATCAGGAGTCAAACTACACAGGGTTATAGCTACCTTGTACAGTGAATCTTCTTTCACAGAAGTCATCATATTTCCAGTCACATAGGAAGCATGTATCAAATGCTTCTTAACTATCTTTGCCCAAGTTCTACCTAGGATCCTAAGGTAGATCCTACCAAGATCCTGCTTGGCCCTTTAAAAAAGAGACAAAAGGAAGAAACTAAAATGCAATCTTGCTAGCATATATGTGAACAAAATGTTTATGAAATTTGCTCTTGGACAACCACTCCAGTATCCTTGCCAAGAAAATCCCAAATTGGGTCATGAAGAGTTAGACATGGCTGAAAAATGATGCAGCAACACAAGTCAATGATGGAGAAACTGCAAAGTAATTTTACAGTTCTATTTGGAAACAGTAAGACCCATGTAAGAATACAAACATGTAGAGCTGGACTGTTTAATTTCAGAAGAACAATAAGAATTTAGGAGAAGCTACAGAGGCACAAATTAAATTACTATAAATTTGAAAAATACTGTTAAGGAGAGGAATTCTTCTCTTTTTTTGAGTCCTAGAGTACTTTGTCAATCTAATGAAGCCTAAGGACCCCTTCTTAGAATACTGCTTTAAAACAATTAAAAGAAATGCTAAATTTCACCAAGAAGGAAGTGAAAATAAAGATGTAAATTATTTTCCTATAAAAGTTCAAAGAGATCCTGAAATCTATCTGAAGAAATTGCAATGTTTGGACCTGGAGTGAAAAGAAGTATAAGGATAATTTAATAAACATGTTCAAGTTTAAGGAAAGTGGTACTAGATCTGTCCTATTTTCTAGAAAGGATGGAGTTAAGAGGAATGGTTGGAGCCATACAATGATTTCTTTTTAATGTAGTAAATTCTGATTATTAACAGATGTAATTTTAATATTCTACACAGACATGATTTAACAGACTAAAAAATAATATGGAAGCTCTTGTTCTATAAATGCAAGAGGAGGATAAATGTTCCATTTCTTTGAGATAGTTCAGTCACTCATTCAATGTATTTTCTTTTTTTTTTTTTCACTATTGGGTACCACAAATTGTAATAGACATTCTGGGGGATGAGAAAAAATACAGTTCTAGTCCTCAGAAATAATGGATATACAATATATTACAAACAATTATAAGATAAAAAAGAATAGTTAAATGTCATCAGACAATACAGTGGTTAAAACACAGTTCTTGGAGTCAACAAGATATAAATTTTCATCCTGATTCAGGCATTGATGTATGACACTGGGCAAATCTTTCTGTGTCTCAGTTTCCTCATCTGTAAAATGAGGGCAATAATAGCACCAGGCTTTGTTATGAAAATCAAATAAGATAACATTTATAAAGTATTTTGTATCTTAACACATGATATAAATGATATAAATCATTATTATATATCAATGGAGTTCAGAGAATAAATGAAAAATCATAGAAACTTTATAAGAGAGGGGACAATTAAAGTAAAACTTTAGAAATAAACAGGAATTTAATAGGAAGCTATTGGGAAAGGGCATAGAGCAGAAAAAGAATAAAGAAAGAATACTAGGCAGATAAAAATGGTATAAACAAAATCTTGGAAACAAAAAAGCAAGGGGCCTTCCACTTCTCATCTAGTAGACTGAAGCATAGGGGCCATGAAAGAGAAACATAATCTGAGATAAAAATAGGAGAGTCGGGGCCAGATTATGGATTTTAGGCTAAGTTGCTTAGATTTTATGCAGTAGACAATGGGGAACCATTGAAGATTTCTGATCAAGGGAATTGACATCATAAATACATTTTAGGATGGTTAATGAAAGATGTAAGATGAAAGAAGGCTTAAGAGATTAAGGGGAGGGAAATTAAGTAAACATTTTAAAAAATCACAAGAAAGAGAGTCTCCAGGAAAAAGACAGAGGGTTTGAACTATAATGGTGACAATGACATTGGAAAAGATAAGATAAATAGGAGAAATAATTCGACCAAGGACTAGCAGGATTTGGCAATTGATTATAGCTGGGAAACATGGAGGAAAACCAAATGTGATTCCAAGATCTCAAACCTGAGTAACTGAAAGAATTATAGTGTTATAAAAAATATAAGGAAGTCAGGCAGAAGAGCAGAAGTATAAGTCAAGGGGAAAGGGGCAAGATAGTTTTCTTTTAGGTATGTTGGATTGTTTTAGCTTTGTACATCATTGGGTGCTATATATATAGATGAAAATGTTCACCAGGAAGTTGGAAGTGCTAAAGAGAACTCAGAAGAGAGGTTGGCGCTGAGAGAAAAATTCATAGATGTGATGGTTGAACCAGTTGAAGTGGATGATATCACTTAAAGAGAAAATTTAAAGAGAAGATAATGAAGGATGGAACCTTGAAAGATACCTACATTTAGGTGATGGGCAGAGGAAAAGGAGACAAGAAAAGAGGTTAAAAAATTAAAGATTAAAATTAAAGATTCAGAGAGATAGAAGCAATGATGGTTCAAGTGTCATGGAAGTCAAGGGAAGAGAGAACACCAGGATGGGGGAAGTGGTTCGTGGTGTTAAATACTTCCAAGGTGAAGGAGGGTAAAAAAAAAGACAATAGGCAGCTGATCCTGATATGTTCTTTGTGGAAAACAATAAAAGAGCATTCATTTAATATACTGACCTTTTGGTAACTAAGCCTGGCTGGATCTCAAGGTTGGAATATCTTTGGCATCTGATCCATAATTACTTGCCTTTTCCTTCTTTGGTCACTGATACCCTAAGTGGATGCCTAATTTTGGTCCCTCCTTTATTCTTCCCTCCTCCTTTACCCCTGTCATCACACACTTCAGATGCCACTCTTGGAATTTTTTTTTCTTTTTCTTTTTTTCCCCACTAAGTTCATTATCATTTCTCCTATTCCCATGTAGTCTTTCTCCTCTGTAAAAACAGAGGACAATAAGAAATATTGTTTAATTCAGAGATCTAGTTAGTCAAATTTGTGTTAACATCAGAAATTTACCAATTAAACTAGCCATTCCGTTAACTCAGAGTGGTGGAAGTTTTATATTATATTGATTTATATTGGATTGATTATATTACTCATGGGCAACTAAATGATTGAAAGACACCAGAAGTTGTTGGATTCTAAACTAGATTCAGATTTAACCTGTGTTCACCAGTTATAACCAGTTCAGACAACAAAGAGAAGAGGAAGGGGCATTCAAGAAGATAGGGAATGGAATGATGAACATCAATGGAAAGCATAAGATTTAATGTTGATCCTTTAGGTTCATTCAGCTGCATCTCAGTTCAACTCGCCAAACCTTGCTTTTATGGGGCTACATCAGGCTTCTCCTTACAATATAGCAAACTCTTTCTTTCTTTCTTTTTTTTCTTTTTGGAGGGCAATTGGGGTTAACTAACTCGCCCAAGGTCACATGGCTAGAGTTTTGTTTGTGTGTGCGTTAAGTGTCTGAAGCCGGATCCGAACTCAAGTCCCTCTGACTCCAGGGCTGACGCTCTACTCACTGTGCCACCTAGCCGCCCCCCAAACTCTTTCTTTTAAAATCAATACTATCCTGGTTAGTGATTCAAAGCTTACTGAGCAGTATTTCCTGTTTTAGAGCTTTAAATGACTAAGATGACTCCAGTCACAGAAACTGCTCATATGCCTTCTCACTCAATTTCAGAACACATGTACACCATAAAAAGAGAAAACACACACACTCCAATAAATAACAAAATTGCTAACAGCATTGGAATCAAGTTAATTTTGAGACTTGGACATGATATATTCTGAATGTTCCAGATTTTAAAAACATGCCCTTGGGTAACCTTCACTCCTGGTCAGCTTAGCTACTTTTGCATTTTCTCCATCTTTAAACTATAGAAAACACAGTATATCACAGATTCTCCGGCTTCCTTCATGACACAGCTCAAATTACACTTCCTGTAGGAGTCCTTTCATATCTACTTTCCCCTTGCTGCCACTACCTTCTTCTTGAAATGACCTTTCACTTATTCTTTATATAGTTTCTACGTGCAATTTTTTTTCAAGTCACCTAACCCATTAGACAATGTACTCCTTGAGGGGAAAAAACATATTTTTGCCTTTCTTTTTATCATCAGCCCTTTTAGCATAATCCCTTGTGCTAAACAAAGGCAAACACAGTAGGACTTTTTGCTCTTTTCCTGGATTGAGTTTTAGCCAATTAAGTGCTTTTGACTGAATTAAGAGTCTTTGATTGAGAGGCAGCTAGGTGGCTCTGTGAGTAAGAGCGCCGACCCTGGAGTCGGGAGGACCCAGGATCAGTTCTGGCCTCAGTACTTAGCACCCACACATAAATAGCTAGCCATGTAACCCTGAGCAAGTTAATTACCCTCAATTGCTTAAAAAAAAAATTTAAAAAGAGTCTTTGATCGGAACAGTATTTATTGCATTCCTTGGAGGGAGAGGAGAAGCAGCTGAAGAGAGAGAGAAGCAAGCATGAGAAGGATAGGGGAACATGCTTGTAAGGAGGCCCAAAAGAAAGAATGTTTGTGATGGCACTCTGTTGATCTGTGCTGATTTCTCAGACAGAATGCTAATTAAGATAATAGTGCTGGTAATATGTGTAAATCTTGTTGCAGTTCTGTTAAGCTTTATTCCTAGAAATAGAAACTGTGGGCAGGAGCATCTGGAGTCTGCTGTAAATTAGAAGCAGGAAGATCTTGGAGTGGAGCAGCCCCTGTGAGGTAAGACAAGAAGGAGCAGAGAGCTGTCAACATTTAAATCTAGGAGAGACTTGTGTGAATCCAGGCAAGCACTGGCAGCTCTCAGCCCACAGAAGAAGTGCCATGGGACTGGGAAGTCAAGTTAAGATGAAAGAGGGCTATACTTGGACATTCTGCATTGAATGAGGAGATTGTAACTTATTGTGACCTGCTTTTACATGTCTAAATCAGGCTTCTCCTAACAATATAGGAAACTCTTTCTTTTAAAATCAATACTATCCTGGTTAGGGATTCAAAGCTTACCAAGTAGTATTTCCTGTAATGGTGTTTGTATTTTCTGCTACCGCTTAAGGATGTGTTGTGCTAGGAAAACCCAAGTCTGTGACCACCTGACTTTGAGAATGAAATAATATATGCCATGTGGGGATTCTAAGGAATGTTATAAGACATACTGAATGATATGCTTTGTTTAAGACTATGTGGCCATCTTAGTAATGTTTTGTTATGTTGTTGTCTATGTCATGCTTTAGTTTACTGAACAATGTTTAGTTCTGAATAGAGAGCTCATTATAATATGTGATTAGACCCTTAAAATTATTCATAGTAGCAATCCTCAGGAGAGCTGCCATGATTGGCTTTATATGCCTAAAACATAAGTGTTTAATAAATGTTTGTTGACTGACTGAAAATGTCAGAGCCAAAACTTTTTAAACATATATTTTACTAGTAAGTGGAAATCTGATTTTTCTTCTTGGGGTCTAAATATAGAAGTAGATGATTTCATTAAAAATTATGTGTAATATGCAACCCAAGACACTGCCCAAACACCAGAGCTCTGCTATTAGTGGCCTACAACTGCAGAAGAGGGAAACAAAGATTTGCTAGTACGTCTATTAGTAGGAAGCAATAAAAGTTTTCTTTGTTGTTTCAACAAGTTATTACATGCTCAATTTGTTTAGCAACTGAGCCCAATAACTCATGGTGAGCCTTACTAAAATATATGCCCTAAAAGCAGTCAGATATGAAGCATGTGTAATTGAGCCTATGAATACCACTATTATAATTTCATAAATCTTAGAGTTGTACTGAATTTGCTTTCCCAATTAAAGACAAAATTAGGATTTGGTTTGCAAGTTAATTAATCTTAATAAAGGATGTTTAATGTTTTTAGCTATGACTAATTTTATCTACCAATTTTAACAGTTGATATAATTACTAAGTAAAAAGACAATCTAGTAGCAAGTAATTAGGAAATGATGGAATGTCCATCAACTGGAGAATGCTGATTTGGGATATATGAATGGAATGGAATACTATTGTGCTATAGGAAATGATGAGCAGGCAGATTTCAGTAAAATATGGAAAGACTTACATGAACTGAGGCTGAGTGAAGTGCGCAGAAGTGGGAAAACACGGTACATAGCAGCAGCAACACTACACAATGATTAACTATGACAGAGTTAGCTCTTCTCAGCAATACAATGATCCAAAACAATTCCTTACTCATGATGGAAAATGCTAACTACATCCAGAGAATGAACTATAGTGTCTAGATGCAGATCAAAGCATACTATTTTCACTATTTTTGGTTTTTTATTTTCCCTTTTGGCATGCTTTTGCCTTTTGTTCTGATTCTTTTTTCACAGCATGACTAATGTGGAAATATGCTTAACATGATTGTACATGTATATCTTATATTGGATTGTTTGCTGTCCTAGGGAGGGAGGAGGGAAGAGAGAAGAGAGGAAAAGGAAAGAGGGAGAAAAAATTGGAACTAAAAATTTTATAAAAATGAATGCTGAAAACTATTTTTACATGTAATTGGGAAAAAATACTTTTAAGAAAAAAATAAAGTACACTGAAAAAAATAGAAGGGGACATAACCATGGAGGCAATGTTTTTACAACTATGTTATATTTAATGTGTACTTTAAAAAATAAGCTCTATGTAATAGAGATTCATGATCTCGTTATCCATCGCTATTCTTTGTAAATCAAAATATTCATGTATAAATATTTAGATAAGAAAAAGAAAAATTAAAATTAATTTGTAAACGTAAAAAAAATATAACCAAAGGGAACATATGCCCCTATATTTCAATTTAAAATAATATATTTAAAACAACCTTAGCTCAAAATAAGGGCTGGCTACTTACAAATCTTACCTATATTAAGGTATTTAATAATTAATTTAATTTAATATTTCAATATATTTTTGTCAATGTGGGTTCACATTCTTCCATTGCAGATCACAAACTTTCTAGTGTTTCTACATCAAAAAACCCCAATATTCTGCAATGCAAAGAGAAGCTTCAAGGTATAGAAGAAAGAATTCTGGATCTGAAGCCACAAGACCTTGGTTCAATTTCTAGCCCTGCTGATTGCTGCCTATGTGACCCTAGGTAAGTCACTAAACTCTTTGCAGAGCATGATGAAATGAGCACGAGATTTGAAGTCAGAGGAACTGAGGGAAAATCTTAACTGTGTCACTGACTATTAGACCTTGGGTATGTCACAACCTCTCTGGACTTCAATTTCTTCATCTGAAAATGGGGGTGGGGAGAAGAAGTTTGAACAAGAGGAACTCTAATGTCCCTTCTAGTTCTCAATACATGATCCTATGAGTCTTAATTTTCTCCCCTGTAAAATGAGGGGGTTGGAATCTCTAATGTTAACTAATGAGGAACTCCTAACTTTGCCAGATCATCCTGCTATTAAAAACACAATCTATTGACCACTCCAGTCACAGACCTTTCTGTTTATTGGAACTGTCAGGGATTGTGCTTTGCTAGCATAGCCTTTGAAAACTCAGGGTCATTTTAGTGATTTAATGAGGAACTGAAGCAGGACTTTAGTGGAAGAATGTTTCATCATGTTACAGCAACAGTAAGGTGATCACTTATTAAAATGCTTTTGATTTTTATCATTTAAAACACCACAAGTGGTTCTGCATTAAACTATCTAAATAGAGGAATATCATATAATGATCAATGATTTAAAAGAACTAGAAAATTAGAATGTCTACACAAACTAAATTCATATCCTTGTTATAAAGATTAAAGTCTTTTCTAATAGCTCCAGAAAAAGTTTCTGATCGCTAAAATGACATACTGAAACTTCAAAATGACATGATCTAAAGATCATGTTTTAAAATACATCTTTATAAAGTTCTAAAAGTCTTGAGACAAGAACTTGTTTCAAAGTTGGGTCTATCCAAATGGAACTGGAGTATTTAACTTCTGTGTGTGTCTGTGTCTGTGTGTGTGTGTGTGTATGTCTGTCTGTGTGTGTGTGTGTGTGTGTGTGTGTGTGTTGGACTCCTTTGGAAATGTGGTAAAAGTTATGAACTTCTTCTCAGAATAATGTTTTTACGTGAATAAAATAAAATAAATAGGATTACAAAGGAAAAATTATATTGAAAGAGTAATAAAATATTTTAAAAGTAGATTACAAATGCCAAATTAAGAACCATTAGGTAGAAGAACTTCACTATAATAAATTAATTAGAGGTACAAACTTCAGCCAAGCAATTACGGATTCATTACAATAATGCTTGCTAATACCTATAGCAAAAAAGAAAATTAGCATATTTATCAATTATCCTAAGTTTATACTACTAAAAAATAATCTGTTTTTTTATTTCGGATTAACAAGTTCCATTATGATTACCAGTGAATTAACAAATGAAGCTTAATTGGAATTACAGGTACATTCATTTCACAAATCTTGATTTTACATGGGGAACAAAACTAATAATCAGAGGTTACTATGCAAATGTCTATGATTCAGTTTTCAAAGTACTAGAACAAACTAACTTATTCTACCTTTGGGAACTGAAGTTTTACAAAAGGATGTGCAAGTTTATTAGCTGTTCTTGCCAGTCTGGATTCAAAATAAATTAAGAATCCTCTACCAAAGTCTTCCTTTAGTCCCTCTGAATCCTTCAAGGCAATGCCAGGGGAAGATAATTTGAAAAGGCTTCAAAGAAGGGTCCAATGATTTGCTATTATATCTGCTTTGTTAAGACCAGCATGGTCAAGTTTGAAGAAGTTCACCTCCTACTTCCCTATAAAATGGGTTATTTCTGAGCAACAGAGAGTATTGAAAACTAGGTCCTCAAGGAGAAGGAATCTGTCATAATGGAGGGGGTGCTAATACAAGTAAAATCACAGAGACTTGCAAAGTTTAAAGTCATCTTCCCAAGTGAGAATTTACTGTGGACACCAGCCAAATTAGACATAAACAGAAATTAATTTTATTTATTAAAATTTCCACCTACAATAAATGATAAGTTGATAAATACTAATTCATCCATCTCAAAATACTTGTCAGGCAGAGGAAGGTGTGAAATTACAAACAAAGAATCAGCGATTAGAGAAGTGGGGTAATTTAGCTTTCTCTTAGAATACTAGTTTTTCAGAACAGATTCTCTTCTTTCATTATAAAAAACTTAACAACAAAAATAATGCAAATTAAAACAAGGGAAATGCTCTTGCGAGAAAAGGTATTTGCAGTTGAAGTTGTTGTTACCTCCAGTGGCAATAAACTTAGGAGAAATAATTTAAAGTTTCAGTGAGTGGTAGCAGAAGTATGATGCAGTGGAAAAAATACTGAATTTGGCTTGAGGACCTGTGTTCAAATTTTGGGTAAGCCACTTACTAATAGTATGACTGAGGAATTCACAAACTATTCAGGCTTCAACTTCCTCATCTGCAAAAATAAAGATATGAGACTTGACAATCATTAAGACTCTTGCCAACTCAAAATCTATGACCTTATCAACTCATTCATAAAATGTTTTGCAAACTACAAAGTTTAGTACATGCTCTTGCTTCTTCTCACACTTTATATAATGTACATCTCTCATAAGTAGGCACAGATGCATTTCCATTTACAGGGAGCTATGTAGTGCAATGTATAGAGCACTGAGCTTACAATCAGGAAGAAGATAGGGTCAAACCTGGCCTCAGACACTTACTAGCTGTATGACCTTGGGCAAGTCATTTAACTTTCATCTCCCTCTGTTTCTTCCACTACAGAAGAGAGGTATAAACCTACCTTCCAGGTTGTAGTGAAGATCATATGATATAATATTTGCAAATAGTGTAGTACCTGGCACACAGCACTTAAGAAATGCTTTTTTCTTCCTAATCAGGGATGAAGTGGAATATGGGAGAAAATTCTTCCTTCTCACCTGGGATGGCCTTTTATGATCAGAAAAGCCTTTCACAACCAGAGAATTAAGTCATTCAATTTCCAATTATTCAAAATAGTTGGGGAATAGAACACTACCTGCATTATCAAAACAACCCAGTTTTATCAAAGGAACATACACCAGTCAGGAAACAGAAGACCTAGATTTGAATTTTGCAACACAAACACTCCTAGTCTCACTCAGATTCCAGATTTGTAAACTGATAACACTATCTCACAGAATTGTAAGACACTATTTAAATAAGCCAATATTAACATTTCAAAGAATTAGAGTACAATAAAGATAACAATGACCCTGAAATTAATGGAACCTTTCTATGATGATTCTGAAGGCTAAGTGACTTCTAGTGCCTCTCAGCTTCCCCTCACTATTAATGGTACACCACCCATCTAGATCTTCAGACTTGAAACAGATGAATCATCCTTAACTCTTCCTATTTTCTTATCACTCATACTTAATCAGATGCCAGGAAATGTCTACTTTACCTTCCCAGTATCTCTAGCATATGTCTCCTCCTCTCTACTTCTGTTGCCACTATTCTAATTCAAGCCCTCATTCCTCTTGCCTAGACTATTATAATATCCTTCTCACTAGACTCCCTGCCTCCAGTCTCTTGCCTCTGTAACCTCACATCTATGACAAATGACCCTTCTTTAAATACAGATATGATTATGAAGAACACATGTAACACTAATAACTCAAATTAATTCAATAGGATGAGCTCCTATTCAATTTGGGGGGGGGGGGAGGTGTAGTTCCCCACTACAAAAAGATAAAATAAAACTCTTTTATCTGACATTTAAGGTCTCCCATTATCTGGCTTTCAACCTACTTTTTCAGTACTGTTTCATTGGATTCCTTTTCATTGGACTCTACCTTGCAGATAAATTGGTAGTGGTAGATAAATTGACTAGTGGTAGTTCCCCTGTCTCATCCTGTCCCCTGCTACATCTACCAACTGTTGCAAGCAGTTCCTCATGTCTGGAATACACTTACTTAATAAATGATAACTTCATTCATTCATATATAAAGCACTTACTATGCGCTAGGCACCATAGTGTTTGAAATACAAATACAAACAAAGCAAGTCACTGACCTCAAGGATATTCCATGATAATAGTAGAAATTATCACATATACCATAGTTAGAGTATCCATATAGGACACGGCTTGGAAATGGCCACTAAATGGCATGGTACGTCTGGGACCAGGAGACATAAGATGAAACCTCACCAATCAGAGCCTAGGATGTAGAGATGGAAGTCAGACTTCTGATGGGATGAATATGAGAAAGAGAAAAAGGAGGAAGAAGAGGACAGAATATATAAAGCATAGTTTAGAGGTGGCCATATGACAAGATCATCACTCTAAACTATGCCCCTTCATTTCCTCAGCTGAAGAGTTTGAGGTGCTGCGAATTTAAGTGGCTTGCCCAAGGTCACAAAGCTAATATGAGAGGTACATTCTGCTACTACTACAAAGTCCCAATCAGATACCATCTCTTCTATGTGGCCTTCCCTGATGCCAACAACTGATTTCCTACCCCTTGAATTTCTTCTAGTACTTTGTCCTGATTTCTCTTTCCTCCTGAGCATATTATTTGAACTATACTCATTGGTGAATATACCTTTTCTACTGCGTCAGTTCTAAATAGATCTTAATTTTCTGGAGAACAGAGGTAGTGCTATTTTTAACCTTTGATCTCCCAGTTGCTAACATGAACACTTTGTAAATAATAGGGTTTTTTTTTTTGGTTTTTGGAGGGCAATTGGGGTTAAGTACCTTGCCCAAGGCCACACGGCTAGGTTGTGTGTGTGTGTGTGTGTGTGTGTGTGTGTGTGTGTGTGTGTGTGTGTGTGTGTGTGTGTGTGCGCGCGCGTTAAGTGTCTGAGGTCTGATCCAAACTCAGGTCCTTCTGACTCCAGGGCTGAAACTCTACTCACTGCACCACCTAGCCGCCCCAAATAATACGTTTTTAAAGATGACTGCCTGAACAGAGACTGGCAACCCATCCCTACAATACCTACTCCAATAAAAACCTAAGAACGATACCAAATAATAATTAAGAAATCTAATAAGAAACTATAGTATATGACTTCTCCTAACCTAGAGCTGCATATAAAATCAATCACAGGAAAATGAAAGGAAAGGAGGCTTCTAGTAAAACCAGTGCCAGTAAAGGTAAATAAAATTGCAGCCTCCCAGTTATACCAGATACCTG
This sequence comes from Gymnobelideus leadbeateri, assembly GCA_011680675.1. NCBI lineage: Eukaryota > Metazoa > Chordata > Mammalia > Diprotodontia > Petauridae > Gymnobelideus > Gymnobelideus leadbeateri. Next base: position 52,074 of record WOXC01000265.1, read on the forward strand.
TAGTCTGCAAAGCTCAGTATCCAAAGACAAGAAGACTGGAGGGTCCTCAGAAGGCAACGCCAGAGTAGTCAGAATCTCAAAGGGGGAGGAGACACTGGAAGCTACTGGGAGGAGCAGCAACCTAACAGGCAGTGCTCAGTTCATTCTAGGGAACCCTAAATTTAGGCCCATACTACTTTCTCCTGAGACATTAAACAACTAGGCCAAAAATATCCAGTGATCTGGATATCATATCAAAGACCCCAGGACCCAACCCAAGGAAATAAATGACAATGCAAGAACTTAGTTCATTGAAATCCAAGTAGAGGTGACCAGTCCACTCCAAAGTGCAGCAAGATGCAATCATTTGGACCTGGTATAGACTCCATATTCACCTGGAGCCACAAGGAAGCAGAATATACAGATTATTTATAAAGATCCGTCAATACCTCAAAATCCAATTCTATAACAAGTGCAAGCAGAGATGGAAAGAAAAAATGCATTTTCCATAAGTACTAGATGAATATCTAGAAGACAGAAGCATAAATGAAAGCTCTGAAAGAATGAATTAGAAGGAGAATACATAATTTGGACCAGAAAGTATTTAATCTTAATCGTATCCAAGTGAAGGACACAACACGTGGAAGGAAACATACATTTCTGGACACAATCAGTATGCATTTGTTTTGCTTGATTCCTCATTATAAGTTTCTCTTCCTTACCCCCCCTTTTAAAATCTGGGGCAGAGGAAGTGTCAATATTAGAAGGAAGGAAGGAAGGAAGGAAATAAAGAAGGAAAAAAGAAAAGAAAAGAAAGAACAAAAGAAAGAGAAAAAAGAAAAGTAAAAGAGGGGGTTTCAGTATATTTTAAAAAGTAAACAAAATAGTATGGAAAGAAGCTCTGGGGCAGAGTCAAGATGGTGGAGTAGAAGCAGGACTTCTGCAGAACAAGAGGGAGGTGGGATAGGAGGGAGGGAAGTATAATTAGTCTTCTACAATATATCCACTATGGTAATGTTTTTTATTAGCTACACATGTACAACCTATATTGAATTGCTTATCTTCCCAGTAAGGTTGGTTGACAAGGGAGAAAGGGAATAAATTTGGAATTCAATGTTTTAAAACCAAATGTTTATATATATACTATTATTAATACTATTTTACATGTAATTGGGAAATAAGAGAAGGGGATATCCTGGGGAACTGCTATTTGGGGCAGGTGGGTAGGGGAAAAACAGGGAGAAAATTTGTAACACAAAAACTGGTGGAAATGAATGAAGTAAACCAGAAGTTAATAAAGCATTTGGGAAAAAAAAAGAAAACCATAATAAAAACTGTCTTCTGAAATATATGAAATCTTTTAAACCATTTACAAATGAGAATAGGTAATTTCAAATAATATTCCTATAAAGTAAACAGTATAACTCTCCTTCTCTATTGTCACAAATCAGAATTGAATTTCATAAGTTCCAAAAAATACTTCCAATCTTCGATTACAGAGGCATACAATAAATATTTCCAATCTGTTATTTGTTATCGCTCTGCCATTTTGGAAGGCTGTTTTTTTTTTATTGTATTATATTGGCTGTTTAAAAATGTCTAGTAGAACTCTTTCATCACTTTGTCCCTCTTTTGTTACATCTTCTCTGAGAATTTCATGTATAGCTTACTTTTCTTTTAAAATATACAGTCAATTGAATAAACAGCTTCCAAAACTGTTAAAAAAAAAAAAGAAGCTCTGAAAGAAGCACAGAAAAAAGCAGGACAGTCTTTTTTTAAGTAAGGTTGAATTTATTATATGTTTTAATATAAAGCAAGTGATATGGGGCAATTTCACATAAAATTTTTTGTTTTATATATGGAAATGCTCATTATCTTGGTGTTTGATAAATTCAAAATAAAACATACACTAGGGAACTTCCTTTAATTCTTCTGAGGCAAAAACCCCCAAATAATAGGTATTTACTAAATGTCTGCTGTCTTTAATTAATATTATAATTAGGACAGCTGGTACCTCAGAGTGCTCAGCCTGGAGTCATGAAGACCTGAGTTTAAATCTGGCCTCAGACAGTTACTAGTTGTATGACTTGACCAAGTCATTTAATATTTATTTGTCTCAGTTTTCTTAACTATAAAATGGGGATACTAATAGCACCTACCTCAAAGGATTGTTGTGGGGATCACTGAACTAATATTTGTAAAAGCACTTAGTCTAGTACTTGGGAGATAGTAGACTCTACATAAATGCTCATTCCCTTAGCCCCTTCCCATGCAAAATGATAATTACTATATGGTATAATGGATGTTCAATATGGAGAAGAACCTCATGATATATGACAAGTAATTTGGGGAGTTACTTTAAAAATACAAGGTATTGTCCCCCTACATTTATATTCTCATAGAGTATATAACATGCAGAACATAACAGTTTTGTCATTTGCATCATCCAACTGCTTATATTCTAAAGAAAGGAGTATTTACTATGTGTCTTGAAATGACAAACACTTGTGAAAACTTAAAGCACACTACAGTGTAAGCATGACTCTATACTCCTTAGTTAATTACTATAGGCATTGCTTGAGGTGAAAAAAGAGGACTCATGTTCTTTTCCAACTCAATGTTTTATTACTTCCATCACAATAGCTGAGAGGAAGGACATATTACTTAAGAAAGTTTACTTTCCCAGATATTTGGCAATAGGATTATAACATCCTCCCCCACCTTAAGCAATGCCACATAAAATTGTGCAAATCTTTACAAAATCTAGCAGGTGAATTTGAAAGACTCCACCCTTTGGAGAAAGAGGAAACAGTGAAAAGACAAGGTTAAATAGGTTCTTTTAAAAAGCCCTATTAATGCCCATTATAATTAGCTTCTTTTAAAAAAATATATGATTAAAGATCCATACTTTTAATACTTTTATTAATTAATTATTATTAATTAATACTTAATACTTTTAATGAAGTATTAAGATTGATATTTTTGGTGATCATGGTGAGAGAAAGATTCAATGGGTTATTGTCTTTAGTTGGCTCACTACTCATTATTGAAGACTGCCCTTTAGAAGAAGGAGGAATATACCCATTAATGGAGAGAGCAGTGGATCTAGAATCAGGAAAAGCTAAGTATAAATCCACCCTCAGACGTGACCACAGGCAAGTCCCTTAAACTCTGTCTACCTCAGTTTCCTCCATTGTATAATGGAGGAAATTTGTAAAGTACTTGGCATAGAGTCTGGCACATAGTAGGCACTTCATAAATGCTTGTTTCCTTCCCTTTTCCTTAGTGAAACTGAATGTCTTCTTATTAATAAGACATTTGTCAAAACTTGTAATTTCATTCGTTAAGCTTTTGTGAATATAGCATCTCTTTTATAAAAATGCCAACCTGAAGAATTCCACTTTAGGTGAACAACAAACAGATACTTTATTTAGCTTCCTACCAAGTAACAGAGCTAAAACATTATTACTGGGTTAAAATATCATATTCTATACAAATAACCATAAATCACACTCTGGGGTTCACTGACCATTGTCAGAATGAAAAAGATATTCCAGGACTCTAAATCTTGAAGAACACAAAATGTGTTTTGCTTTGTCTTTTCTTAATATGCATTCATCAATATATAGAAATGATCACATAAGACAAGTGCAATATTCTCCAAACTCAGAATTCCATCCTTCTTAGCTCTGACACTTACAGTTCCTACCCTATTTCACCAACTCAACTCACTATCAACCTCCAATGGGAGGTTATTTCTAAATGCCCTTGTCCCTAGTGCTCTCTGCATAAGACAAATTACCTTGAATTGATTTATTTAAATAAATACACTATGCCCAGTACAACTTAAACTTCTTATGGGAAGGTACTGTTGTTCTTAACTTTGTTTTTGTACCCTCACCACCAAGGACAGTGCCTTGACCTCAATAAATGTTGAATTATTTATACCCACCAGGGAAATCTTTGCAAGAGATATATAAACAATCTGTATTTGACAAATGCAACAAGTTCACAGCAGAGTCAGATTGGTATAGCGAATAGGGAAACTGTAGTCAGCTTGAGTCATCACAAGCTAGGTTCAAATCCTGCCTCTCACAGGCTGCCTGACCCTGAGTAAATCACTTAAATTACCTTTCAGTAGCCCAGCCAACTCTAAGACTAGGTTGCAGAACCATTGCAGTTATACATTGGTAGAGAGAATTTCCTCATTTTCTCATTTCCTCAGGGGGCGCCCTCTACAGTGATGAAATCACAAATTTAGACAAAAAATAAAAATCAGATTGAATAAGAACTAAACATAAAGTTTGGAAAAGTTTATTTCACCAGCTTTCTCTCCAGGCACTTTAAAAATTAAAAACAAAATATGATTTCCAGAGCCATAAAAATGTAGCCAATGGTAAAGAGAGTAAGAGCTAACCAAACAAGTAGATTATTTACAAAGTTATGATAAATACCCACGAGAAGAAATTCTAAAACTCTAGTTAAGAACAGTAGAAGCTAAAAAAAGGAGACGGTATAAAAGATCATAAAACTATTCTTTTTTTTTTTTTTGCTTTTTTTTTGGGGGGGGGAGGGCAGGGCAATTGGTGTTAAGTGACTTGCCCAAGGTCACATGGTTAGCAAATGTTAAGTTTCTGGGGTTGGATTTGAACTCCGGTTCTCCTGACTCCAGGGCCGGTGCTCTATTCACTGCATGAACTAGCCACCCCACATAAAACTATTCTTTAAAAAATGGTGATACATCACCACTTTAGAAGTATTCAAACATTTCCTAAAATGTCACCTCCTTCTGATCCACCCATCCTCCCCTTCAAGAGCACATGCACAACCCTGACTTCAACACACTGAAGGTGAAAGAAACTAGCCCTGAGCAGTACAACAAAATCAAACTAGTTAAGGAGGCAAAAATCATTTTTAATGCTTTAAAGAGGTCCAGTAACATAAAAGTCTTGTTTTGTTTTGTTTTAGGCTTTGAAGAACTCCTTCAATAGTTCAAGGATGTATAATTTCATGGTGTGGGTGCTTTCTCCAGAGATTACAAATTTTTTAAGTGTTCCTGACAAAGAAAAGATCCTCATCCTTCAACAGATGATAAGCTTCTCTGAACTTAATTAGTCTATTCAGCCAATCAGCAAACATCTATTAAGTGCCTACGGTATGACAGGAATTGTGCTAAGTGCTAGTAATACAAAAACAAAAGTGAAATAGTCATGTTCCTCAAAGAACTAGCATTCTAAAGGGGTTATAAGTTGATAGATATGACACATATAAAGAATAACAATAACTAAGATTTACATGACACTTTAAAGTTTCCAAAGGACTTAAATATTTTATGGGAGTTCATGTTATTTTCATACCCATTTTAGAGATGAAAAATCTGAAACAGACTTAGAAGATTTGCTTCAGATTACACAGCTGGTAAGTATCAGCAGCCACATTTCAACTCAGATTTTCCTACTTCAAGTCCACTATTCTAACCACTAGATCACCAAGTACTAGCATCTTTGGATGAGGGTACTGTGAAAAGCCTGCTATAGGGTATCTGAGGTGAGCCTTGTAGGAAACTAAGGGTCCCAAAACTGGAAGGAGTTGATCCCAGGCATAGAAGTCAGCTCATATAAAAGCATGAGGATGGTGGATGAAATACACCAACAATGCCTATATGTGTGCTTGTGGAATATATGGAGGAGAGTAACATGGAAGAAGCTTGGAGAGGCAGGAAGGGCCAAGTTGTAAAGAACTTTAAATGACAGAGAAGGATTGTATGTCTGATCCAAAGGCAACAGGAAACCACTTTTATGGGGAGAGGGGTAAGACACGTCAGCCCTGTGCTTTAGAAAAATCCCTTTGGTAGCACCCGGAAGGTCAGATTTTGTATTCAAAAGTCTTGAGGTGGCAAGACTTATGAGGAAACTATTTCACTATATCAGAGGAGAAGTAAGAAGGCTCAAGTTAGGATGATGATTGTATAAGAGAAAAAAATTAGCATGTATATAAAAAAATTGAATAATAGACACAGAATTTTTGCCAGCCAAGTATCAGAAGCCTTTTCCAGCTTGGCAGTATTTGTTGGAGTAAGGTATACTTTGCTGACTTAGTCTTTGAGAACCCAGGGTTGCCTACATTTCACCAGGAAGCATCAGGACAGGCTTTAGGAGAGGTATTTGGTCCTTACCTATTACATCTGCATCACAGACACCCAACAACTGTCATGCCTAGCACAATGCCTTGCTGGTACAGTGGATAGAATGCCAACCTGGGAGGCAGGTAAACCTGAGTTCAAATCCAGCCTCAGATACTTATTAGCTGTATGACCCTGGACAAGTCACTAAACCCTGTTTGCTTTAGTTTCTTCAACTGTAAGATGAGCTGGAGAAGGAAATGGCAAACCACTCCAGTATCTTTGCCAAGAAAACCCCAAATGGGGTCAGGAAGAGTCAGACACGACTGAAATGACTGAACAACAACAATAAAAAATTTCTATTGACCCACTCCTTGTGGTTATGTATCAAAAGGCTCATCAATAGCAGATGTTACTACTTGATAATAAATTATTTAGCTAAGGCTAACCCTGAAAGAAAAAAAAGACTTAAAAGTATCTTTAACATTCACATCAAGGACATTTGAATTTGTCATATTTTACAGTAGATAGGGTTCTGGGCCTGAAGTCAGGAAGCTGGGGGTTCAAATTCGGCTTCAGATACTTATTAGCTGTGTGATATTGAACAAATCACTTACCTTCTGTTTGCCTCAATTTCCTCATCTGTAAAGTGGGGATAATAATAGTGTCTACCTCATAGGACTGCTGTGAAGATAAAATAAAATATGTACTATACTTTGCAAACCTTAAAATGCCACATAAATTCTAATTAATTCTGGATTTAAATTCAGAGGATTAGGATTCTTCATCACCAGTGTGACCTTCTACAAGTCACTTTCCCTAGGTGGGCCTCAGCATCCTAATCTGCAAAATAAAGGTGTTGGGATGATCTTGAAAGTTCTTCCCAGCTCTAGTGCAAGGATTCTGTATTACTAATGTATTACTGGGCTTTACTTTGCAGAACTAATTTAAACTCCCAAGTTCCTTTCTCCCTGCCCTACAGCTTCAAAGCTATCAATAACCTAATAACAATGGCAATATTAAAAAGTCCTTTTTACAAACCCATCCTAACTTTCTATTAGAATTAGGCATTTCAATTTCAGTGCTAGCTAAATTACCAATCTACCATGTGGTCCTGAAGTTACATAAAAGTAGTTTACCTACAAAGGGGATAATAACATCTCTCCCTTAATTCCTTAAATATAAGTAAGTATTAGGAAATCAAACTACATTTAGGGTTTCTTTATAGAATGCTAAATACTAGTACCACTTTCTCTAAATCTCTTTGATTACACAGAATGCCAGCATTGAAGTAGAATATTCTGAATGAGACTGGGAGGGGAAGAGAAAACACTCTTAAAACTTACAAAGAAGCCCTTGTATGTAAAACATAGATCGGTTCAAGACAAAATAGTTTAGAAAGAAAAATAAACTCTAGTGGTGTAGATTCAAATAGCAGCCAGTACAAGAACCGAAGCCTTTCTCATGTTCACTGCCTTGGGATATATAGCTACAATCACATATTTTGGAGGGCATGTATCCCAGGGCTCATCCTCTCAGCTTAAATAGCTAAATTTTACTTAAGCCTTCCAAATTGTTTATATCAAATAAAGAGGCTCTGGAAAGATAGCAAATTCAGGAAACAACCCTGTGGCATAAATGCAGAAGAGGGTTGATAAATTACAGTCTAATTCCAGAGGTTCACATATGTATGTGAGACTTCTGCAACAACTGTTCATGGTTCCAGTAGACATCCATGGGTTCTCTCCAGCAGTAGTATAAAACTCAAATAAAAATAAGGGTCACTAATACATACCTAAGGATTCCTGTGGGCCACATGTTGATTTAGTTTCTATATTTTAATTTTATTTATTTCATCAAATATGTCCTAATTACTCTTTAATCTAGTTCAGGCTGGAAGTGTCACAGGTCACAAGAGGCCATGTTTGCATGTCTGCATTACAGGATACTAACCAAACATCCTTCTTACAGCACTAACCATAATTATCTACAACTTTCTAATCCTTCCTTTCTTTATGAGCAATGTTCTTGCTTGAAGCAGCTGGTAAGTTTGTGTTTAATTAAATTGCTTCTGAGGTCCTATGTATAATGTAATGAAATGTCTACAACTAAAAAGCACACAAGAATGAACAACTACAATCATCATAAAGTATGGCAACATACTTGATCTAAAATGGGAGGTGAAAGATCACCTACTTAAAACACTCAATTTGAGAGAGAAAGAAAATGAGACCCAGATGGATAGTTTAAGTGATTTTTCCCAAGGTCACCCTAGTATTAAGTGACAAAGTTAGATTTAAACTGAGGTCCTAGGGTTTCTGCCATACCGTTTCTGCCATACCATACTAGTGGATAGAGAGCTAGCTTTGGAATCAGGAAGAACTACGTTCAAATCTTGCCTATGACCCACTGGTTGTGTGAATTTTTGCAAGTCAGTTGCCTTATCAACTCTCTAGTCAATTCTCTGAAAGAATAAATTGCAGCCAAGTTCCAATCCACATTAGTGGAGGGAGTTTCCACATAAGTTCCCCTACACTGCTGAAATCACACATCCATATTTATTTTTAAAAAAAATTTTAAGTCAGTCTACTTACATTGGTAATTGAATTCAACATTAGCTTCCTTAGCATTCTCCATGCAAAAGCATTGTGTGCCAGGTAGAGACAAAAATGGGTAAAACACAGTCTCTATGTTTTATTGGAAGTAGGGGACAAATAAAGTACGATGTAAAATACAAACTTCACATTATGCATATTAATAAAGTTTTTACAAGACTTCATCTGTCTTAAACTCAGTTATCCAGTAATTTCCCCTCTCTGGAAACAGCCAGGAATCAAAAAATAAGCACGAAAAAAAAAAAATAAAACATATATGATGATAATCCTCTTAACAAAAGAGATGATACCATAAAAGATATACAGTAAGGATTTTCTTGGGAAAAGTCTGCCAGACCCTCAATCTGAGCCTATTTTCTCTCATTTTACACACATTTCTACCTAGCTTTATTTTCTCATTTCTCAGAAAACAGAAAGATAGAAGGCAGAGCAAAAACCTAGAGACAGACACTGAAGTTACAGAAGAAAGCCAGTAAGGAAACAGGAAAAAAAACAAAACTATTTTTAAAATAGTCCCAAAACCCAACAGTCTGATATCATTTAGAGTAGGAACAAACATCTCTACACGCCTCAATATCTCCCAAGGGCATTATAATAATAGACAGTAGCATAACTGACTGTCAGAGATGACCCTGAGTCATCAAGAAAAGGTTCAAAAATGTTCAATATACTCTGTTTAAGGAAGAAAGAAAGTTTATTTTAGGAAGATTTCCATTCAAATTGGTTAAAATGTTTTGAAGCATTTATGCTTTAAAGGGATAAACCATAAGGCATCTGGAAAAGAGCTCTCTAGAATGGCTCCTTCCCTAAGGTTCCAAATAGATATGGTTTTATTATATAAAATGTGTATTGCTTTTATTAATGTTGTACTTATTGAAAATAGGCCCTATCAACTTCAAACTACACAGTCATCATTTTAAAAATAATTGACACTGAGTTATGCTGAATAATATAGTATAGGCCACTTTTCCTCATAACAGATAATATTCACAACTAAAATTGCTAGTATGTTTTGCCTAGCTTGCTATTTTCAGTGCTCTCCATAACCATTTCCTTACATAGGTATAAAAATCAAAATGCATTATTCCTACCCCCTTTCTCCTTAATGCTACCATTGGCTTCTGAATGATTTTATTTGCAGATGTTTCTTTAGCTCAGATCATTTAATATAAAAAAGCCACTCAGAGCCCACAAAAAGGGAAAAAAGAAAAAAAAAACAACTTCCAGTTCCCATTGCTAAGTCATAAATCCACTTAGAAACATTTTGTTTTGCAAGTAATTTCAAGGCATTGATCCTTTTGGGAGTCCAGTGATTTGCCTTATCATATTTTTAATAGATATAGCATTGTACTACACACACACACACACACACACACACACACACACACACACACACAATTTACAGTTCACGAGCTTCCATACCAACTCCCAAAGTGTCTTCACAATGTGAAATTTTAAACAGCTTCAGCATAACAGGGGAAGAATGAAATATATCCTTCACAACCAGTACAGGGCAATAACTAAACCACTAAAGTCAATTAATTACTTCACTATAGGCCTAATAAGTTTGGTATTTAGGTCACATGAACTATAGAAATATACAAATGCATCAACTCTGGGAGACAGGTACCATTATTATCCTCATTTAATAGTTGAGGAAACTAAGGCAGATGGCGGTTTAGTGACTTGCCTAACGTAATACATTTAGTAAGTTTCTGAGGCTAGGTTTGAAATCAGGTCTTCCTGAGCTCAGACCTTGGGCTGAGTGTTCTATCCACTGTGCCACCTAATTGCCTCTCACACATAAAAGGATGCATGAATTTGACTTTGGAAAACTATCATTGTAACCCCGCTCTTAATCAGTGCCCATTGTAACAATCTATGACTCAGGTTTTGCTGTTTAGTCATTTCAGTCATATCTGACTCTTCATGACCCCATGTGGAGTGGTTTTGTGATTTCTGTCTCCAGCTTATTTTACAGATGAGGAAATTGAGACAAACAGGGTTAAGAGATGTGCCCAGGGTCATAGAGGCAGTAAATGTCTGAGGCTGGATTGGAACTCATGCAGATGACTTTTCCTGACTTCAGGACCTGCATTCTATCTATTGTGCCACCTAACTTGCCCCCATGACTTAGTAGATAAATCCTTATAGTATTTCCTAAGGAACAAAGAAATTGTGTGACATACCCAAAATCAAACATCTAAGAAATATTGGTTAGTATTTGAACCCAGCTCTTCTAGACTCCAAATACAGTGCTCAATTATACCACTCTGCCTCTGCTTTATATGTATGTATATATATATATATATATATATATATGCCTATCCATATCATATGTGTATGTGCACATGCATGCATATATGTAGGAATGCATGTGCTCACATGAACATATAAAAAGACAGTACATATATAATGCAGAGAGAAAAACTCAGAATTCAAAGCAGAAGTAGATGTGGAAAACTTGTGAAATCAGTGAGGCTAATATGTACATAGCAACTAAAGGCTAACAAGGATCATTACACAACAAATAATCCATGACATCTGAACCACTGTACATAAAAGATGTGAGGGATCCTGTATTTCAGCCATCACCAGGGTCAGATATTAAGGGAGAGAAACTTCTATGAAAAAAGTCTTTCATGCTGCTCTCTGTGATTAGTAGTAGGTTTTGCACTATAACAACATCAGTGTAGAATTATTGTCTTTGGCCTCCATCAAAATTAACATTTAACAGTAATGTTTGCAGTAAAAACCTGTTCAATTTTAAACCAAGCTAACACTAAATGCAATAGAAATTGCTTTCTGTTTGAGGTATTGATTTCCTAAGGATACCAATTCTGGATAAACAAATCATCTGAATGTAAGTTTGCCGCAGGGAGACTTTAGCAAAGTTGAAGGTAGGGAGGTGGTAAATGACTGAAATGCAAAGAAAGGTATTCAGAAACAAAATAAACATTTCACTCCTAAGAAAGAGCCAGAGGCTTGAATAGCTCAATTGCAAGTGAAAAAGTCAGTGAGCCAATGAACTTGCCTCTAAGGCAGAGACTAGTCATCTTAACTTTGACCCTAGACACTCAACATAATTGCCCAGTAGCAGGAAAGCCCACTCTAATCCCAAAGTCCAGTGATAGGGACTAGCTTTGAACTAGAAAGGAAGTTCAACCTATTATAAGCCTTGTCTAGAGGTAAAAAACTCAAGAGCTAATGCCCTGAAAGCATGGAAGAGGAGAGGCTGTTGCCAAACCTAGACTAAAGGCAATGGCCCTACCAAAAAGCCCATAGTAGGACTTATTGAGAAGAGCATTGTAATGCAATAGCTAAAGAGGGTACAGGAGCACCCAACCAAGCCAGATTTCAGCTGGTGTTCAAACAGTAAATCCAGAGAATCCAGCACATGATGCCATGCAACAGAGACAGCATGCCTTGAGAAGAGCCTAGTCATAGTGCAGCTTGAGCTTCTCTGTCCAGCAATAGTTATACAGTGAATGACACAATAGTCTGCCCAGTCCAGCAGCAGGTGACATATCTGCACCAGAAGCAGCTCTACCCAGTTACTGAGTGACTTGCCTGGTCTAGTCCAACAGCAGATTCATCCATCCAATCAAGATACAGGAGGTTTCCATGAGTAAACTCAAGTAAATTCTCCATCTGATGGAGACACTATATCCATGGAGGTGTCAGCCTGGCTATAGAGCTGCTGTAAATATTTTCATACAAATAGGTCCTTTTCCCTTTTTTGGCTGTCTTTGGGATATAGTCGGAGCAGTGGTTTTGCTGGATCAGAAAGTATGTTTTTATAATAGATCCTGCTCCATCCCCTTACTTTTATCCGATGTGTATCACTCTGCTTCAAATTTGTTTCTTGTAAACAACATATTGTAGGATTGTTTTTTAATCCATTTTCCTGTCCACTTCTGTTTTATGGGTGAGTTCATCCCATTCACATTTATAGTTATGATAACTGTGTATTTCCCTCCATGTTATTTTTCTCTTCTTTATGCCCCCCTTTCTGTTACTCCCCAACCCTTTTTCTCCTCACAAGTGTTTTTATTTCTGATCACTGCCTACCCCAATATACCCTCCCTTTTATCAGTCCCCACTGTCCCTTTTATTATCCCTGTCCCTTTTTTATTTCCATATAGGGTAAGTGTGTAAGTTATTCTCTCTGAGCCAATTTTGCTGACAGTAAGGTTTAAGCTTTGTCCACCACCCCCTGTCCCCATCTTCCCCTCCATTATAATAACTGACATGTCTCTTTTTTGTGAAATACTATACTCCATTCAATCTCCCTCCTCCTTCCAGTGTAATTTTCTTTCTCACCTCTTTATTTTATTTTTTAGGGTATCATTCCCATCAAAGTCTCCTTATATCCATACCCTCTGTCTACATATACTCCTTCTAATGTCTCTTATAATAATCAAGTTCTTAAGAATTACATATATATATATATATATATATATACACACACACATATATATAGTTTAACCTTATTTAATTTCTTCTTTTTTCTTTCTTGTTTCTTTTTTAACTTTTTATATTTCCCTTGAATCTTGTATTTGGAGGTAAAAAATTTTAAGCTCTGGTCTTTTAATTAGGAATGCTTGAAAGTCCTCTATTTTGTTAAATATCCATCCCCCCCCCCCCCAAGATATTTGATTTTGCTGTATAGGTGAATCTTGGTTGTAATCCTAACTCTTTTGTCTTCCACTATATCATATTCCAAGTGCTCTGATTCTTTAATGTGGAAGCTGTCAAATTCTGTGTAATCCTGACCATACTTCCACAACATTTGAACTGTTTCTTTTTGGCTGCTTGCAATATTTTCTAGTTGATCTGTGAGCTCCGGAATTTGGCTATGATGATCCTTAGTGTTTACATTTTGGAATCTCTTTCAGGCAGTGATCAATTTCTCTTTTGTCCTCTGGTTCTAATATATCAGGGATGTTTCTTCGACAATTTCTTGAAATTGTATTATCAATATTTTTTGTTTTTGTTTTAGTCATGGTTTTCTAGTAATCCCATAATTCTTATACTATTTCTTCTTGATCTATTTTCTAGATCAGTTGTTTCTCCAATAAGAAATTTCACATTTTCTTCTATTTAAAAAAATTTTTGTTTAATTGTATCTTGATGTCTTGTAAAGTCATGAGTTTCCACTTGTTCAATTATAATTTTTAAGGAATTATTTTCTGCAGTGAAATTTTGTACTTCCTTTCCCCATTTGAACAATACTATTTTTAAGGGAGTTATTTTCATTGGTAATTTTTGTATACCTTTCCCCTGATTTTTTTCATAATTCTCTTGTATTACTTTCATTTATTTCCCCAATTTTTTCTATTTCTCTAATTTGTGTTTTTTTAAATCCTTTTTAGGCGTGTCTAGGAATTCTCTTTAGGCCTGAGACCAAATTACTCTTTTCTTTGGGGCTTCACATGTAGTCATTTTGACAACATTGTTCTCTTCTAAGTTTATATCTTGATCTTCCCTATCACCATAATACCTTTCTATAGTCAAGCTCTTTTTTTTCTCTCATTGTTTTTCTGACTTGGTATTTTTATGTGAGAGTTGGTCTCTGGTTCTGCACTGTGCCCAGCTTTTTAGTGCTAGAGCTCTGGGTCTTACTGCTGCTTTCACTGGGCTTCAGGGCTTAGATGCTTGCTTTCCTGGAGGTCAGGCTTCCCTTCTGACTCGTACTGTGGTGGTGGGGGGGAGGCCTTCCTGTTGGCCTCCCCTGGGTGTGTGGTTTAGTTGTTGGCCTAGAACCTGGCTACTGGGCTGCTAAGGTAACAGGGTCTTTCGGATGGCTGGCCCTGGAGGAGGGATCTTGTTGCTAGTCTGCCCCAGAGGTGGGGTGGGCACCTTCTGCTAAGCTGCTATGGAAACAGGGCCTCTCCACTAGCAGGCCCTGTAGGAATAATTTTGTTGCTGATCTGCCTGAAGAGTGAATCTTTACTACTGGTCATCACTGGGATCAAGTTGGTCCCGCTAGTGCTGGGAGTGGGGCCTTGCTTTGCTGCACAGACTCCTTTGCTTACCTAGGAGGCAAACCAGGAGAGCAGGGCCTTCCTAATAGAATGCCCCAGTCTTGGAGCCTTAGATACAAGCCTCCTGCTGTGAGGCTGGCTTGAGCTTCTCTTGGACCTAGCTCTCCCTCTCCTCCCACCCCAGTGAGACAGACCATTCCTGCCAGGCTGGTGGGATGCTTCCCTGCTCCTAGATCAATTCTGAGGCAGTTTTCTCATTTCTGGGGAGGGGAATCTGGGAGGTCTTCAGAGGGTTCCTTCTTCACTCTGCCATCTTGGCACTGGAAATCCCAATTCTGTTTTTTAAGTCAATATTAAAGTTCAGTTTTAGCTCTCTCCACTTGCATCCAAACCTGTAGTTTAAATGTCATCATACGTTTTTTCTGTTCTGAGGCACCAAAATTAGGTGATTAGAATTGTACTCCTATCCTTGCTTAGTTGCTCATGGCCAGATTCTCTCTCTCTCTCTCTCTCTCTTTTCCTCCCCTTCCCTTTCGCCTCCCCCTCTTCCTTTCCCTCTCCCCAAGAGAGTTAATCGATTAGAAAGAAAATGCATGTGCTTAAACAACCACAGCACCGTTTACACTGCTGTATATGCTTTCCATTAATCAAGTGTTGTTTTTTTTTTCTTTTTGTCTTTTTTTTTTACCCATTCTCAGGGCAGAAGCCATTATATGCTCATTTCTGTTTTTAGCACCCTTTTCTGTAAGTACACAAAATTATTCAAACACTGTAAGTATCACAAAACAACTAAAATCCATAGTTGAAAGATCATATTGTAAGAAGATAAAGCTCCCATTTCCGGCAGGTGTCTCAACACATTCTGACTTCCTAAGAATATGAAGGACTAATATCTCTTCTACAAACAGCTTAAAAAGGTAATGTGAAATAAGGGCGTTTACATATGAAATTCATTTATGAAGGACTCATTCCATTTCTGGCCTCTCCAAAAAGGCTAATGTAATTGAAAAGGAAATATAACCAAGAACTACAAAACATAAAAAGCCATTTTCAACTTCGATTTTTTATAATTGTGAATCTCAGACATCTTCAAAGATGATGATCATCCTATTGAGAATATCTAACTACTAGGCACAGGTTGGTCAGTCCAAGGGGCCTATGGCAGAAGAAATGTGATATGAGACTCTGAACTTGGAAAGCATGGGAAGGAGAGACAGTGGTCAAACCTCAGACAAATTAATTTTCCTATATGTCACTTTTGCTCAGTGAGTGATTCCTATTACTATCATTATAATCAATACTGACTGTCTAGAAACTGAAGTAAAGGTACAGAACCTAAAACATACTTTTAATATAATCAGCTCTTTAATTATTAAAAAAATTATGCTATATTGACAGTCCTGTTTGATACAAAATAGGTAAATGAAATAAGGAAAGCTGACTTCTTTGAAGATCACGATTAAGTGAAGTAAATATGGAAAGCTATTTTTCAGTGCCTCAGCCCAAGTACACATTCCCCTCCATCAATCCTTTCCAAAACAGACCAACCACTCATCTAATCATCTTTACCAAATATATGGGTGGTAAGTTGATAATAGATATCTCACACTTGCCCAAAACATAAAGGAAACCCATATGACTAATTCCAATATTATTAACCATTTGCCATACCCTCTTCTTCCTTAATGTTTCTTGTTGTTCGGTCATTTTTTAGTGGCATCTGATTCTTTGTAATTTCGTTTGGGGTTTTTTCTTGGCAGAGATACTGGAGTGGTGTGCCATTTCCTTCTCCATCTCATTTTACAGATGAAGAAACTGAGGCAAACAGGGTTAAATGACTTGCCCAGGGTCACACAGCTAGTGTCTAGGAAGATGAGTCTTCCTGACTACAGCCCAGCACTCTATCCATCACACCACCTATTAATGTTTGGCAGGAGTCTTTCATATTTCAAAACTGAATTTCTCTTCCACTAACAATTATGGGAAACAAATTCAAAGAGGAATAAACTGAGAAAAGCATTAACAAGGAATTAATGTATGAGGATTTCCTCTTCTCCTGTTTCCTCCCCAACCCTGATGTTTGAGTGAACCAAATCAGAATGACCAAAAGTGAATTCAGGTCAACTGAAAACAAGTATTATAACCTCCTTTGCCTTCAAATTAAAGTTAAAATATAGGCATAAATAGGTATTTCCTGGAGTGATGTGAAGTTTTCTGAAGACTAGTATTAGAAACTAAACTCATGATTTCAATGAAATAGGGAACTTTTGTGTGAGGAAACTCACTCTGCCTACTCATGCTTATCAGCACCTTCTCTGCAAGAAACAGGCTTAGACTTGCCTAGAGAACTGAGAAGTTAATCTGCACAGGATCATATTAATCAATTAACCAATAATTATTAAGCACCTACTATGTGCCAAGCACTATACCACTATATGCAGTAAGAATAACTTAAACCCAGATTTTCTTGGCTGAAGTCCAACTCTCCATTTGTTGAGTCATAGAACTTTTTTATCATTTTAAGAACTATTTTGAAGACTAAGCCTATCAATAATTTTCTTTGTACCCACAGTTCTTAGCACAGAAACTGACACATACATAGCATGGACTTAATAAATGCTTGCTGACTGACTAAACCTCTTTCTGTCAATATTCCTCCCAAATTACCCAATATCAAATATGTCATTTTTATTTAAAATGCTCAATGAAGACATTTCTTGAACGAAATGGGGTTTGTCAGTTTTTAAACAATCTTGCTTTTAAAAAAGGGGGGGGCTTTCTTGCCCTCTATTTCAATTATATTCATGTCCATTTCAATTTTATTAAATGAACTTTAATATACAACAGCTTAAGTGGACATTACATTCTAACATTTTCTAATTTTCTTGGAATGCTCATTTAATGTTAAACAGAGAATGTCAACTAAAAAATTAGGTGGCAAGGATTAAGAGCACTTTCACTCTAGGCTAAAATGTTGAAAACAAGATGTTAACATGGATTAATTTATAATCACTAAACAAGATTAAACATTCATGACTTCTCAAATTTCATTACAATTTGAATGAATTCCTCAAAGGTCATCAAGTGTAGAAGTAGGCCTCGATTTAGTGTGATAGGGGTATCCCAAAATGTTTAGTGTAGTTTTCTTTTAGTTAAAGTTCAAAATCATACTAAGACTTTGGGGACATAAATCCCTATTCAATAAATCCCAGTGGCTCCTTTTACCTCTAGGTTCATTGGCATGGCGTTCAAGGTTCTTCACAACTTTGTCCCCTCCTTTTCTCCCCAGTCTTCTCACCCCATACTCCCTTCTACACATTCTGTAATCCAGGGCACTGGCTTCCTTTCCCTTTCCACAAGTAACTCCATCTCCAGACTGCATTTTCATAGTGTGTTGCCCATACCTTCGATATTCTCCTTCATCCCTATCTCCTAATTTCCTTGGTTTCCTTTAAGTTTCAGCTAAATGGTATTTTCCATTAAAAAACTTTTTTTCTGATTCTCTGTAATCCTAGGGCCTTCCCTTTATTGATTATCTCCAATTTATACTGTCTATATTGTATTTTAAATAGTTTGGATAACCCAAGGTCATACAATTGTTCCTTGAGAGAAGGGTACCCAGTTTCTATTATTGTTACCCCTAATTTTGCCTAACCTATCCTAGGAACCCTTACCAAGCACAGGAAAATAGGTTGCTTATTTAGGGTCATCTGTATGTAGGTGGTACAGTGGATAGAGTAACAGGTCTGAAATCAGAAGACCTGAGTTTAAATCCAACCTCAGACACTTACTAGCTCTGTGACTCTAGACAAGTCACTTTACCTTGTTTTTCTCTGTTTCGTTATCTGTAAAATGACCTATCCAAATCCTCCTTGTCTTTCTAAGGCTCAGTGAAGAACCTCACTTATTCCAAGAAGACCTTCTCTGATTACAGCATCCCAAAAGGTTCTCTGTCTAGCCTGAACAAGTATGACACCGTGCAGGGATGGAACACACAATCAACTTCAGCTTTTAGTTCTCTTTTCAGAACTTTATATTATTTATGGTTTTTACATTCTTTTAATTAGTATTATATTATTAACTATTTAGCTAAATGCTAATATTTCATATTCCTTTAAAAGAAAGGACAAAAATTCAGGAAACTTAACAGAGCTTTCATAGTTCACTAGCTACTGAATTTGATCTGCTTTAAAAAAAATCTTTCCTGGGATGGCTAGGTGGTATAGTGAATAGAGCACCGGCCCTGGAGTCAGGATGATCTGAGTTTAAATTTGACCTCAGACACTTAACACTTACTAGCCATGTGACCTTGGGCAAGTCACTTAACCCCAATTCCCCTGAAATCCCCCCTTCCCAAAAAGCAAAATAAAAAATCCTTCCTACTAAAACACTTATCAGTATTCAGTTTTTGAAAGACTGCTTTGATCATTTGGATCTCCTTTTCTTTTTTATGGAAATAATAAACTATTATTTTTAAAAATACATCTTGTTTTTACATCCCTTTTCATATCCAAATATATTCTCACCTTTAAAAAAAAAGGCAGTCCTGTAAAACCAACCATCAACAAAGTCTGTGTACACAATATATAAGTTTCTCACCTCTGCAAATGAGTGAAGGGAATTTTCTATACTCTTCTCCAAGGCCAGAACAGCTTTCATTCTTTAAATTTCTGGTCAATAGAAGGAAACATCAGGCAAAACAAGAGTGTCAACACTCTACACACTTGCCTAGTACATGATCAAAAAGGCAATAGGCCTTTTTGGGTTCACCTCAGCAAATGTATGTTTCCTTCCCTTCCTTTCAATGAATTAAGTAAGATAAAGTTATAGGAGGGAAATAATTGGCCTCTTACTGTAATAAACTTATTGGAATAACAAGTTGGATGAGTGTTGGTAAAGGTGCATTAAGACTATATCTAGGGAATAAGATTTCAGTTATAATGAGGCTCCTCCCACTTTAGGTTGCCTGACCCTTCAGACACAGATACCTTCTGCCAAGTCCTAAGACTTTTTTTGTCTGTTCTCATCCTTACGTTTTGTGAGAATGAGAGAAAACATCTCAGAATTAAAGATCTAGCGCATTATAGCTTTTTAAATTTATAAAATGGAGACCGTTTGTTAAAAGTTATTAATTGACTTCTTAGTTGAAATTCTTAACTAATAGTTGCATTATTTGGGGAAAAAACATCATTCAAGGATAACATCAGCTATACAAGGCCTTGAGGGATCCAACTCTCAGCATTTCAGATATATCTATACATCTATCTATCTATCTATCTATCTATCTATCTATCTTCTATCTATCTATAATTCCAGAATCAACTCTATTGTTGTACCAAGATTTAAGAGTATTAGATTAAGATAACCAAAAGCATCTCATAGTAAAGTCTCACCTCTGCCTCAGGCTGGCTGTGGGATATCTTAGAAAAGTCACTCTCAGTGCCCCAGGCTACTGGCTAACACTAGTGTAAAATAGTTACTAATCTGCACTGGTAGGCCCAGTTCCCCCATAGGGAAGCTGCCTATAATCAATGAAATCACAACTACATCCACACCCACAACAAGCACCCACATGTTTTTGTTTGGGCCTTGAAATGCCAATACATTTCCACCTGCAGGAGAAAATATATTATCTTAAAACCAAAATGAAGTCTATATCTCATGTGAACAAACTATAATCTAGTATCTACTTAAAACAAATGATTTCTTGGCTTGTTCCACAGATGGCTTCTTTTGGAGAGATAATGTTATTGCATCACCTGGGTCAGGTGAAGGACAACTTTACCAAAGTATCCAGTTACATTTACTAATCATCACACAAGGCTGGAAATGTCACCAAAGGAATATATCAATCAATCAAGGCAGACAATGCCTATGCCAGTATATACGTGTGTGTGCGCTTGTGTATCTCTTACCTTTGTGTCTGGGTGTTTCTCTGCCTATCTGTCTCTCTGTGCCTTCCTGACTGTGTCTCTTTCCCTACCTGTCTCTCTCAGCTTCTCTGTCTCTGTCCAAAAGCTTCCCAGGGGCCACTCCCCACTCCCCATTCCCTCCTGTCTCTCAAACAATTCAAAAATATCTGTATTTTCTAAGGATTTCACTTTTGCACTCAGGCCTGGTATTACAATAAAACAACCTCAGACAGTACTGTTTTATCTTAGAGCTAGAAAGAACAAGGAAACAGGGTCCCACAGAATTAAAATTATTTAATGAAAATGGCCTTGGACAAATCAGGATTAGAAACCAAGTCAAACACTCCTAGTTCAGGGCTGTTTGCTCTATGCTATGCCACCTCCAAAGAAGAAAAGATGGCTAATTGTACTCCTTAAGAAAGTCAGAATTATTTTAGACATTTATTAGGAAAAGTTTCCCTTGAAAGAGAAGTTAGTTTTGGAAATAGACTACGGAGAAATTGAGGGAAAGAAAATGGATGTATTTCTTTTTTGGGTTTTTGTTGTTGTTGTTGTTGTTGTTTTGAAGCAATTGGGGTTAAGTAACTTGCTCAAGGTTAACGGCCAGTAATTATTTATGTGTGGGTGCTCATTTTCTGAGGCCGGATTCGATCTCAGGTCATCCCAACTCCAAGGCCGGCGCTCTTACTCACTGCGCCACCTAGCCACCCCTAAACTGGATGTATTTCAACAAAATAAAATCACCACATATGATGCCATTTTTATTTGCTTTATTCCTCACCATCCTTTCTGAACAGAAATGTTATTGAAATTGTTTTCAGTTTTAAGAAGTGAAAACACCCAATATTTATTTCAATGTATTTAGTAAGAGCTTTCGTCCACTGAGAGAAAAAAAATATTAAACAGCACATATTGACACAGAACATTGAGTAAAAGCAATAATCTCAAAACTCTAGTAATTGAGCAGTTGAATTTAAAAATTACCTAAAACAGGAGTCTGGGAAAGGGGAGGAACAAGTTAGTGAAGGAAATGTCTCAAAAACCAATTTGTTATTAATGACCAGAACCACACCCTACCTTCAAAGTCTCTTTTTTCCCCCTCACACATAAATAGTTTATGTTGTTTAAAGGCAATTGGCTGTGTACCTTTCTCCACATTTGCTGTGTTTTTCAGATCAATCCTGTAAACTGCTAATGTATCACATTTCTGGATAACTCCACTCCCTCCCTGATTGCAAATGACAAGGTTAGAATAAATAATCTTTATAATCCCATTCAATACAAAGTTTCCATGCCTCAAAGACTTGGTAAAACTAGGTTATTTAGGTGCCAGCTCACATGGGAAGGTGAAGAAAATGTCAGAGAAATGGTACTTGTTTAGACAGGTCTGAAATTCTGAGGATAACCACTGCCAAGGTCTCCTGAATGACTCAAAATATTAAACCTATAAGGAAGTGAGTGAAACAGTCAAAAAGCAAGCAAGGTTAAAAAGAATGTGTGCTTTATAAAGAAGGAGGCTTTTTTGGTGGAAGAAGAATTAGTCAAATATTCTGTTCTGATAAATTGGAAATGTGAGTAAAATGTCACTTGCAGGATAATCAAAATATAGATTACATTGAAATCTGTCATCTTGACAAAAAGTTATATGAACAGTCCCAACAATGTAGGTGTCTGTGGTTTAAGTGAGACATTGTTCTTTGCTAAAAAGTTTTCAATTCACATCATTTGGAGACTCATATAAAATATGTGGCATAATCAAAAATTCCCCAAAATGTTTGGAAGATTTACCAAAGATTATCTTATGATCTCTTTCTCTAATTATTCTCCCTTACACCCCACCAAAAAATAATGCTACTACTTACTGTTAATTTCTTGGTTTCAGGTAACATTTTCACAAAATTTATATAAATTGTATTAAAGGAATATAAATTCAAGATTTTGTTACATGATTATTAAGTATATGTAATGTGATTAATTCATATTCAGAGACTTTAGGATTTAGAGTAAACACATCGAATTTAGAGTTAGAAGGGTCACTGGTGCTTGCACATACTCATAGAAGTAGTAAGTGGTCTAATCAGGATCCCCATCCTGATTTATGCAGTTTATTTTTTAACCCTAAAAATGGAACATTATATTTGTCCATGTTTCATTTTACTTTGTTAGTTTGAGTGTATAATATGTTTCTTTGCTTTCAATTTTTAACTGTTCAATCAATAAGGATTTATTAAGCTGCTGCAACATGTTAGGTACTGTTCTAGGCACTGGAGATAACAAAAATAACAATAATAAATAAGTGCCCTGCCTTTAAGGAACTTACAATCTAAATCGGAGAAATAAGTTAAAATAGATCTATTTTTTACATCAAATCATCTGTGAAGACCCCTTTAATCTCTAGAAAAGTGACTCTTAAAATCCATTTCACCCACAATAATAAAGCTCTTTCATTAATTTGATTTTCTATGTCTTAGCTCTGTGTGTTTGCACAAGCCATCCCCCATGCCTAGAATGGCCTTCCCTTCTCCTCACTCCTCAGAAATTTTTTTTTCTCTTTTTAAGGCTTAAGTAAGGTATAACCTCTAGGAAACCTTCCTTACCCCCTCCCGTTCTTCCAAATATTAGAGCTTACACCTACCTCACTATTCTTGCTAGTCTACTTGTGCACAGAAGGAAAAATTTGACTGATTCATGGGATTTTCTTCTTGGAAGTGGACTTCCCTCTCTAATTTAACTATAATTACCTGTGATGGTCAAAACAGACTGTTTTCTAAAGAATGAGGGCTATAATCAAAAACAAAATTCACATATATCAGTAATGTATGATATAAACACCAATGGTGCCTAACATTATTGGTATCATGGCTAATAAGTTAATATATTTACTGAATATAGTATTAGTAATGAAAACTTGCAGGGTATCTTTATTCTAGGGAGACTGAGGACAAGACTTAAATCTCACAAATAAAAAAAAACACGCAGTTCTTCTATGAAAATGGAAAAAGCATTGGATTAAAAAAATCTGTATAGTGGGGCATTAGTCCTTTCTGAGACACTAATGGTACTAAGGCCATCTAGACTTCAAACTACTCACTAGGTGATTTCCAAGATTGATTCCAGGTATAACACTCAGTCTGTCATCCGAGATTCTGGACTTCAAATTAAACTGCAAAAAACTTCTCAGAGGAAAGGTTACTGAGCCCCCACCAGTAGCATAATTCAAGAGTACCCAAAATAATGATGGAGAAGGAAGAATTGTGCTGGTCCAAATCAAGGAAAAGTCCCATAAGAAGAAGAGCCTGCCCTATGGTTGGCATATATCACCTCCTGTTTCTCTTATCTTATTATATGCCCAACAGTGGTTTTCTTTGTTCAAAATATAAAGTATTTAGAAAAACAGAATTTTGGGGTGGCTAGGTGGCACAGTGAATAGAGCACCAGCCCTTGAGTAAGGAGGACCTGAGTTCAAATGCGGCCTCAGACACTTAACACAAAAGCTAGCTGTGTGACCTTGGGCAAGTCACTTAACCCCAATTGCCCTACCTCCCCCCCTCCAAAAAGCAAAAAGAAAAATCTAAAAAAAACAAAAATACAGTTTTCAAGTTGGAAGGAACTTACTAAGTTATCTATTGAAAACCCATTTTCCAGTGGAAACTGAGGCTCAGAAAAAATGACATGACTGACCAAAGCACAGAGAGGGGATTAGTAGTAGATGTAGAAACAGAATTAGGTCTTTTGACTATTCTTCTACTTGGTGTCTTAAGGACAAGGGTTCCTTCTTATTATGCTTATTACTCTTTGGTCTTTCTGGACAGCTCCACTATTCCATCAGTCTCCTTGGAAGACATTTTTAAATCAAAGTAATATTATCAGGACAATTATTTTCCAGAAAGGTTTTCAAATTTTCTAACGAGTTGTTCTGGTTGTCATTTATTTTATAGCCAAATGAAAATATTAGAAGCTGGCATCAAATTTGATCCAGGTAGAATATCCTATTCAATATGTCTGGAAGAAAGAAACTATATTTATTGAATGACCTAAAGCCTCCATTTTAGAATGGAACCATATACAATGATTAGGAAGTTGTAAAGAAATACCCTGCTTCCATTAGAAAAAAATTATTTGGAATTCTGAAAGGTTACTGTCCTTTTCTGTTTTATGGTGAATAAAGAGTTTTGTTGAGGAGATTACATCTGCTAAAACAATTTACTGGTCAGACCATTAAAGATCATTTACTCAAACCATAAATTTAATAAATTTTGAATTTCTTCCTGTTTTGCTATACTGTTTCTGGCCTTTTCCCACCAACCAAGGTATAGGACAAGTTTGAAAAATATCTCATCAAAATTCTGCCAATAAATATTAGGCTGCATATATTTTAATTTTCTAAGTAACAATAGTGACCTCTCTTTCGTATGAATGAAAACTACTTTTGACAAAAAATGTTACTGTATAGAAAATTTACCTCTAAAGTCACTAACTGCAGTTTTCTAGTTGCATTTTAGATCTTTCTGAAACCTTATAGAAATGTGACAAACTATACTATCTTTTGAATTTGCCATTTATTTTCTTATTCAAGGTTAAGAATTTATATTCTGGTTGCCTAGGTCTATGATAAAGAGTTGGAGAAACAACCCAACTAATCTATCAACACTGTCAACATTACTATCTTAGATAATCATTACAGATGGGCAATCAACAGGAACCAGAATTCAATAGGATGAAGAGTAGAGAACTAGATTGTATTCTAAAAGTATACAATATTCCTAACAACCCAAAGCTTCCCCACTAAATAAAGGCCCATCTTTTCATCCCAGTATTCTTGAGATGACACAATATATCTATGAAGCAAGGTAAATTATAGTTTCTGAAGAATTAGAGCTTCAGGTCACATAAAGGGCAGAGATATGCATGATCTATGTGAATAAACCAAACCATAATCAAGCCTGTGAAAAGTGATTCGAAAGAAGTGTAAAATATGTTATCCTACAGTAATGTATGATCAGAGAAGGAAAGCCAGTGGTAAAAAACCATTGGACAGCCCACAACACGTCATGAAATCAAGAATACACTAAGTGAAACTCTTAAGGAGGATTTACAGAAAATACATTGACAAGAGTCACACAAGGTGAGAAGGCATGGACAGATTAACATCTATACCACAGGGTCTGCCCCACTCAGTAGAAAAAAGAATAGGATTAAAAAAAAAAACAACAATTTACCCTTATCTGGTAAGATTGCATGATATTCATATGAGAATACACAGACACACACATTCACACACACACACACAAACACACAGGCTTATAGTCCCAGAAAATACTGTTTCTTAACATTTTATTATATGCTTTCAATTTGATAAACATTTATTATCTCCTTAGAATCTGACATTTCCACAACATATCCTTCAAACTCTCTAAGAGATGTCACGTCTCAATGTTTAAGCATTTTAAGACAGATTAAAAGGCTTTCTAGACAGCTTACCAAATGTATGATTACCTTGGCATACAGAGAAATTAATTTTAAAACAACTTTATACTTCAGTATCAAAGAAGGCAATCGCTAACAGTTGCCTGGTGTCAGATTTTTAAAGTCTCACTAGTCTAACAAAAACAAATACTCAGGGGAGAACTAAAAGTCAAATCAACAAAAAAACCAGTTTACAATTCTGCATATTCCTGAAACAGGTTTTATAGGAGAGAGAGTTTTAAATACTTCACCATGACTATGCTAAATATTACTTCCTGTACATGCTTTAAATGTCTAGATCTTCACACCTCTAAGACTTCCTCTAAACTTTATTTAGACAAGATAAAACATTGTGAAAATTCGGTTGGTTTAAAGTTCGATATTGCATGATTTGGTTAGCAAATGCGAATGTTGTCTGAAGTGGTAGCCACAGTAATTTTAACCTTTACATACATCAAGTCTGGTTCAATACGGTTTATCGTTTTCCTCAGAGTCTGCACAGAGGAAGTCGTAATAGTGTTTTCTACTCATATGTTGCTAAACAAATGAAATCTCCCAAAGGCACAACTATTCAAAGTGGATTCACCGGGTCTTCTCTTGGGGTAAGCCTCAAAGCCATCGAATCTGGGTTAATAATCTAACCTCACAGTAGGAGAAAGTAGAGGTTTTTACAGTGGTTCGGTCCCTAAACGCTCTACGTGGACCCGGTTTACATGCTTTTAAAAGCGCCAAAGAAAATCCCGTGGACAACTTAAGCTCCTTTCTCCCCGTAGATTCCCTCCCTTAACTCAGAGTCAACAGTCCAATGTCCTCTTCCAACTCTCAGTACACCTTTTCTGTCGGAGATTTTGCCTTGCCAGTCAGTGCTACCTGTACTAAAAGCGTTTCGGGCAGCCAACAGGGCTGCATCCCAAAGGGGCGAGTCCCCCTCTCCCATCACCAACTTTCTCCCCATGTCCGCTACCAAACCCGGGAGTCAGTCTCCCATCCAGTTCCCGCACCGATAGAGATCTGAGCGAGTGCAAGGCACCTGCCTTACCTGCCTGATGTCAGCTCTCGCCAGGAACCCAGCAGAGCCAAAGGCTCCAGCTCCTGTGAAGGGCGCTCAGCTCGCCGCCCCAGCCGTGCAACCTGGGCGGAAAACTCCGCGCTCAGCTCACCTGCTCGTCTCGCACTGGCGGCTGGGGCCGCTGCCGCTCATGCATGGGGAGAGCTTGCCAAGGTTCTCCCCCAGGGACTCCGGCTGCCGGGCGGGAGGGGCGAAAGGGGAGGCAGCGGAGCAGGCATCACTACCAACAGCTGCGACTTCCCAGCACTAACACATGCACACACACACACACTCACTCGCTCACACGCGAGCAGTCTCTTAAAGGGGAACAGTCAGTCCAGCCGAGAAGCTTAAATTGCCTCCGACCAAAAAGACAGAAGTGCGTCTGCTAGTCGACCACATGCTCAGGTGCCTGGATTTCCACGGAGAGAGCAGGAAGAGTGACTATTTCAGGCTGGATGCGTCTGGCTTGGCTCACGGGAATAAAAAGTCTGAAAATATATGCGACTGTAATTCTTTTTTCTTGGCCCTGGCACCTTGCATAGGGCAGACACACTAAATAAATGCTAGTTGAATTTGAAGCTTTCAACTGTGTACGAACTAAATAATCCCATTTTGTAGGGCTCTTATTTACGAATCTTCAGCTATTAGCTAGACGACTTAGTGAATAGAATTCTGCACTTGGAATTAGGCAGATCTGAATTCAAATACTGCCTAAGATGCAATAACTATGTGACCTTGAACAAGTCACTTAAAGGAGGACCAGAAGTGAAAAGTTCCTGGGGGAACCAAGCAAAATTTGTTGTCAATAGACAGAACTAGTTCCTTTAGGCTCAAATTTTCTTTTCTGTAAAAATGTAATAATAGTACCTGGCTGATGTGAGATTCAAAAGAGATAAGGTATATAAACTATAAATGCTAATTAGCATCATTTATTTATTTATTCTCACACGTCTCTATAGAAAAACATTATAGGAACACCATGTATTGACTAGAAACTGAAGGGGGGCAAAGTTTAATCTTGGGATCTTAGGTTTAGAGCTGAAAGGGCCCTGGGACAGGATATAGTATAACCTCTTTGTTTTACAGATGAGGAAACTGAAACTAAGAGATAAGCGACTTACCCAAGCCACAGAGGTAGGAAGGAGCAGAACTGGGATTGAAACCCAAGTCCTCTGAACCCAGAACCAACGCTTTTTTCCCCATTACTGGTGTAGTTGTTATCCCATGTTGCCCTACATGTATTTCACTGTTTTAACTCTCTTCATCCTTTAATCCTTCCTCCTTTTTTCCTTCCTCCTTCTGCACTTATCCTCTCATCCGCCCCATCACAAAATGTTTATTGAGCAGAAAACAATTCAGACTAATGTTAAGAAAATGACTAAAACGTTCTTATTCCTTGACTCAGTTCCCACTGCTAGTTATATACCCCAAAGAGGTCAGAGGCAGAAAAGTTTCATATGCACCAAAATACTCACAGTAGAAAGCTGACAACCAAAGAGACAGATATTGACTGGGGATCAGCTGAATAAATCCTGGTTTGTGGTTGAATGGAATGTTACTAAATCAAAAGAAAAAAAAATTCAAAGTAAAGTAAAAAGAACCAGGTAAACAATATATGGAACAGCAAAGCCGGCATAAATAGGGGAGAAGAGAGGAATAAGGTACAGAAAGAGGGAGTGCTGTGTCAGGGGAAAATCTAACTCCCCCCCCCTTTTTTTTTGCACAAGTGGGGAATTATGAGTGGGGAATTCTTGAATATATTGCCAAAATCAAATCATGCTTCCGTTACTTTTGCTGAACTGATTCCCCTGCTCTCTCCTTTCCTTTCTAATCTATGATATAAGGCTGGCTCTCTGAGTAGTGAGGGGTGGGGAAGATATGTTTGGAAATGAAGGTAATAGAAAAATGAAAGGTATCAATAAAATGTGCTTTAAGTATTTATTGAGTACCTGCTATGGATCAAAGTAGATGACTTCAAAGATTTTGTCTATTTTGGCAATTGTATGACTATGCATTCAATATTGAGCTAGGAGAGCATCTTACCCAGTAAAAGTATGTCTCTTCTTTTAAAAGCTGAGTGTGCAGTTGGAGAGAGTAAATAGTGGAAGTGTTGCTGAGGGAATATAAGTAATTATTTTAAATATCAGTAGAGGAAAAATAGAGTGTTTCAGGAAAGGTGTGGGGAATATGGAGAATAACATTCTGTAGAACACAAGGGGTGGTTTCTTGAAAAAGATGAATCTTGACAAAGGCCTCAGTTGATGGGTAGGACTTGAGTGGGTAAAGAGGAGAAGGAGATTTATTTCTGCAGAGACAGCACTGTGGATTTGTAGGTCGATGGACTGACTAGAGTTGAAAAGTTTTATTGGAGGTATAGTGGGAAATAATGTTGGAAAAGTAATGCAAGACTAGATTATGGAGGACCTTAAAAACTAGACAGAGGAATTTAGAAAGTATTTTAAAGTGAGGAAGGGATTAAAGCAACTGCCAAAACTAAGAAGAGAAACCAATTCTCCTGGAAACAGCCCTTCTACTAGGCTATTTTATTCTACTAATATTTAAATTTAGTAAAATACTTTCATCAGTGAACCTAACTCAGGGTGGCTTTCTGGTTATTTCTCCAAAATTAACAAAATGAGTTTTGTTTGGCCATGGTAGGAGGCAAACATTCAGAGCAGGGAAAGGATATTCTCCTAGGATAAAGTATTAATTGATGATAATAATAAAAATAGCCAGCATTTTAAGATGTGCAGAACACTTTACATATAAATAGCCCTAACAGAGGGAGAAATAAATGATTACCAAGAAGCAGAGGAGCTAGAGCTGAAAGGATCCTTAGATATTACCTAGTTAGATATTACCAGTTTACAGCAGAGGAGAATGTGGTCCAGAAAGATAGAGGCTAGCCCAAGGTCATACAAATAGTAAATAACTGGGATATGGACACAGAGCTTCTAAAACCAGGATGCATTGTGTTTTGTTTTATTTTGTTTTTTCCTATACCTTCTACTGGGAAAAAGAGAAGGAAATAAAGGATAGTCCTCAGATGTGTGAGAAAAGTGAGGAAGAAAAACAAGAACTCGATATAATTGAGATAAGAGAAAAGAAAAAAGAGAAAGTAAGAAGTAATCAAAATACCTATAAATAGAAATATTTAGAAATAATTTGGAGCAAAACATGCATAAGAGTACAGCTCCACTCCCCTCCAATTAATTGCAAAACTCTCAAAATGTCTGAACCGAATCAAATATAAAAAATAAACTAGGTGTGAACTAGTTCTTAATCTATTTGAAAGGAATTTAAGGACTTTGGGTCATAAGTGACATCACACAGGAGATAGTTTGAGATTAGTTAAAGAGAATCAGTCCCACATATATAAAATCAGTCACATGTATAAGAAAGACAAATTAATTTTGAGTGACTCAGTTGAGTGTTGGTCAAATCTACTTCATATGGACTCCTGGGAGTCAATTACCTTTGTAGAGGAAGGTAAAGATAAGAATTTTTCCTCCTCCATGATTTGTCCAGGTACAATCTAGTAAACCTTAAAAGGTCAAGATATCTGTGAATGAAATCAGCAATCCCCTAGAGCTGCAAATAATGCCCCTGGTGCAGCCATGGCTGAAGACAGTTTATGCACTGGTAGATGAAAGACATGTGGGGGAAGGAAGCTTCAAGACTGTACAAGGACACCAACCCTTGGTATCTAGGAAAGAATTGCCCCTACAAGAAACTCCATGACAACTCCATGAAGAGAGGAAAGGACTTATAACAAACGATAGCTATGAATTATTAGCCCTTTGCTACAGGTTGTTGGCATGTAATTTCTTCATTCAGTCATGTCTGACTCTTTGTAACCCCATTTGGGAATTTTCTTGGCAAAGCTACTAGAATAGTTCATCATTTCTTTCTCCAGCACATTTGACAGATAAGGAAACTAAAGCAAACAAGGTTCAGTGACTTACCCAAGGTCACACAGCTAATATTTGAAGCGATATTTGACCTCATGAAGATGAACCTTCCTGACTCCTGGCCTGCTACTCTATCCACTTTGCTGTGTAGCTACCTTGTGATTTATTACTATTTTTAAAAAATTTAGACTCACTCTAGACTCCCACTGTATCTTGGGCCATTGCCAATCCTCTTTTACCTTGTGACTTGTAATAATAATGAAATTTGAAGATCCTTTTGTATCACTAAGCTAAGAGGTACTTAGCACCTAGTTTCAAATTAAGCCTTTGTTAAAGAAACAGAAGGTATGATTCCCTGTTGCTGACATAACAGGAAGGGACTGAACAGGGAGGACCTATACCATATTTAACAAAGAGTACAAGCTGGACAGTCAGAATTTTCCTGGGGTAAGCATAGTGGAGGCAGGGCAGCTGCTACTGGACCGAAGACTGAACTGAGAATTGAGAAGAACTGAGAAGAGGAATGAGAATTGAGAACTGAGACAGAATTTCTTGGAGCAAGTCATGTGGGGGCTGGATAAAGTGATTTTGATTTTGAAAATGGAGCTTATGGTACTGAAGACTTCCAAGGGCCAGCTGGAGCTGTTGTTGATATCCAAGGGCCAACCAGAGCTGCAGAAGACTGAGGAAGCATGACTATGGTGCCAGTACTTTGTATAAATGTTGTTGTGACTTTCTTAATGTGTATGAATGTTCTTGTGGCTTTGTTGAGCCTTGTCTTCCCAGGAACGAAGACTGTGAAGGATTTGAGATGGATTGGACACTGTGAGCCCCAATGTGGAGCAGGAACTGCACAGAGATCTGGACAAGGAGCTGGGAGCTACCTGCCTTTGAACTCAGGTGGCAGTTGGTTAGATTTGGGCAGGAGCCATGGGAGCTGAAAGCCTGCCCCAAGTCAAGATGAAAAGACCTCTTCATGGGTACTGAGTAGTGACTGATTAAATTGACTGAGTAGTGACTGATGAAATAGGATATTGAGTGTTGACTGATGAAATTGTAATTTACTTGTGACCTAGGAGTGGATGGCTTTTATATTTTCCACTACTCCTTAAGAGGGTACTGAGTAGTGACTGTTAAAATTGTAACTTAATTGTACCCCATGGGTGGAGAACCTTGACTTTTGTACTTTGTGACCCTTAAGGAGCCTCCTTAAGGATGATTGAATGATTGAGTTACTAAATAATTGTACTTTGTTGAGAACTATGTGACTACTTTGGTGAAAACTATGTGGCCATTTTTGAGTTGTGATATAATAAATACTGTATTTTGATTTTCTGTGATAAGTTGTAACTTTGTGAATGTTGTACCTTCATTTTCTGTGAATTGTTTTGCTTTGATTTGTTATTGGATAAATAGATAGTTTGCTATACTATGTAATCAGAACCTTGAAAGTTTTTCACAGCTGCAGTCCTCTGGAAAGCTGCTTGTGCTTGGCTTTACATGACTGGACTTAAATGACTCTGGAGGGAAAAGTGAGGAAAAGTTTTGCCTCACTTAAATCCAATTCACAAACAAGTCAAGATATAACCCTCAACAACAACAACCGCCCCACCCTTGGCAGAACTTGTGTGTGCAAGGGCTAGGTATGTTCCCAGTTTGGGGGGATTATTTCTGTATCAGCTTATCTTACTATATAACAAAAACAACAACAACAATAATAAATAAAAACAACTAACATTTTTATGGTGCTTACTATGTGCGAAGTATGGTGCTAAAACCAATTGATCCTCAGAACAATCCTTGGAGATAGGAGCTATTATTCCCCCCATTTTACAGATAAGGAAACTGAGGCAAATAGAGGTTAAATAACTTGACCAGGCTCACACAGTTAGTATGTGGCTGAGGCTGAATCTGAACTCAAGTCTTCCTGATTCCAGACCCATCACTGTTGTTAACCTGCATTATAAAATCTAATTAAGTCTGACTTATAATCAGGGGCAAGTCCCACCATGGAGACTGATGAGAAAAGCACTAGAAACCCCATTGATCTTCAGGGTTAACCTAGAAATGTGAAGATGAAGTATTCATGCAATGTGAGTGGGAATTGGGGAAGTAACTCCAACTTAGAGGGGGTTCTTCACAAGAAAAAAATACAGCATGTAAAAATTTTCAGGAGATAACAGAAAAAAATGAATATTAATAGTATGAGTAGAAATAGCAAGCATAGGAGCAGCTAGGTGGCACAGTGAATAGAGCAATGGCCCCGGAGTCAGGAGGACCTCAGTTCAAATCTGGCCTCAGACACTTAACACTTACTAGCCATGTGACTTTGGGCATGTTACTTAACCCCGATTACCTTGCCTTCCCTCCTCCAAAAAGAAAAAACAAAATAGCAAGCATAAATTATAAGAGGAAGCTACCATGATTGTAACACAGGAGGTAGTCAAACAATGCATAAAGCTTCTAGCCTTCATTTCCTTCCCAAGTAGAGTTATTAACTGTACTCTGTGTTTTCTGTATTATCTAAGTATACTATGAAACTAAAAAACTAAAAGCTCTATATGTTATATAAAAATGAGAGGTGAATATTTGAAAACATAGTCACCTAAGGTCATGATGCTCTCCATTCTTCACACATGGACATTGTAGGTGTTTTTTGCTTTTTGTTTTTTTTTAATATTGCTCCTAAACACTGTAAATATTAGTCTAATAGTTTGTTCTGCCAAAAGAATTCATAGTAAAACTTTTTTTTTCTTTTCCCATGTAATCCTAGAGGCTCTTAGAATAGTTCTGTGCTTATAATATATTCTCAATAAAACTTTAAGATGTTGTTACTGTATCTGATTTAATTTGTTCCTTACCAAGTACAACAAGGAGCACTAGCCAAACAAATTATAATTAGCTATGGTGTAGGTAATAATCTGGCTTTGTGATAGGGGATCTTTTGTCTATAGCCTTCTGAATGAATGTTAGTGCCAAGATGGTTAGTCTGGGAGGAACCATCATGTTGCCAATATAATTTAATTTACTCTGGTGTTTCTCAATTACCGCATTTGTTTTGGTCCCTATACCAGAACTACATACTTATTTATTTTTCATGCATCTGTTCTTGGGATATTTCCTCTTAGTCGAACAGTAGTTTAATAATATTTATCGGCTTATTACAATTTCAAGCAGCAAACTATTAGCCAGGATTTGCTGACCTGTTATCACAATTGGCACTGCCTGCAATGCATTTATAAACAACAATTTGGAGTCACTGATGTGGAATCATAACAATGCTGCGTTGGTTGCTGAAGTAATCCATATCAGCTAGAGTAGAATATCCTGTATTTACTTTCTAGTCACCCTGGTCCTGTGGGATCAAGGAACCATCTATTGTAACTCAATGAAGGAAGGAGGCCTTTCTGAATTTGCAAGACCTGGGTCAAAAATTCCTGTCCTCATTCATTTTCATGGGAACAGAGTGAACTTTTTAATAATTGTTTTCCCAAACTTCTGTGAACAGACCACTCAAACCCATCATCTGGTTAGCCATTTAATCAATAAATATTTATTAAGAGCCTCCCATGTGCCAAGCACTGTGCTAAACACTGGGGATATGAAGAAATACAAAAACTGTCAAGAATCTCAGTTTAGGGGCAGTTAGGTGGTGCAGTAAATAGAGCACTGGCCCTGGAGTCAGGAGGACCTGAGTTCAAATCTGGCCTCAGTCACTTAACACTTACTAGTCGTGTGACCTTGGGCAAGTCAACCCAAATTGCCCTCAAAAAAAAAAAAAAACCCACAAAAATAAACAAAAACTGAATCTCAGTTTAACTGGGAAAACTATACAAAAACAATGAGCAACAAGACAAAATAACAAGCTATCAGATAAAAGACTAGAGTGAGCTCTCTTCTCCCCACTCTACTACCAGACCTCTCAGGAAATTCTGCATATTGGTGTCATCAAGCCAGCATTCACAAGAATGTTTCCTCCCCATGAGTCAGTGTGCCACCCCATTACTCAATTGAGGGTGTGTTTCATGCTTCCTGCCCTGGGCACAGTTTGTGTCACTTGCCCCAGGCACAAAGATTGCTAGCTAGAGCTCTGTCCCGAAGTTTGGTAATCAGGCACAAACTGACCCAAAAAACTGTGAAGGGGGTGGGGAGAGGAGGAAAGGTAAGCTGTTTCTAACAGCATTGCTATTTTGAATCAATTAGACTCCTCTGAGAGTTTAAAATATATCAAGGACATCAAAACAATTTGGTCTGATGCATAAAGACAAGACATAGATTTAAGTCTTGAAGTCCCTATCTTGACTCCTTGACTGTACATGACATTTAGCTTTCAGCTTTAATTTGCCTAGCTACAAAGTGGGGATCAAAATACTGGTCTTTAAAGGAAGTACTTAAGAATCTCCTAATTACTGGATAGAAAAACGATTTGAAAATTGAAGGTGCCATATAAATATGTAATAACAGTAATTTACAAGCAAGTAAGCTCAGCATG
The DNA here is from genome assembly GCA_011680675.1 of Gymnobelideus leadbeateri. NCBI lineage: Eukaryota > Metazoa > Chordata > Mammalia > Diprotodontia > Petauridae > Gymnobelideus > Gymnobelideus leadbeateri. The sequence continues at coordinate 87,608 of WOXC01000265.1, forward strand.
CAATTATGAGGCTTACAGATTTTTGTAGGCATTTGTTTCTACCTCCTGAAAATATTTGTGCCCAAAATAGTATGTCAAAGGAATCAAAATGAGTCTGACCCTAAAACTAAGCAAAAAAAGTTTCTAGTAAAAAAAAAAAGAGGAAAATTATTTTGCTTTTCTATGAAGAAGACTCATTTGGGGGGCATGGAAGAGAATAGAAGTAAGTTTAAGGCATATTTTTAAAATTAGATATTCTACTCCACAACTTTAAAAAAAAAAGAACAGAAAACATGTTCAAATAATGAAAAATTATAATTCATTTGAGAGAGAGAATAGAAAGAAAGGAAGAGAAGGATGGAAAGGAGATAAGATAAAAGAGGAAGACAAGAGAGGAAAAAAGGTAACAAGAGAGAGATGTGCACTGCACAGCAATACATAGCAAATCAAAGAGAAAATGTCATATTAAAAGAGATATAGGGGATTACTTTGTACTTTTTAGTCAGGGAGTCAAACAAATTAAACTGAGGGACAAGTGTATTGGGTCAGAGGTTTCTAGAAACTGACTGTTGGAGATTAGAAGGGATATTAGAAATCATCTAATCCAACTATGTTTTATACGTGAAGAAACTGAAGTTCAGAAAAGTTACTTACCTAAGGTCATACTGCATTTTCCTCCTTTTTTTTTTCTATAAACGTTGCTTCTTTCAGACTACTAAATGTACCCTACATCACTTATGAAGGGATTAAAAATAGGATCTTTAATGGCCATGAAATTTGCCACCCACAAAATATCCAGTAAAATCAGACACATTAACTTTTATTATTTTGTTCTAACATAACCAGAATGTCGAGTAACTGTCATTTATTGAATCACATTTATTTATGGAAGCATCAAAATAAAAGCATTTTTTTCAGTCACTTAAAACATTGTTTATGACGAGATCTTTTTCAACTCTCAGCTTTTAATCATCTCTCCTTAAACATTAAACCTATGCCACCTCCACCATTTATGGAGGATGTTAAAGCTTTTCATTTCACCATGAACTTACTGGGTCTCTATGTACACAGCCTACAATTTGGAAAAAAAAAAACCCTAAACATTTAATGACAAATAATATAAGCAATGGAAATTAACAGAATGGTGATCTTTGCATTACAGTGTTTAATTACAGAGAAATAATTTACCCCAAGTCTAATTTGCTCCCAGATGGAAATTCTGCCTTGGTTTTGTATTTAGTTTAATGCTTTTGGTGGTCTGACTGAGGCTTTGATTGCTGAGTGAAGCTTATTCACAAAGCTTAGAATATATAGCCATCTTTGTTTCTGTCTTTCTAATTTTTTAATCTTCATTTAAGACTTAGCTCAGGTGCTACTTTCTCTATGAAGCCTAGGTGTTAGCTTCTCTGCCTACTGTAATTTTCCTAAAACATTTTCTTTGATCTATCCTTTGCCCCATTGATTATCTACCTAATATTATATTTGTTTCTGTCCATTACATACCCATCCTTCCAGTAGCAGGTAACCTCCTTAAGGACAGGATTGTTTTATTTTTATCTTTGTATCCACAATACCTAACACAGGGCTTCACACAGAGTAGTAGGTACATAAATAAATCTTTCGTTTTCTGTACTTACAAAACTTGTTGCATTATATAAACGGAAGTTATTATTGGTCTCAACTCATTAAGTTGAACTGTCACTGGTAGATTCTGTTCAGATAAAAAATAGTAATAGGTTCAGAACATGCTGCTTTGAAAGAAAACACATACACTTGTATATTATAAAACTTTGAAGTTTCATATAATCTTTCTATTCTTTGCTAATGGAAATGCTTATGTTTGTGAAATTCCTTAAAATGATGATATCTTTACATTGGTTATCTGTATGTGTGTGTCTGTGCCAATTTAGAATATCTCCTAATGATGTACCTGGCCCCATTCTGGGTCCCCGGCCCCAACCAGCTCTCCTTCACTGAAGTAAGCAAACTGATAGGTTTAGCTCCACCTAGGGAAACTGGGGGCACGGGAGTTTCAAAATGTATACTGACCAGTCACTGATTTTAGCCTCTGCAAGTTCCTGTTTATATAATACCTAACCATTGGCCACATGGGTTGCCTTTAAAAACCAAGGCTTTGCAGGTGGCTCATGCTATTCAATTTGGGGTGGGGCCTTGAGCAGACATGGAGCCAATAAAGGGTTCACTTCTTAATTGTTACTTGGATCTTGCTTGTGTTTAGGGTACAACACTACTTGTGTTTTATCTCCTGCCATTTTAGGATCAGGCTTTGGATTGGGCAGAACAATCATTCGGTATTCTTTCTAAATCACTATATTTTAAATCTAAACCACTTCCTAAATCATTATTCAATCTCAATCTGCGAGTCAGAGGCAGTGAGTCTGAAATGATTTTGTGTTTCATCATTGCAGGACCAAAGACTGGTGGCCCTAATCAAATGTTCATTCTATGCTATGGTAAGCAAATTTCTAGCTTTCCCCTCCTCTTACCCCAACAATTCAGTGTCATCCAGTCTGCTGAGTTGAAAATCCTCTTTGCCTCCTGTCTTTGGCCATACTCTCATTCTTATCTATTTTAGTCCAATCCCACCACAGCCCATGTCCCCTTGTCTTCTCATTCTGTTGTACACTGTTATCCTTTTTGGATAACACTTCCTTTTAACTTGGATCTCTACACTTCACACTCCTTTGTCTTGTGCCAACAAAAACCTAGCTCTTCTGAGAAGAGCTGGATCCTTTGCTCTTTCTAGTACTTGATGATCCTTCTCATCATGCTTCTGGGGCAAGGTAAAGGCTTACCACTTGCTCTTCAATATCATTCCCATACTGTCCCTTTACCAAGATCTTTATAGAACTCTCCTTAGAAGTTCATTCCATCTGTCAACCAATACAAATTCTTGTCAAAGTCATAGACTTCAGTTCATTCTCTTTCTTTAGTTCTAATACCTGATTCCTAGTTTTCCTTTCTGTCCCAACCCTTGGCCTCAAACCTGGGGACTATAATGTACAACTTGATGTGCCTTTGAATATGCTGTACTTTCAGTTCGTAACTTCCTAAAGGCCCCCGGTCTCATCTTCATTCCACCTCAATCACATACAGGTATGATTACTCATTGGATCTTAGCATGATCTGTAACTGTCCTAACACTATGATTCAAGATTATAAAATACATTTAATTGATCACATCAATCTCAATCTTTTGCCTTACTACTCCTAATACTCTTCCTTATCCTTACTGTGACCTTTATTCCCTAACCCCCGACTCCATCACTTGGATGTTTCAGTCATCTCAAAATCAACATGTCCAAAATAGAATTAATTACCTCTTTTTCCAAGCCTATTCCTCATTTAACTTTTTTTTTTAATTTCAGCTCTGGATACTACTCCTAGTCACCTGGGCTCGCAACTTTGGGGTTATCCTTGATTCTTCCATATCTGTCATTCTCCCCCACCATATGCTATCAGTTTCGAAGTCTTGTTGATTCTGTCCCTACCACATCTCTCCTATATTTCTCCTTCCCTCCACTCATAGAGCCTGTATCCTACTTCCATCCCTTGACTCATCTTACCTGAACTATTCTAATAGCTTCTTAATTGGTTTCCTTCTTTCCACTCTCTCTTTCCAAATTCCTTGTCCACACAATTACAGAATTGATATTCCTAATACAGTTATGACCCTGCTATTCTGTTTCCCAACTAAAACAACAACAACAAACCAACAAAACTTTAGAGGATCCTCATTGCTTCTGTGTTAAAATATAAAATCCTTAGGTTGTACTTTTTGTTTGTAATTTTCAGGGAAAAAATACTCCAACAAAAAAATGCTGAAATGCATGTGGTATTGTTGTGCCAAAAGAAGCGAGACAAGAGACCCCTGAGAGTAAAATTTGGAAGTGGATTTTATTTTTCTACAGGACCATCCAGGGTCAGGCCCAAATCGAACAGAGTATGCATGGACAATGTGCCAGCTTTTAAAGGCTAACCCCACAGCCAACAGTCAGGGGATGCTTAAGCTGAGACTAAAATTAGTGATTGGACAGTATGTATTTGAAATTCCCCCATTCGAGAATTTACCCTAGGCTGACTTTCCCACTCAGATCCAGTGGGGGAGGGGTCAGGGAACCCAGAATGGGTGGAGATCCAGTTGGGGAGGGGTCAGGGAAGGATGGGGCCATGCACAACACTATATGCTTCCCCTTTACCTCATCTGTCATATTTCATCTTATTTCCTTTAACTTTCTTTTTTCCTGTGAAACAGGCTGCTACCTGTTTACTGTTACTCTACTCATGATATTCTATCTCATGTCTCACCTTGTCTGGAATTCTCTCCCTCCTCAACTTTGCTTCTTAGAATCCCCATTATCTTTCAAGCATAGCATAGGTACTTAACTCCTATGCAAAGTATTTCCTAATTCTAGCCAATTTTTCAATTGTTAATACTTTCTACTTCTTTGAAATTATTTTCCGTAATTTTCTATACACTTGATATATACTTAATTTTGTTTGTTGTATAACTCTCAGTAGAATGTAAGTTCCTTGAAGACAGGGACATCATTGATGTTTTTGTGTTTACAGTACTTGGCAGTGCCATTCACATAATTGGTGCTTAATAAATGTTTGTGGAATCAACTAGAATTTTAGTCATCTTGCTTCCAGACTCCTACAATTCCAGGCTGGTTATCTCTCTCTTCTCACTTTTGATCTACATACCACTTCATGCCCTGGGAGGACTCCACCCCTCAACCAAACAAAGGAGGATGACAACCTATCTGAATTGACTCTTCAATGATTAACATACTCCCACTCCATGATTCTTTTGATATTACAGTGGTTCTGAACCACCAGCTGCTCCTGTTTAAACCCCATTCTCCTCTGCTCACTGACCACTCCCTTCTCCTCACCTTAAGATGTTACTCTAAAATTAACCATCCCTTTCTATTATGCTCTCTGGAATGCCTTCTCTCTATGTAATAAACTTGATTTCAACCTTAACATTTTACTTTCTCACTCCTTTCTAATAACATAGCTTTTCTGACTACCCTGTTCCCCACTGGTTGGACTTTATGCCTCCAATTCACTAGTTGATGTGAAGAAATCGGAATACTTCTTGTTCCCCATTATTATGTCCAAGCTCTCCCCCTGTCCATATGATTCAGTCCACTCTTCTCCTTTGAGGTTCATTTAATCTGCATTTGTCACTAAATTGAAGGTATGGTGCCTATTATCTACTTATCTCCAGGAAACACTCTCTCCTTCCTGAAGTAGTACCTAGATCCCAATCTTTCTTTCCTCTCCAATTCCTGGCCATGGTAGGGTATTTTACCAAATATACTGATACTTCCTCAAACTCTCTAACATCCCAGTGCCTCAACATATTTGTGTGCCATGACTTATTCTTCTATCCCACCTCAGCTACATAGAGAGGTGGTCTTGATCTTGCTATTATCAACAAGTGTTCTATTTCCATATTCATTATTCTGAAATTCCTTTATCTGATCATAATCTTTCTTTATTCCACTTCTCCATCTTCCTTGAAACCTCAAACCCTTTTCTCTATCTTCACCATGACTTCCAATCATTCAACCCCTTAGTTCTTTCCCAGGCTAATCCCTTCACCATACTGACTGATGGGGTGCTTGGGATATATATGTTTGTAATATCAGTTTATAACATCAATTTGTAACATCAGTTTGTAAATGGGGTGCTTTGGGATCTATGTCTGTAAAATCAATTTGTAAAAATAGTCTGTAGGCAGGTCTCGTGGCCCTCGGGCTCCACTGCTGCTGCCGAGATGCTGATGAAGGGGCGCTTCCCCATCCACCTGACCCTGCAGTACCTGATCCAGGGCGTGGTGTTTAAGAGCTCGGTCAAGGTCATGACCGTGAATTACAGCACCCAGGGGGAACTGAGTGAAGGAGCCCGGAAATTTGTGTTTTTCAACATTCCTCAGATTCAGTACAAAAACCCCTGGGTACAGATCATGATGTTCAAGAACATGACGCCATCACCGTTCCTGTGGTTTTATCTAGATTCTGGGGAGCAGGTCCTGGTGGACGTGGAGGACAAGACCAACAAAGAGATTGTGCAGCACATCAGAAAGATCCTGGGGAAGAAGGAGGAAGTCCTCAAGATGGAGGAACTAGAGAAAAAGAAGCTTTCTCACCCAGCTCATTTTGGACCCAAAAAATATTGCCTGTGGGAATGTATCTGTGAAGTGGAAGGCCAGGTCCCATGTCCAGCCATTGTGCCTTTACCCAAAGAGATGACTGGCAAGTACAAAGCTGCTCTGAAAGCCAGTGCTCAAGACTGAGGATGCACAGGGTGCTCCTGATACCTGAGACACCCAAGCTTGTACTGAAAGACAAAAGCCTTAAAGACCAAGTAATGGAGAGGCAGGTACTCATGAGGTCTCAGCAGCTGGTAAGCTCCCAGGCCCCTCCAGAGCCAGGGAAGCCCAAAATACCTCATATTCTGAAGGCCCAGTTTTAGACACTAGCACAAGGCGAGAGGAGCAAGAAGACAAAGGAAAACGGGGATTTGAGTGAAAAGACTTAGTTTGCTAATAAAACACCTCATACTGACTCTAAAAAAAAAACAACAGTCTGTAATATCACATTTCCCCTTCCCAGCCCCAGAGCATTAACTCTGCCCCTTCCCTCTGCCAGCACTCTGCCCAGAAACAACTCATGAACTGTTTATCTCTGCTTGGAACAATAACAAGCTACCTATGAATCCTTCACTAAACTATCTATAAACATTTTAGCTTAGGCAAATGTTATTTCCCCTAGTATAGTGGCCAGCTGCACCATGAATCCTTCAATACCCTATCTATAGGTTAACTCCTTAGCCAATTATACCCATACTGAGTCTCCATTGGCCTTGGTTCCCAACATCCATCTTGTCAAACATGACATTGATGGGTGGCTGACTGGGCACTCCTCAGTGGCCATGACCTCTGGCTGACTTTAGTGATGTGTCAGGCCTAAAACCACACCTCCAGGTAGCCCCCCCCTTGGGCTATTTCCCAGTGAATTATGGGCAAAATGCCTTTGCAGTTGATGTTAAAAGTTCATGGTCCTTTAAGCACTGACCACTCCTTAACTCCTCCCAAATCCCACCCTTACTCACCTAGTTAGCATAATTGACACCTGATTTACGGTCTTGACTCTTTAAAACTATACCTGTGACTTCTGTTAGATAGCAGATTCCATAAGAACCCTTGCCTGCTGTGGTGTACAGTGTAACAATAAACTTTTACAATCTCAGCTTCCAAGTTTGCTTGAGCCTGGTGAATTCTTTCCAGATTGAATTGCAGGGTTTCTGGTCACTGATAGTGATCAGGGTCCCTGGTAAAACTTATTACCCTTCCCTCATCTCTGACCTCTTGGTAAACCAATTGAACACTACAGTTCTCTTGTCTTTAGTTCCTTGGTCCTTTATCCTTTTGCCAATATTTTCCTTCCAAGCTACTGCCTGAAATCACTCCCACTTTCTGCTACATTCTCTTGTACTCATGTGCTACTGAACATAGCTGGAGAAAATCATGAAACTATGCTGAATCTGAATCTCAACTGGTGCTTTATTGCAGCAAGGGATTTAAAAAAAATATCTCCCTACTAATCTCTTCACTATCCCACTCACCACAACAGCTATTTCAAACCATCTCATCACTCCTTAAGCCTTCTGTGGCTCTCTCTGACCTGACACCCTCAGCAGAGAACCATTAATATTTCTGACAGGTTCTTGCCTTATATTTCACTAAAAAAATGAGGTTATTCACAGAGTTCTTTCTTTTCCCCCTCCTAATTTTACATCACTCAGATGCGTTCTGCTACTATTTCCTCTTTCAGTCCCATCTCACTGAAGAAGTAGCCTCACTTGATCAAGGGAAATTCTGTTGATTCTCTTTGCAACATTCCTGTCATATGTGACCCTTTGTTTCTTCTGACACTGACACCACCCGGAAGCAGGCCCTATGCACTACTACAATAGGTTGATCTCCTTGACTTGCATCTTCCATCTCTTGTCTATTTTCCCCTTGGCTATCAAAGATCCTCCTAAAGTGCAGATCTGATCATCCAATCCCCTGTTCTAAAAACTCCAGGGGCTCCCCCATAACTTTCAGGACCAAATATATTTTCGTTTTTTGTTTTTGCCTTCTGGAGGAGGAGGGAAGACAGAGCAATTGGGGTTACATGACTTGCCCAAAGTCACATGACTAGTAAGTGTTAAGTGTCTGAGGTCAGATGTGAACTCAGGTCCTCCTGACTCCAGGTCCGGCGCTCTATTCACTGTGCCACCTAGCTGTCCCCAGGACCAAATATAAAATCATTTGTTTGGCTTTTGAAAAATCTTTCATAACCTAGACACTTCCTATCTTTCAACTTTATTGCTTTCTATGAACTGAATTACAGAATACAGTAAAACTGGATTACAGAGTACAAGATATGCTATCACCCTCACAAGGCACTCTATCTCTCAGTTCTATACATTTTCACTAGTTGTTTCCCATGCCTAGAATTCTCTCCCTTCTAGATTCCCTAAGTCCCTTCAGGTCCCAGCTAGATTCTTACCTTCTGCCAAAAAGTTCTTGCTTATTTCTTTTAATTCTAGCACCTGCCCTATGTTGATTATCCACTTCCCCCCTAAATATATGGTTATCTACATTTCCCCCATATATTTTATATAGTTGTTTGCATATTATTTTCCATCATTAGACTATGAGTTCCTTGAGAGAAAGAATTTTTTTTTTGCCTTTCTTTGTATCTTTAGCACTTAGCACAGTGTCTGGCACATAGTAGGCAGTTAATAAATTCTTGTTATTGACTTGTTGATTAGTATTTCTGACAGGTTGTTCCTGTGTTCCTTCAAAAGAAAAAAATCTTAATTTCCTTGCACTCAGACCTTACACCCCATTTATGTTGTCTTTAAAGTGTAAGTGATCATGTCTGTTTGGACAAAAAAAATAGTGATTTGCTATTTTCACATCTGGGACTAGAGTGAAAAACAGTTCCTGCTTTTGATTATATGTTTATCGGGTCAAATTCAGAATGCTTAAAATTTTTGTTTGAGATGAGTTGGCTACTGACTCCATTTTGGATTATTACTGTTAATATAGTTTTTGAAAAGTGGCAGATTTTTATTTTCTAATTTTAGAGAACCATTAGTGTAGTGATTATTTGTCAATGCTACATAGTGTCTTAATAGATTAATTTGGGAACAATATAAACTAATAAAATAATTTCCCTAGGAAAGAGCTTGTAACCCCAAAATAAATCTAAACTACTTTATTTAATATTCCACATGCATTTCAGCATCAGCTTACACAATTCATTGGGAAACTAGAAAGCCATTTAGGATCCTCACAACCTTTAATACAGCTGCCATTACAACCCTATCAAAAGATGGGTACATAATGTTATGGCCAGTTAGGCACATTATGGATAACTGGTTTTCCTGTTAAGCAGGAAACCAGTATGAGTATCCAATTATGAAATGTGGCAAGAAAAGAAAAAGGCAGAATTAATAGCAGTCTTAGAGGTGTGACATTTGTGCTAAAGGGAGGAAATGAGAAAATGAAGTATATAATCAGTGCCCAAAGGGAGAACTCAGTGGCATTACAATTCACAGTAAGAAACTTGTTCACCCACAGAACAAGGATTATCAGAAAGGCCAGATATATGAATGAATGAATAAATGAATGAATGAGTGAATACATACACATACACACACACACACACACACACACACACACACATACTTACATGTGCTGGCAAAGTCAGGCCATCACCAACACAGCACCTTGACCACCATCATCCCTCACATCCTCTTGGAGACATTGTAAGACCCTGAACCAAACAGCCTTGGTATGACAATGTTTCTAACCCAGTGCTCTCAAACCATTGTTCTCAGCATTCCCTATGGAGACACAGCTTAGGAACTGCTGCTCTAGATGCTATAGCCATATGTACTTAAAAGTCAGAAAAGGAATATGTTTTTATCAAAATCCTTAGCATTGTCAAATGGTTTAACATTAGAATTTGATATTATTTCATTATTGGAAATGACAATAAAAATGAATCAGTAACACCTGTGTTGCCTCTGCCTTTATGGGGCTTTTCCATCTGACCTGAAGTTAGGAACTTCTGTGTGTTTTGTCTTCGCTGTTAGAATGTGATCTCTTCAACAGCAGGGTTTATTTTATTTTCTATTCATTTCCCCTTAAGTGCATAATAAATGCTTTATTCATTCGTTTAAAACTTCCAAACCATTAGAATCTTTTATTAGCTATTTGTTATGAGAAAGAATGGTCATATAATTAATTCATAATGAAGTATTTACAAATGATTAAGAGGTAGCTAGATAGCTCAGTGGATAGAATTTTGGTGCTGAAGTCAAGAAGATATGAGTTCAAATTCTGCCTCACTTACTTGCTGTGTGACCCTGAGCAACTGACTTGACCTCTATATGTTTAATTCACTGGAGAAAATAATGGCAAACCACTCAAGTCTCTTTGTCAAGAAAACCCCATGGGAAGTATCATCTATGGGTCATACACAACTGAATGACTCAACAACAACAGTTTAATATAGTGCTTCTTCAAAAAGTATACAAATTTTAAGAGTACAAGATATTTTTAAACAAAAATTATTTTAAATTATTATTTCATATTTTAAACAAAAATTAATTTTCAAGGGTAGGATTTCAAACATTGGCATCAGAGTAGTAAAAAAAATTGTTTGTTTTCGGTCTGGGAATGGTGATTTTCAGGAGTCCACAAATCACATAACTGGGACCTACTTTGCCAACATAGAAAGTCTATCCTGAGATAATAATCTCTACATCTATTTACATTTATATTAATGAATCTGGATGATTATCAAATTCTAAAGTACCTTCAGAATCATTCTATTGTGTTCAATCTAGATTTAATATTTTGTTGAATCTTAGTTTCAAAATTGCTCATCTATATTTTGGCATACAGGTTTAGAGTTGTTTTTTAATCAGAACAATCAGTTTACTGAGACATCCCATTTCACAACCATTTTGAACAAATAAAATTTGCTGTAATTTTTCAGAGTACAAATAATGTAATCCGTTAGTTATAAATACTGGAATTATAATTTTGTTCATTGTTCTTTATAGCATGCGTCAGATTAATATTACAAAACCAAAAGGAAGATTTTTTTCTTGTTCTTGTGCCTTGTTTGGGGCAGAGTATGTAACGATTATTAATAGAAGAATGTAGCTTTAAACAATGCTTCTATCTCTGCTTGGTTCCATCATAAAATAAAGTTTTCATGGCATATGTTTATAACTTATATGGTACCTGGTCTTTATGGGTTCTGTTTTTTCTTTTCTTAAAAAGAGAGGGAAAAAGCCCCACCCATTGTGGAGCTGAGGGTTGATTGTAATTTTATCTAGCTCTGAAAACCTCTTACTTTCTGTTGACATTTAAAGGGAACATTTTTTAAAACAATTTTTGAAACTTTTTATAACTATTCAACAAAATCCAGTGTTTATCCATTTGTATTGAAGTCAAACCTTATATGAGATCATATATTTAGGAATAACTTCTTCATTCCTAAAACTAATAATAGGCATTGCATGATAATGGAAAGATTGCTAGATTTGGAGCCAGGATAGATATGGCCTTTATCCTGTGTTTGATGTTTATTGTTGTATGGTGGATATGTCACTTCATCTGTAAAATGGGAATAATGATACTTTGTGATATAAATATCAGGTTAATCTTTGTTTTAAAAAATTCAGAGGGAGCTGGATTTAGAATCAGAAGAGAGGTTCTAGAGCTGGTACTAATTAACTTTTAAATTTTATTCAAATCATATTAATTCTCCGTGCCAAAGTTTCCTCATTTGCCAAATGAAAAGATTAACTGGTTTCTAAGATCCCTTCCAACTCTAAAATTCTATAATTTTATGACTCATTGATTTTGAGTTCTTAAAAAATGCATAGATGCCAATTTTCTAAATAGAAAATCAGCACAATAAACAGTTATATCCTGAACCTAACAAAGAACCTCAAGTGTTTAGGAATAATTGGCCTATCTCCAAAAGAAACAAGCAAATATCCACAGCACAAAGCTATGAAGTAGAGTTTCTAAGTCAGGATTACATTCTCTCTCTCTCTCTCTCTCTCTCTCTCTCTCTCTCTCTCTCTCTCTCTCTCTCTCCTTTATCTCCTATATCCCTCCCTTCTAGCATACCCTTTAGCAAAAAAAAAAAAAAGCACAAGTTAACTCCTTCAGCTACTTCAAATAGGATGTCAGCAATGTTCATCTCAAGGTATGTAATATAAAAAATACAGTGGCTCTTCCACTTTTAAAAGGACCAAATAGATAAGGAAAAGAATTACTGTAGATACGTTATGATTTATGACTGAGGTGGCTGTGAAGACTTACCCTTTAAAATGTATTTTATGAAAATATTTTGTTTTCTCATAATCTTCATTTCTGAATGGGTCCTTTCTATATATCTTACTCTTCAAGCCATCCCATAAACAAAATATTAAAAATAAAGAAAAAAGCAAACCCAAGCAATATATTAGCTGAGTCTAATAGTATACATATTATTCCATTCCCATATTCCCCCAGCTATGAAAAGAAATGAGGGACATGTGTCTTCTCAACTTTTCTTCAAGAACAAGCTCATTGGGGCGCCTAGGTGGCACAGTGAGTAGAGCGTTGGCCCTGGAGTCAGAAGGACCTGAGTTAGGATCCGGCCTCAGACACTTAACACACACAAAACAAAAACCTAGCCATGTGACCTTGGGCAAGTTACTTAACCCCAATTGCCTTCCAAAAAGCAAAAAAACAAAACAAAAAAAAAACAAAACAAAACAAGCTCATTAAAATTGCAATGGTCTTTTTCAGGGTTTCTGGTACTGCTGTTCTTTCCATTTCCATTGTTGTGGTTGTAGTCATTCTGTAAATTATTTTCCTACTTTGCACTTCATTTTACATCAATTTATACATCTTCTCATGCTTCTCTGAATTATTCATATTCACTGTTTTTTATATCATGTATCATGATTTCTTTAGCCATTCCCTAACTGATGAAGACTCCTCCTGAGTCCAAATGTGGCCTCAGACACTAACTGTGTGATCCTGGACAAGTCACTTAACCCTGTTTGCCTCAGTTCCCTCATCTGTAAAAGGAGCTAGAGAAGGAAATGGCAAACCACTCCGGTATCTTTGCCAAGAAAACCCCAAATGGGGACACAAAAAGGTAGACACATATGAAACAACTGAACAACAACAAAAGTGGCTCACAATAACCCTATACCATTATAATCTCCATTTTATAGATGTTAGACTTAGACAAAGTTTAGGTGACTTACCCAGGGTGACAGAAATAGGAAGTGTCTAAGGATAGATTTAAATTCAGGATGTTCTAACTGCAGGCCAAGTGTACCCTACCACCAGCTGCTTCATTTGGAGAAAAAAAAATACTTCTTGAATATTCTGCAGGTATATAGAAGAATATTTGACATACAAGTATTAGTGAATAATTATTTTTTTATTTGACTAGAAGATGGCTGTGCAAGGCCAAAAATTGTTGTCAGAGTTCAATTGTTTTGCTGACTTTCTATATTTGAAGACTTTGGATAAATTGTAGAATATGTCTGATCTCTACAGATAGTACCAGAATGACCTGAAATCACTGTCAACTTATTTCTTCTCATTTCTTAGACATGCTTATCTAACTTAATAATAAGAGATCGGCTGAGGAAAAGCCAAAGATATAAGATGTTGGCTACCTGAAGGCAATACAAGTTTAATGGTATTGTCTTTCCATTTCCTTCTTTAATATTTTCATACTCTTTTTTTGATAAACAGAATAGGCCCTGCACTATAGTACAACCTGCATATTGTGAATCAGTACAGTACTGTGTCGGGACAAAAGAGGTCTTGTTTCTGGCCTCAGCTTGGGCACTAACTAGTTGGTACCTTGAACAAGTTAACCAGCTTCTTTTTTGTTTTGTTTTTTTTTCCCACTAGAGAAATAAGAGCAGGTGGGCTACTTTTAAATACTTCAAGTTTTTTAAAGTAATTCCTTCAAGTTTTAGAGCTAAGACAGCATTAATAAGATCAAATTATATTTACACACATATGTATGACACGAATATATGTTCTTTAAATTATCATTGAGTCTTATTTTTAATTCAACGCAAGATATTTACTGGGCACTTTTTCTTTCCTTTTTTTTGCCTATGTCAAGCACTGTGCTAGGTTCAGAAGATGCAAAGAAAATAATAAGTCATCCCCTACCACAAGGACATTGTGTTCTACAGAAAGAAAATAACTTACACTTGCTAAGCATAAACAGATTAAATACAAAATAACCTAACTGGGAAAATCCTATAGGAGACTTCATATTTTAAAGAATTCTTCCAATCAGAGATGAAGAGGGAGAGCACTTGAGGAATGGTAACAGCCTACGTGATGGCAGAAAGCCAAGGTGTTAGCTTGGGTCCTGGTTGTTGGAGGTCTTTATCTCCTTTTGCAGAGTCCCCTATAGGTACTTTGTGACTTTTAGAGCCCCAAATCTACTTTTCTTTGTATGCTCACTTGGTCCTTTGTTCTTGATATAGCTGCTGCCAACAATTAGCACTGTTCTGGAGGTACCTCTAGGATACTTATAAGAAATTCAAGTTTTCTGACCCTTTAAAGTTCCTAAGTTCATCTCTGGATGAAGGATGGGGTGGGGTAGAGAGAAGACAGAGGTACTTTTTCCCCTTCTCCCTCTCTCAAACTGATTATATCTCAGAGCTTGCCATTAGAAAGTTGGGATCCAACCAGATTGCTATTTTCATAAAGGCCCCATAGGGTGTAACAAAGTTTCTTAAACCAATCTTATTATACTTTTCTGTGTATAACCATGTCATCCAATGATTGAATTCATCCTACTCCTTTCCAAGTTAATTAATTAGGTTACTTGTAATTAGTCCGATGCTCTTTGACTCAATCCATGTGTTTTCACCTGATAAAAGTGAACATTTTATTTGTTAGATAGAATTTTGTTAGTTAATTCAATTGGGATGAGAGTGACTGATTGTTTCAATTGCCTGCCACACTTTGACATTCATGTTTTTTCTTCACTCATTTATTTAACATTTATTAAATGCCTGTTATGTCCAGAGCACTCTACTAGGTTCCAGGAGAATGTAATAAGACAGGTCTGATTGAAGATGGGCTAGTAGTTCAAGTTAGAAATTGGAAAAAAAATTAGATACCTGTAGAATACCTCACATTCCAAGAGAAGTTTATTTAACCATAGCAGGAAAGATACAATAATGATTCAGTTGGGCATAGCATACCTTTCCCTGTGCTGTCTGCATTGATCTTCTAGTTAGTCAGAGTCTAAGGGGAGAGATGGTTAGTCCTCATGCCCTGGCTTTTTGAAGTTAAGCCACCAGGAAAGGCCATCAATTTTCAGTCCCTGGAGTCAATTAAGTCCTGAGGACAGTTTCAATGTCTTTTCCCTAAAAGACCAGCCTAGTCTGTGTAGGATAGTGTGGGAATTTTGGGAATTTGGTGAACCATGCTGACTCCATCTTGTGACTCAATTCTGGAGTTAGCTCAGTTCCCATTCTATTCAATTATGGGGTCTAGGCCAATTTCTGTCCTGTGAAAAGGCTTTATTAAATTATGGGAATCATAAGAAAATTGCATTCTTTGAACCTAGCCAAGCATGACTGAAAAGTTGGACTACCTCTATCTGTTGATTAGAGACCCTAACCTAAAGATCTTAAGGGTGGGGAACCTGTGAACTCAAGGATACCTAAGGCCTCCTAGGTCCTTGGGTGCGACCTTTTGACTGAGTCCAAGTTTCACAGAACAAATCCTTTTATTACGAGGATTTGTTTTGTGAAGTTTGGATTCAGTCAAAGGGCCACACTTGAGCACCTAAAAGGCCACTTGTGGACTGGAGGCTGAAGGCTCCCCATTCCTGAGTTATGTTGACCAGAAATCCAGTCAGATCCAAAGACTGATGTAAGGAGTTTTCTTACAATTAAACATTTCAAACAACTCATATATTTTATCTGAAAACTGGTCCCATACAGGTCAATCAGGTGTTATTTCCACGTTCCTTTAATGGAATACAGACATTTGGAAAAGATGATTTCAGGGAACTGCATCTACTCATTCTCACTTCCAAGTGAGAAAGCCTCTAATCTTTCATCCAGTTAGAAACCAGATTACCTGTTAATTGTTCACTTTTAATGCATAAAAATGTCTCCCCCTGTATCCAGAGTCCAGGGCCAAGCTGAGGAGGCCTGGTTCCTATTTGTTATGCATGGATTGCTTCATACACTGATATACTTGGAAGCATGGACCATTGTTTCCTCAGTTATTTCATTTTTCATAGTAGGATCTTAGAGTCTTGCTCCTACCAGAGGGACATTGAAAGTTTAATTAAATTACTTTCCTCAGCTCAAATTAATTTTGGTCCAGGAACAGAATAAGAAACAAAAACTGATGACTGTGATTGACAGATAATACAATCCATCTTCTGAGACTACTGGGGAAATTCTAGGTTTTTCTTTTCTTTTTTTATTAATTTATTTGTTTAGTTTTAGTTAACAAGGTTCAATTCCATAGTTCCTTGATTTTCAAATTTCCTTTCCCTCCCTCCCCCCACCCCCCATGACAGCATATAGTCCAGTATAGAATCTGCAAATACTTTCATATTAGACATTAGTCCAATTACAAAGGCGTATTGTACTAGGTGGGGTGAAAAATGGTAAAGAAGAAATAAAACTAAACAATGAAAAGAAAAAGATCAATTAGTTTGCTTCCATCAGGATTCAAGCTCAGTTCTTTCTAGTTATTTCTCTGGATGTCACGTCTCTCTCCTTCATGAGTCTTTCCGGATTGACTTATATCACTGCATTGCTGAGAAGAGTCCAGTCTGTCATAGTTGGTCATCACACATATGTTGTGTCTGTTATTGTATACAAATTTCTCCTGCTTCTACTGTTCTCACTCAGCATCAGTTTGTATAAGCCTCTCCAGGTAAATATGAAAACCGTCTCTTCCTCGTTTCTTATAGCACAATAATATTCCATTACATTCATATACCACAACTTAATTCTACATTTTTCTTAAGGTGTTTTCTATTTTGATCATTTGATCATTTCCCTAAAGTAGAGATTTCATTGATAAAAGTAATATAATACTAAGATAATCTGGCATTTAAATTAGCCTCAATTCATATCTTGTGCTTTCCCAATATCATGATTTGTTTTTTACACAATTCCTTATTCTTGAAATACTCACTCCCAATGTCTACCAGTTGAATTCCTACCTATCCTTTAATACCCATCATAAATATTATCCCCTTCATGGAGCCTTCCTTGATCCTCCCTATCAGAAATGACTCTTCTTTCCACTAACCCACCACAATACCTTGTTGGAATTTATGTTCTATTATTATATGGATTATATCATCCTACTAGTCTAGAAATTCCTCAAGGACATAGACCACGAACCATTTATTTTTGTGTCTCCTCCAGTGTCCATCATAGTGTGCTGAGATCTCTTTGCATAGATGCTTAATAAATTTTTTTAACAAAATTTAAGTTAAGAGTTCATCATTCAAAACTATAACATTATTCACTGCCTTCATAAACTGGTCAATTTCTCTTTCCACTGCAGTCCACAATGTTTGTGTCCTGAAATCTGGGTTCTAGAAATGTACAAGTTCCTTTTTTTTTTGCTCCCACTGTTATTTGCCATTAGGGGGTTTCATCACGTGCGCTGAAAGCACAGAATATGGCCTTGGGGTTTAGGAGGTCGATATGATAGGGTTGAAAACCTCCGCTGCTGTCTGTGAGTCAGTGACTAAGAACAGCTGCAAATGTCCTTCTCCAAACAGGAAAGGCAAAGAAAAACCACCAAGTCTATTAAATGATCTTCAGTTTATCCCCACACTCAGCAAAGCAGGAAGAACACACCAGATTGCCAGTAATTAGCTGAGAAGCTTTGCTTATAGGTCATCTCTCAAAACCTACCTTGTGTAGCAAGAGTTGTGAATGTGCAAAAACAGCACAAATGATCAGTGACAGGGGAATTTTATGAACTGCTGGGATACATTTAGAAATAGAGAAAGCCTGCTGGGACCTAGAAAATCAAGACTGTTTAGATCATTAGGATTTTTCCAATTATTGTCAATCAGTTGTTCTGGAGATCCCCTACAATCTCCAGGTCTAAAGCAGAAGGGTAGCATCCTGTTATTTTACTTAGGGAACTATTTTTCCAATGAATTAGATTAGAAATGGGTCCTCTTATTTTTTCTTTTTTGTTTTGTTTTGTTTTGAAAGCTACTTCTATTTTCCCTTCACCAACTGAAACAAAGAGAGATGCTTACCATAGAAAAATTAGCAAGTTAAAATGAAAAAAAAAAAAAACCCCAAAACATCCACATCTGAGTCTCCAGGAGAGCTCTTCTTTCCAAAGTCATGATTAGAATGTTTATTTAAGGGGGTGGCTAGGTGGCTCAGCGAATAGAGCACCAGCTCTGGAGTTAGAAAGACCTGAGTTCAAATTTGGCCTCAGACACTTAACACAAAAACTAGCCATGTGACTTTAGGCAAGTCACTTAACCCCAATTGCCCTCCAAAAAGCAAAAAAAAAAAAAGAATGTTTATTTAAAAAATCATAGATCTTGATTGAGAAGGGACCTCTGAGGCCTTCTAGTTTAAACCCCACCTAGTTTTACAGAAGCAAAGTGAGGCCCAATGACTTGCCAAAAGTCACAGAGGTAGTTGCTATAACACATAGAATATGAATCCATATCCCATGACACCAGTTATCTTTCTGCTTTATCGTGCTGAAAATCACTTAATGATTTCTTTCTTTTTTCAAGCTATAAAGTATCAATGCCTTTACCACCATTTTCTCCTATCAGAAATACTGCAGCGACAAAAGCTGTATGTATTATAATAGAGTGTTTAAATAAAATGACATTTCGCAATTTGCTGAATGATTTTCATACAAATACCACTCTCCTGCTTTTTTTCCCATGTGAGGGACTCACCAATATCCACATCATGGAGCAGCATGGACAGCTCCCCACTCCCCACCCCCACCAAGTGTAGTTCTCTTTAATTTGAAGATGCATTTTCGAGTGGTTTCCATAGACTAATTTTAGTAGCATTTGTGGTTTCAAATAGAAAGCAGGAAGCCATGATGAGATAGAACCTTTGTTCCATCACTAGCCACTTAACCAAATCTCAAAGATTAAAAACCTTTTTAGCAAACTTGAAAACTTGTTTGATACAGCAAGAGGAACCAACTAAAACCATCAATATGACCTTTTGCAAAACCTAAAAATGTATTCAAACATATACAGAAATTATACATATAGATAAAAACAAAAACATTTTCCCATTTGAAAGGAATTTTGACATGGACACAATTGTTGTGTAGGATTTTTTCATATGATAGTATTGATACAATTTGGTTTACAAAATATTGTTATTTGAGCCATCTCTGAGGAAAAGACCCTCTTTTTTATTATTTGTGGGAATTGTATTATTAGTCTACTTGGAAGTATTTTTGTATAGTAAAATTGCAGTGACAGGATTCTGGGAGACCCCAGGGTCTTCAGTGATGAATCAAACAAATAGGGAGGGCTTCTGATCTCTGTTTGTTAACATTTAGAGTTCAGAACTTGTCAGTCATATCAACATTACTAATTAGCTGAGGGCTAGAGATATCCCTCACACCCAGAAAAATAGAAACTAAGCAGAATATCCAACAAGGGATAGAAGCTTTGAAACAGGAAAAAAAATTAACCTGTTTTTAACCTTTGGAGAAAAATTTTATAATAAAGACAAATTCTGTGTACCAGAAGGTGGCAGCCATCAAAGACTGAATTCAAATGCTAGCTTACAATAATGTTTAAGGAACAGAGCTTCGATTAAATATAGAAACAGACTTAACTAACTAATAAACATGAGATGGGATGTTCAAAAAATATAAAGGGGGGGAAAGAGCAAAGGAGATAATTGCCAACATTATTGCAGGATGGACTGAAACAAGGGGTATTCTTGTAACATATTTAACAACCAGTTCCATGGAAAGTGATGGGAAGAGAACATATGCATGGAAAACTTTTACATTTAATCTGAATTATTATTATTTTCTACATAACTTTCTTGAGTCTTGTGGACAATCAACAAAACAATAAATCAAATCCTAATTTCTAGTGTTTCTCAATTTCCAAAGTATAAATGTTCACTTTATAAATTTAACAATCAACTGAGCTGGTCAAGAAGAAAAAGCTCTTTTGGTCTAATATGAAAGTACTTTCCTTAACTCACAAAGAGAAGGCTCTAGTTATTACCTTAAGCTGAATCTGGAATACCATATTGGGAAATGACTGGATTCAAATACAAATGACTGAAGTCAAATTTCTTCAGTTTGTCACCAGGAACCTGGCATCATCTAGGGCAAGGGTTTTTAGCCTCTTTCCTGTTATGGACCCCTTTATCAATTGTGAAGCATACAAATTCCTTCTGAGAATAATTTTTTTAAATGCATAAAACAAAACACACAGGATTGCAAAAGAAAACAATTATATTGAAATGCAATTATCAAAATATGCATTTGTGTGTGTGTGTGTGTGTGTGTGTGTTCATAGCTCTCAGGTTAGGAATACCTGTCCTAGAATAACTCTTTCATTTACAGATGAGGAAACTGAGGATACTTGACTTGCTCAGTGTCACCCAGGTATTTATTAGGAGAGGAAGATTTGAACCCAAGCCAAATGGCTCTAAATACAGCATAATATCTATGGCAACACATTGAATCTCAGCTAATGAGTGACAGAACTGAGCCTAGAACTGAGGTCTCTTAAATCCCAGGTATTTGCTCCATTTACTTGAAATGGGTGACTAAGAGCTTGGTCTAGAATTGAACTGAGCCAGGACTGGAACAAAATTGACTCAGGAGCTAACTAAAATGTAAGTCCATGAAGGAGCTAAGAAAGTGCAGCTAAAATCAGGTCTAGATTTGCATTTTTATTAGAGATCAAGGATAAATTTTAGGTTTCCTTGTCCTTTTGCAACTTCTTGATTTTTGATTATTTTAAAACCCTGCATGATTTCACTGAAATCACAGGTCAGGACCTGTGATTTCAGGTCCCAAGTTTCCCTATTGTTATTATCAGAAACCAAAGAATTGTCTGCTTATTTCAAAAGGCCAGAGGGTAGGTAAGATATTGAATGCCTGGGTCTTTTTCTGCAAGGGAGATAGGACCACAGATAGAAAGAAAGGGGGATGATGGTGATATCAAGTGATCTAGCTACAGAGTCCTGGGGATTGTAAAGGGAAGACACAGGATGAGGTCCAGGATGAACAAATGTCTCTAGGTGGTTAACAGCAGTGGGAGGTTCACTGTAACATCACCCCTTCTTATTCTGGAGAAGGAAATATCCTCATCATAGAGCCAACTGTCATAATGGTATTCACTTAAAGGTGAATATACTATAGTCAGGGCACAATTCATGAAGCAAAAATGCTGAATATGGAGAATTTAGAAAAAAATAAAGAATTTAGCTAATTTATACAAAGTAAATTTACCAGAAGCAGAATATATATATATATATATATGCATATATACGTATGCATATATATATATAATGACAATGATATAAATAAATGAAAAGATCACTAAAAAGAATGCAAGCTCTGAGAAATGGAAAAACCAATAATAATTCCAGAAGACAGATAATGAAATATAAATTCCTCTAGAGATCAAAGTAGGAATTAATAAGTTAAAATATTGAATACATACTCAGATGACTTCTTAATTCTCAGTATCTTTTGTTTTTGCTTAATTTTTTTCCTTGTAATAAGGGAGAATTCATGTTTAGGGCAGGGAGAAAGAATAGGAAATATGCTTTAAACAAAAGCATTATTAAAACATTTTAAAATAGGCTGAGGTTTCTTTTTCTCCTTTGTTTCTTCCTCCCACCTTCCATATTTTCACAAGGAAAGTTTTTATTTATTTTTGAAATTTTTCTATAGAAAAGCAAGGCAAAGAAAAGTGAAGAAAATTCCTCAATCAAGGTAGAACTGAGACTAGGGCCTGGGGTTCCAAAAACAACTGGCAATATATGAATTTGGAAAATACTTCATCACCTCCTAACTTTTCTGTGTTCTTTCAAACCATGTTGTGGTGGTCTCTCACCGCTGCTTTTCATGTGCATGTGCACACACATTTACTTAGAAAGATTCTCACAAGATCAATTATTTTAGAGTTTTCATGATTTAAAAAAATTAAATGTATAGGAGGAGGATTATATGAAGATGGAGGAGTAGGTCAGAAAATTTCAAGCTCTCAAGATTTTCTCCCACAAAAGAGTTAAAATAGCACTTTAGGGACAACAAAGTGTGGGTGGTAATATATAAGAACAGGGGCATAACGAAAGTCCTCCAGGGACAATGTGAGAAGATCAGAAGGAAAATCCCAGAACAGGTTTGGTCCTTGTGAAGAGAAAACACCTCCAGGCTGGGTTCCCTTTTAACAGTAAGGGGCAATCCTTTTAAAGAAAGGCTGCCTCTCCAAGACACCAGAACTTTTATCCCAGGACAGTGAGGGGAATTGGGCATTTGAGGCAGAGAAGATCAAAAGAATCTCTGCTGATAAGGAATGCCAGATCCAGCTGTGCTGCAAAGAGCAGCCTGGAGGAGAAGGAGCCAGCACACCAGGTGAGTGCAGAAGCAGTGGGGCAGAAAGCCCCTGGGGGTGTACACTTACTGGAGGTTGGAGGTTTGGCTTTGGTTTCAGACTAGAGGGAAGAACTGAATATCTGAGGCAAGAGGCACCATTTCCCATAATACAGGGCCAGAGGTGATTACAAAAATTAAGTTATTACCACGAAAAAGCACAAAGGAGAAAGAATCAAACTATAGAAAATGATTAGGGGAATAGAGATGACGAGGGTTCATCATCAGAGGAGGATATTGAAATAAAGAAACCCTCAAAGAGTAACATCAAATGGTCACCTGCCCAAAAAGATTTCATAGAAAAATTTTTAAAAAGACTTTAAACATAAAATGACAGAGATGGAGGAAAAAAAAGAATAATCCAAGAAAGACAAAAGGGGTATGAAAGGAAAGTCAACCAATTAGAAAAGGAGATCCAGAATCTTAAGGAAGAAAATGACTCCTTGAAAGTTAGAATTGGGCAAAGTGAAGCCAGTGAAATTATAAAAGATCAATAAATGATTAAACAAAATATGAATAATGAATAAATAGAAGAGAAAGTGAAACATAAGAAAAACAACAGAGAATAGATCAAGAAAATATAAAAATAATTAGAATAACTGAAAGTTATCATCAAAACAAAGAATCTTGATACAATAATACAAAAAAAATAACCTAAGAATATTTCCCTGAAGCATTAGAACACGGGGGAAAACAGAAATAGAAAAAATCTATTGATCACCACTTAAAAGAGATCCTATGAGGAAAACTCACAGGAATATCATAGTCAAATTCTGAAACCTCCAGCTCAAGGATAAAATATTAAAAGCATCAAGATTAAAACAATTTAAATATGATGGTGCCACAATTAGAATTACACAAGACCTAGACACAAAGATAGTGAAGGACTGCAGGTCTCAGAACACAACATATGAAAGAGCAAAAGAACTGGAGCTCCAGCCAAAAACATCATATCCTGAAAAGTTAAGTATTATCTTGAATAAAAACCAAAATGGAATTTGATTAACTCTCAGACTTTCAAGACTGTTAAAAAATAATTCTGAACTTAATAGAAGATTCAACATACAAGAACCAAGAGAAATATAAGGCACACAACAAAGACTGATTATGAGGGAACCATAAGGACAAACTGTTTACTTTTTATAAATGTAAAATGGATGCCTAAAATTCGTATCAATATTTGTGTAGTTCATAAGAAAGATTGGGGTAAACCTGAGTATGATAGGAATTTAAAAAGCAAAACCATTTATGAACAGCTTAAAGAGTAATTATTTTATACAAATGAGGTGCAAGAGGAAGAATTGACACAGAAGAGTTAGATGGGGGAGGAGGGCTGGTAGCTCTGGTAATCTACTTTCATTAGAAATGGGTTTAAGGGGGAATAATACATACATACATATATACATACATACATGCATACATACATACACACATGCATACATGCACACATACATACGTGTGTGTGTAAATCATAGGGCATAGGGAGGGGGGAGAGGACAAGGGAGGGATCTTTGAGGGGAGAATGAGGGAAGAGGTAAAATAGGGGTAAAAAATGTTTTTAGATTTCTAGGAATGGGAGGTTAGGAGAGGGATCCTTGGAGGGGGGTAGACAAGTAATAGGAGGGAAAGGTAGTAGGTAGAAGTAAAGTAGAGAAGACAGGAGGGATAGGAAATAAGAAATATCCACAAACATAAAAACAAAGATCAGGAATAGAATAGGTTTGGGAAAGTATATGCCTATATATGTATGTATATATTTATAGCTATAGAGAAACATATCTAAACTTTATTGTAGCCTTTGGGAGTGGGGGGTGGAAGGAGGGAAAAAAAAGAACAAAGTACAAAAATTCACAGCTGAGAACAAAAGAAAACTCACAAGGTAGCAAAAAAGAAATGAACAATTCTCTACATAATGAGTATTATTTATCATATAGGCTTTCCTGAAATGAAAATTTGTTGTTATATAATTTGAATCCTCTCTTATGTTCCACTGTGTAACTGACATGCTTTTTTTCCTTCTAACTTTGTATTTAAGTTCAAATATTTAAGTTTATGATATGTTTTTGTTTCTTTTCTCTATTCTATATTTGTGTTCTGGTGTTTGAGTCTAAAATAAAAATTTGAAAGAGAAAAAATATTAAATGTATTAACAGAAACAGTTTGATGATCATGTGAAAACATCATTCCTTTAAAATTGTGGGGGAAAAAGGTTGTTATTCAGTCATGTTCAACTCTTCCTGATACCATTTGGAGTTATCTTGCTAAAGATACTGGAATGTTTTGCAATTTCCTTTTCCAGTTCATTTTACAGGTTTAGTGACTTGCCCAGGGTCACACAACTAGCAAGTGTCTGAGGTGGGATTTGAACTCAGGTGTTCCTGACTCCAGGTCCATCACTGTACCCATTGTGCCACCTACCTGCCAAAAGTTGGACCAGTTACAAAACTTCTCTGGATTTCAATTTCAATTCAATAAGCATTTAAAAAGTGCTTACTGTGTGTCAGGCACCATGATTTCTGAGGCCCCTTTTAGCACCAGGCTTCTTTGATTTTTTTAAATTACAGCTCTATGAGCTCATGAGAACCACTGCAGAACAACCTTTCCCCCAAGATATCACCAAAAGTGAAGAAGGAAGCCATTGTCCCACCCCCCCCCCCCTCCACGACAAAAGCCAAGGCCAAGAAGGCAGTGCTGAAGGGTGTCCAAAGCCACAAAAAAAAGAAGATCCGAACATCTCCCACCTTCTGGCAACCCAAGACACTGAGGCTTGGAAGGCAGCCCAAATACCCTCGGAAGAGTGCCCCTCGGCAGAACAAGCTTGATCACTATGCCATCATTAAGTTTCCTTTGACCACTGAGTTTGCTATAAAGAAGATTGAGGACAACACCCTAGTCTTCATTGGGGACATCAAAGCCAATAAGCATCAGATCAAGCAGGCTATGAAGAAGCTGTATGACATCGATGCGGCCAAGGTCAACACACTGATCCAGCCTAATGGAGAGAAGAAGGCCTATGTCCATCTTCTCCAGACTATGATGCTTTAGATATTGCCAAGAAAATTGTAATCATCTAACTTACTGTGTCCAGCTATGTCCCATTCCACCTACAATAAAAAGTTTTCCAGAATAAAAAAAAAAAAAATATATATATATATATATATATATATATATATATATATATATATATATATATATATACACACATTTATTTACCCTGTTGTAGTTATTGTATATGAGGGCAGCTAGTTGGTGCAGTGGATAGGGTGCTGAGCCAGGAATCAGTAAGACTTATCTTCCAGAGTTGAAATCCAGACTCAGACATTTACTACCTCTGTGACCTTGGGCAAGTCACTTAACCCTGTCTGCTTCATCTGTAAAATGAACTGGAGAAGGAACTATGATGAGCCACTTTAGTATCTTTGCCAAGAAAATCTCAAATAGGGTCACAAAGATTCATACATGAATGAAATGACTGAAAAACAATAGCAACAGCCATTATATATGTATTATGTATATGCACATCTATCCTAATCCATCCGTCCTATGGGGGCAAAGGAATTTAGAACAGGCATACTTGGGGCATAAATAAACAATGAAGGCCTATTCAGTGGGATGTTGGACCAAGGCAGTGACTACCAGCTGTTGAATTCTTAAAGGCCAAATTTTTCATAAGTTCAGAGGCTGCTGTTGTTAAACAGCAAAGATGCTATCTTCTTTACGACACATCAGAGAGCTTGAGAAAATTTTCTTGCATGCCCAAGGTAGTTCCTGATGGCTTTGAAACAACAGTTTATAAGTGGCTAGGTTTGACTTGGCTTTCCTTCTCCTTAGCAAAAAGGAATTAAGCAGCAGCAAGGATATAATAGTTGTGATAATAGATAATAGTTATAGGTAACTATTTTTTTTAATTAAACAAATGCTTTATTAACTTCTGGTTTACATCATTCATTTTCACCAGATTTTGAGTTACAATTTTTTCCCCGTTTTTCCCCTACCCACCATCCCAGAATAACAGTCCCACAAGATATCCCTTCCTCCAATCTGCTCTCTCCCATATCTTCTCCCATACCCCCTTCGACTTTTCCATTAGAGCAAGGTAAATCTCTGTGCCCCAATGCCTGCACATCTTATCTCCCAATTACATGCAAAAGAGTATTGATAATAGTATTTATATATATATTTGAAACATTTAATTTTAAGACCTCGAATTTCAGATCCATTCCCCTCCTCCCTTGCCACCCATTCCCTCTGGGAAGATAAGTAATTCAGTGTGTGTTGTACATGTATAGCTATGCAAAATATTACCATAGTAGATATATTGGACAAGGCTGCTTATAATTCCCTCCCACCCATCCCACCCGCCATCTGGTCCATTCCCTACTTGATCCTGTCCCTCTTCTATAGTGGGTACTTCCAATCTCCCCATCCCCCAAGAATTCCCTACTTGATCCTGTCCCTCTTCTATAGTGGGTACTTGCAACCTCCCCTCCTGGAAAGGATGCTCTCCCATCCATCATCCCTCCTCTCATCCCCCTTCCCCCTATTCTGCTGTAGGTTGAGACATCCCATTTAGTATGTATGTCATTCTCTCCCTGAACCAAATTCAATAAGAATGTGGTTTTGCCTTTTTGCTTTCCTATTCTTCCCCTCCCCTGCAGCCACTTCTCCTTGCTTCTTCTACATGAAATAGTTTACCCTACTCTGTCTCTCCCCATCTCCTCCTGCCACTTTCTCACCTCATAATTTCACCCCTTAAGTATCATTCCTTCCCAACAAATTCAACCTATGCCCTCTCTCCATGTATAACTGTAAACATATATACACACATTCACATATGTATTCATATGACCATACACTCTTCTTCCATTATTTTCATACTGAGAAAGGTTTCATCAGTCACAGTTATTGTTTTTTCCATGTAGGAATGTAAATAGTTCAACTTTGATAAGTTCCTTTTGATTTCTTTTCCTTGATTACCTTCTCAGGCATCTCTTGCTTCTTGTATCTGGATGTCAAATTTTCTATTCAACTCTGTTTTTTTCCTCAAGAATGCTTGAAAGTCCTCTATTCCACTGAATGACGATATTTTCCCCTGAAACAAAACACTCAGTTTTGCTGGGTAGGTGACCCTTGGGTTCATTCCCAGCTCTTTTGCCCTCTGGAATATCATATTCCATGCACTTCCATCCCTCAGTGTAGAAGCTGCCAGGTCCTGGGCTTTTCTGATTGTGTTTCCACAATATTGAAATTGTTTCTTCCTGGCTGCTTGGAGTATTTTCTCCTTGATCTGGGGATTCTGGAACCTGGCTATAATATTCCTGGGAGTTTTCTTTTTGGGTTCTTTTTAAGGAGGTGATCTGTGGATTCTTTCAACTTCTATTTTGCCCTCTGGATCTAAAACATCAGGGCAGTTTTCCTTGAGAATTTCTTGAAGGGTGATTTCTAGGTTCTTTCTTTGATCATGGCTTTCAGGTAGTCCAATAATTTTTAAATTGTCTCTCCTGGATCTATTTTCCAGGTCAGTGGTTTTTCCCATGAGATATTTCACATTGCCTTCTAATCTTTCATTTGTTTGGATCTGCTTAACAGCATCTTGATTTCTCATAAAGTCATTAGCTTCCATTTGCTCCAGTCTAACTCTGAAGGAATGAATCTCCTCAGTGAACTTTTGAGATTCTTTTTCCATCTGGCAAATTCGACTTTTTAAGGCATTCTTCTCCTCATTGCCCTTTTGGGCCTCCTTTGCCATTTGAGTTAGTCTATTTTTTAAGGTGTTGTTTTCCTCAGTCAGGCTGTTGACCCTCATTTCATACTTTTCCTGCATCCTTCTCATTTCTCTTTCCAATTTTTCCCCCACTTCTCTTAATTTGATTTTAAAATCCTTCTTAAGGTCCTCTATGGCTTGTAATCCGCTCATATTTTCCTTTGGGGCTTTTGGAGGAGGATTTCTAACCTCACAATCCCCTTCCTGTTCTATGCTTCAATCCTCTTTGCCCCCAAAATAGGTTGCATTTTTCTGTTTATTTTGTTTCCTTTGCCTTGACATGTTGCCACTTAATTACTTGACTTTTGGGCTTGTTGCCACAGTAGGACTCTGCCACCAGACAGGAGAGCTTTCGTCCCGAAAGTTGGAGTCTTCACAGCTTTATGGCAAGCTGGATACCCACCCCAGACCTTCCCCAAAGATCACAATCCAGATCCAGGGAGGTTAAAGCAAGAGCAATTACCCCCCAAGACTGATCGCTGGATCTTCCTACAGTTCGCAGGCCAGGAGCTGGAGCTGCCACTGAAAACTACAAAATGGCATGTCTCCTCAGCGGCTTCTAGCCCCCAGGGGAGGAAGCCGACTCGTTCCCCAAATACTGGTCCCAAAGTCCATAGTGCACTAACCTCTCACTTTGTCTTAGGCATATCTGAGTTGATAATTCTGGAATCGCCACAGCTGCTGGTGTTCTGGGGTCCCTCCAGCCAGCTGCTGGCCCAGCTGCCCTGGGGCTAAAACTACGGCTCATGTGGACCTGGGCTCAGCTCTCCATGCAGCTTGCTGCTGCACTGTGCTGCTGGCTCCCAGGCTGCTGCAGTGGTCCTTCCTGCTGAGCTGCTGGGCTGTCCTCAGCGGGTGGTTAGCTTCTCTGTGTCATTCTGTGGGTGCTGGGGCTCCAGAAGTTGTTCAGAGTCTTCTTTTACATGGTTTGGATGTTATCTGGGGGAAGAGTGCCTTGGACGCACTGTTTCTACTCCACCATCTTGGCTCCACCCTGTATAGGTAACTATTTAACAGCCTATGACACTTTGGAGGAAGGGAGCTTTTGGGATCTGATTCTAAAGCAGCCAAATCACAATTCCTCCTTTTCATCACCCTGCTGTGATACTTGGGTTTCCTACTCCTTGCCCTGATATACTTGTGATTTTGAGGGGAAAACTCCATAGACAGAGCTGGTAAGATGTCTGGGCATCCTGAGAGATGAAAGAGAAGTTTTAATTATAGTAGCATTGTCATTCTAAGACTAATTATTATTGTTCCATGTTCTAAGTGAGCCCCATCAGAGAATTTCCCCAACTCCAGGACATAAACAAGAAAGTCTTCAGAGACCAAAGGGAAGCAGTCAAAGATGTAATACAATCACAGTGCTAATTGGTCTTCAGATTGGCAGTTTCTGGAGGCTTCAAAATGCTGGAGCACTAAAATGCAGTGTGGAGGAGACTGGTTTACTCATAGGTGATATGATACCATAAGTGCCAAGGAGGTTCTGAGGTTTAAAAAGAATTTACTCCATCTGCTGGCTGGCTCCTGAAATACTATCCAGGATTTTCTGCTTTTAGCTTAAAGGTTTGATCCCAGTTAAGAAGGAAATCCTGAGAAGGGAAAAATGGGTTTTAGTCATTTATATCTCAGTGTGAAAGAAAGGCCTGAAGGTAGATTTTTCAGTTGGGAGCTTGAGAAAGAGCAGGAGATCGGTAGCTGCCTAAAAATTGAGGGGGAGGAGAAGTTAAAAAGTGAAACAAAGAAATTTTGCTGGGAAAAACATGATAAAATTAACTTCATAATTTTATAGGAAAAATAATGTAATTAATAAGGCATTATAATTCATCAACATCACAGTTATCCAAATAATATGCAAGATTCCTCCCTTGCCCTTCTTCCATACTAGCTAACAGCATGGAATTAATTGAAAATGCTTCTGGCAGCCAATGATTAAAATAGCCCAAAGTCAGGCAGTTTTATAGAAGATTTGAGCTAATTATCCAGGACTCATTTAATTCAAGAAGCACTTATTAAGTGCTTACTACATACTCATCAACATTCTTGATTTATAAAATCAGTATTCTTCTTGAGATGTTGCATGACTGTATGTCATGGAATAGGACTAAATATGAAAAATTTTATTTAAGATCACCTAAAGAGCAGAGAGACTCATGGGGTTGGGGAGCTAAAACATATTATAAATGAAGAATTATACAAGGAAAGGAAAAAAGAGAGATGGGCTGGTCTTGTAGCAAGGGCAAATACTTGATGGATACCTGATGGATATGCCATATGAACAATTGAAATCATTGTAATTCTTAAAATAAAATTAAAAAAAAAAAACAGAAAAAGCCCCAAGGCACATTGGGTGGATCTGTTGTGAGGAATTTGCAAGAGTATATGAATATGATAGATTGCAATCTTCTCCACTGGATAGAGTACCCACATCAATGAGTTAACAGATTTAATAGTATATTAGTCGTGTATGTACACATTTTGCTAACTACAGAGGATACAAAGGTGAATCGACAATTTATTAAGGGGAACATGTCATTAAAAGCTAATAGAGAGGAGGGCTAGGTGGCTCAATGAATAGAGCACTGGTCCTGGAGTCAGGAGGACCTGAGTTCAAATTCGGCCTCAGACACTTAACACAAAAAACTAGCCATTTGACCTTTGGCAATTCACTTAACCCCAATTGCCCTACCTTCCTGCCTCCAAAAAAAAAAAAAAAAAAGCTAACAGAGACCTTAAAGATTATCTAGCCTAACTTCTTCATTTTCTAAATTGAGGGAATTGTGGAAATTAAGTGAACTATACTGACTCCATTTTGACTCAACTCTAGAGCTAGCTCAGTTACCTTTCTATTCAATCATGGGTATGGTCTGATTTGTGTCTTGTGAGAAAACTTTATTCAGTTGTGGGAATTGGAAAAATGCCATTATTGCATTGTTTGAACCTAGCCTTAGATGCCTGGGAAGTTGGACCACCTTTATAAGCTGCTTAAAGACCCTTAACTGAGGACCTAGGTTATGCTATCTGGAAACCTTGTAAGATCCAAAGATTGATGCAAGGAGTTGTCTCACAATTATACATCTCAAGCAACTCATGTGCCTTATCTGAAAACTGGCCCTATACTGGTTCATCAGTTATTATTTTCATGTTCCTTTAATTGAATATAGACACTGGGTGGGGGGGGAGTGGGACGCCCTTCCCCGCCCCCTTGATTTCAGGGAATTGCACCTGTTTGCTCTCCCTCTCCCAACTCAGAAAACCCCTAATCTTTTATCCAAATAGAAATCAGATTACCTAATTTGTATCCTGGATAGTTGTTTACTTTTAATTAGTGGGTCTTGTTTGATTGTTTTTATTACATAAAAATCTGTCTCACCCTATATTTGGGGTCTAGTGTCAAAGCTGAGGAGGCCTTGTCCTGATTTAGTGTGAGATTAGAATGCATTGCTTAATAAAGTGATATGCTCAAAAAGCTCAAACCTTTATTTTATTGGTTATTTTATCTTTGACCTGCCACAAACCTAGGGCACAGGGTTAAAATGGTTAAATGACTGCCTAGGGATAAGGACATATGCTTTTTGAGGGGACTATCTTTGCTTTTCTCTATATCCGAACATTTAGTATGATGGGACATAATAGGCATTTAATCAAGGCTTAGTGACAAACTGAGCATGGTAATAAGCAGCAGCCTTAGAATTAGAACTCAGAACAGTGACTGCAAATTTAATGTTACTTCCCTATCAACAAATTTCCTATATACACATACACATATGTGTCTATACATAAGCATGTATGTGTGTCTGTAGATGTATAGACACCATATATAAATATGAAGCTATATACATACGATAAAGAAATGAATATATAGGATTATGATAGGCACAAAGAAGAGATTTAAACAATTTTTATACCTTAAAAGAAGATCATTGGTTCAATAATTGTGACTTTTGAAATATATTATTTGATGTTGTGGTTTTGGTAAGACTACAATATGTACTCACTTAGGCTAAGTGGTCCTAATGTCTCCAAACAGAAGCAATGACAGACAGTTTGTACTATTCCACTGTCCTAATTCATTGGAACCCTGTGCTAAACAGTTAAATGATCACATCTCCAGATGGGGTGGGACTCCTTGTTGATTACAGCTGCTGCAAGCTACCATCCCTGGGGTCTCTGATTGCGAATTCATACCCTCACCCAATTTCTAGGCCTGGGATAAGGAAATTCCCCTCATCCAAATTTGGTTTCAATTAAGTGACCCAGAGAATTTCCCTATCATATCTGGTTCTGATGAGGAATACCTCTTCTCACATTTGGCATTGATTATTTGTTCTCAACCAACTCCACTTTTTAAGGTGTAAAACTTCCCTGGTCAGACCCATACTCTGGGCTTACATTCCCATAAAGATCTGGGCCACTGTAGATGTCTCCCTCCCCCTTGAGTTGGGTGAGTTTCTTTGCATCTTTGGGGCTGAAATTCTTTCTGTATTGCTGTGTAGAGTGTGTGTGTGTGTGTGTGTGTGTGTGTGTGTGTGTGTATGTGTGTGTGTGTGTGTGCATGCATGTGTGATTTTTGGCCTGCTTACTATGCCAAACAATAACAAACTTCATGTTTGTATTAATTTCCCAAGTACCAATTTCCTGTGAATTACTGAACCGAGGTCTTTGCTCTAACCTAAGCCAAAAAGCCAAATAAAGCAAATGGGTAAAAATTTGGTACTTAGCACAGTAAAACAATATGATATGCTTATAAGGATATCTACAAACCAGATATAGGAAACATAGTAGAGAGTATTTGGGGTCAATGAGAGTCAGTGGTGGGAGAAAGAGAAAAGATAATGTGGTGGACATATAATGCACATGACTAGAAGAAGGAAATGAATGATAATTTTTAAGAAACATATCATAAACTTGGGTATCAGCAAGCATCCACTTCTCCCAGATAAAAGCAGAATAGCATTTATTGACTTTGCCTAATAATATTTTCTTTCTTCAAATGATGGAGGAAGTAATTAGAGACACTGCTAGTTTGGACTGACCTGATTCTGACCAATAAAAGGAGAGAATAGAGGAGGGGGGGAGGAGGAGGAGGAAGAGGAGGAGGAGAGGAGGAGGAGGAGGAGGGGAGAGAGAGAGAGAGAGAGAGAGAGAGAGAGAGAGAGAGAGAGAGAGAGAGAGAGAGAGAGAGAGAAATAATTCTGGTGACACAAACCCAAATGAAATGGATAGGAAATTACAAAAAACCTCAAAATTGTACCACCAATCGAAATTGGGAAAATAATCTCCAATGTAGACTACAAATGGTCCTTCTATCTTCACTTAAAGACCTTTTGTGAGAGTGAAACCCAATTCCTCCTGAAGCAGCCCATTTAACCATTGGTATGTAAATAGTGAACCATTTTTCTCCTGAGTGAAACTTACATTTCCTTTTTTTTTTTTTTAACTCCCATCTGTAGCTCCTAGTTCTGCCTTTTGGAGTTTTGGAGTCAAGTATAATTCTGAAGCCTTTTCCATGTGAAAATTTTCCACATACTTGAAGATAATGTAGCCATCAAGTTTCCCTTAAATCTTCTCATGGAATTCCCCCCTAAAATATCACACCTACAAGTGTGACACTCCAGGTGTGGTTAAGCAGGTCATCTCTCTAATCCTGAACAGTGTATTTTTCTTTAAAAATATTTTTATTGATCACTTTTCCTTGTACACATGACTTAGATTTTTCCCTGTATCTCTTCCCATTTTGCCCCTCCCATAGAGCTATCCCTTATAGCAAAGAATTTTAAAAAGAAAAGAGAGAAACAGACAGAAGACGGCAAAACATCAAAACTGAAAAATCTGATATTATATGCAATATTTTGGAAGAGGTATCTTTTCATCTCTCTCTATTCTTTGGGACCAAGTTTGTTGTAGTTCTTTTAATGCAGCCTAAAATCAATTAACCTTATGGCTACCAAACTGCACATTCATCCCTTTTGAGGCTTCAATCTAAAAGAAGACCCAATCAATCAATCAATGAATCAATCAATCATTAAGCATATAAATACCTAGTGCCAGGCATTGTTCTCGGGGCTAAAAATACAAATAAAGAATAAATAAATAAACAGACAAATGAACAAAAACAGTCAATGTCCTAAAGGAGCTTATATTCTTTCAGGGAGACAAAAATGATTTATATGGAGGTGAGGGCACAAGACAGCTTCACTCTGTTAATGTAGAAGAAAATCTGGTTCTGCCATATTAGAAAAGTTTTGGGTACAGGTTCTCTGATGGCCTGCGTATGAACAATAGGAGAACTGATATAATTTATCTGAAAATACTCATCACCAAAAGGTTGTTCCCTAAGGAATTTTTTTTTTAGAGCAGCTCATGGAAATGAAAGTTTACAGTCTGTATTAATGGAATACCCACAGAGATGGAATCATGAATCTTTACATATATCCACGAATGGCTACGAAAGACTCAGTTTTACATTTCTCTATAGTCCCACGAGCATTAGTGCTAACATCCCTGGTTCAGCCCATATCCATGTCTTTTTTGGGATATATAAAATCTCTCCTCTGGTAGAGATTTGCATAAAATCTCTACTGCTTCTAAATGACTGAATTCAAACTGGAGTCCTCTCAAATTCTGGCTCATTTAAGCTACAATAATCATGATCAAAAAGATCTAATATGTAAAGTAAGAATTGCGCATAGAATGAATTTTATTCTACACTTTGCTCTAATGTGAAAAAAGCTCTGACCTTAGAGTATGAAGATTTGCATTTGTATCCTGTCTCTGACACCTACTATGTCATTCGAGCAAATCACAGCTTCTCAGGGCCTCAATTTTCTCATCTGTAAAAATGGGGATAATTATACTTGTCCTACCTACAGGGTAATGGTAAGGCTAAGATAATTAATGTATGCAAAATGCTTTTGCAATGCATAATATTTCCAAAGTGTCATGTTTATGGAAGCTATTATTTAATGTCAATAACCAAGGGTCAGTAATACAGAAAAGTGATGTGTCTAATTTCTATTCTGATGAGGGATTAAGATTTAAATACACTGTACCTATT
This sequence comes from Gymnobelideus leadbeateri, assembly GCA_011680675.1. Taxonomy (NCBI): domain Eukaryota; kingdom Metazoa; phylum Chordata; class Mammalia; order Diprotodontia; family Petauridae; genus Gymnobelideus; species Gymnobelideus leadbeateri. The sequence goes on from WOXC01000265.1 coordinate 123,185, forward strand.
TTCCTGACTGTTTTGATCTATAGAAATTTAGGAACACATTTCTTTTGCTCCATTGGATGTTTAGTATACAGGCTCTGCTTAACCTTCCTTCATAGTTGCCAGATAATAATTAAAATAACTAACATTAAAAGTAATTTATGACTTCGAAGATCTTTATGTGAATTATCTCATTCAGTATGCACAATAATCTTTTAATGTGACTTAAGCATCAACATCTCCATTTTATCTGCAGGTATTATAATGGATCAGTGTTGTCAATGATTTGGGAACTTCCTTTACCAGTATAGAGCTATGACTCAGTCATACCTTCTCATCTTAAGCGATTCTTATTCATACTTTCAATGAACCCCCCCCATAGAGGACCAACCTGTAGTATTTGAGTCACCTCCTTTCATACTAGGTTTAATATACTCGATGGATTCCCTGTACACTGAAGATCAGAGCTCATGATGCCATCCCACTCCAATGTGCTTTTTACACTCAGCTAGAGGACACAGTTAATTTGCAAGCAAAGGAACTAAATGAAAAAGCATAATAAGAACAATTTTGATAGAACCTTTAACCCTCGAGCATATTCTCCCTAAAAACAAACAATCATGCATGAGGGACACATACACAGGAAATATATGTGTCCAGAACACATATGGAGGAGAAACTTACATTCTTTTTTTTTGCTTTTTGAAGGGCAATTGGGGTTAAGTAACTTGCCCAAGGTCACACGGCTAGGTTTTTGTTTGTGTGTGCGTTAAGTGTCTGAGGCCGGAACTGAACTCAGGTCTCTCTGACTCCAAGGCTGATGCTCTACTCACTGCACCACCTAGACGCCCTGAGAAACTTACATTCTAATGCTGAAGAACCAAAGAGATCTTACTGGGTCTGTCCCATACTGGGTGTGACATCTCTATTGATCCCTGTCCATCTCTTATGGTTACACAGAATGATCCTCTTGTCTAGGTTTTGCTCTTCTATCTTTCAAACTTGCCTATTACTAGCTGAGGACACCACCACATTCCCAGTCACCCAGGCTATTTGATAATTTTGGTCTCCTCCTCTTCCTCACTGGAAATCTTGATGTCATCCTTCTTCTTTTCTTTTGCTTTCTGGTTTCCTCGATTTCCTTCAAGGTTCAGTCCAAATCTCACCTGTAAAATATCTTTCCAGTTGCCACCTCCCCTTTCTTTATGAGATTACCTCCCATCTATACTATATACATATCTATCTATCTGTCTATCTATCTATCTATCTATCTATCTATCTATCTATCTATCTATCTATCTATCTATCTGTCATCTATCTATTTAGATAAATAGTTGTTCAGTCATTCCAACTGTGTCTGATTCATTTTGACCCAACTTAGGGTTTTCTTGGGAAAGATACTGGAATGTTTTGCCATTTCTGCTATCAGCTCCTTTTACCTTTGAGGAAAGTGAGGCAATAAGGGTTAAGTAATTTGCCCAGGGCCATACAACTAGTAAATGTTGGAGGCCAGATTTAAACTCAAGAAGATGAGTCTCTTCCTTACTTCAGACTTGGCACAATGTAATGGTAATGGTAATTTAAAGATCTTCCATGCCTCTTAATAGGCTAAATGTAATCACATGGAACCTGTGGTAGAAGGAGCTTGCTGAATGGGTAGAGCAGAACCCAGAAGAAGTTGGGAATCAGTGCAATTAGCACAGGGGGAGAGAGAGGATACAAGCAAGGAGACAGCTAGGCTTGTGAGTTGTTTGTGGGAAGGTTAAAGGTATGGTGTTGCTCTCTGCTATGTTAGGGTATATTAACTTTATTGCTGTGATGAATGTGACATTCTGATCCTGGGATTTGGTTTTCTGGTGTCTATAATAAATGATTTGCTTCTGTCTTTTATATGGAGAGTCTGTTACATTTTGCAATTCAGAATTATGCTAGCATATTCATAGTCTCCATCAGTGCTATGAAAATCTTGTTAATGCTAAACAGTCTTATCCCCTGCACCCATATATATATATATATATATATATATGTATATATATATATATATATATATATATACAGATAGGTGGTACAGTAGAGATATATTTTAAAATATTTGTGTATACACACACACACACACACATATATGTAGTTATACATAATTGTCTGGAGATTGTCTTCCCCATGTGAGCTCTTTGAGGGTAGGAACTGTTTTTGTCTTTTAAAAAATTCTTAGTGCTTAGTACAGTGCTTGGCATAAAGTAAGTTCTTCACAAATTCTTGCTGACTCACTGGCTGCTCTCTGCTACCAATTTCTGGGCTTCCTATCTTGAGGACCACCTACTAGTCATCTCAATTCCAGTTGGCCATGGTGTAAGGACATGCTGATAGCTCTTGAGTAATAACCATCATGCCCAGCAAACAAGACACAAGAAGAGTGCCCTATAGACTGAGATTAAGTACCTATCAAGCTGCACATATTAAAAAATATCATTTCAGTTCTCAGTGACTCAGTTTCCTAATCTGTAAAACAAGGGTAATAATACATGTAGTATCTACTTGACATGACTATTGTGAAGATAAAATGAGATAATGTTTATAAATAGCTTTGCAAAGATGAAAATGCTATATAAATATTGTTGCACACTATTTTAGTGTATAGAACTATGTCCTCAAAAAGGAGTAAGAAAGAAAACAATTAACTGGCACATGAAAAACTAAAACTAGCTAAACAGGTTCCTTTCTAAAGAACTGTAACCATACTAATTCAAACACTAAAATAATAAGAATTTTATTGAATTTTTTTGAGTTGGAATAGAACCAAGAAATATCAGGGGCATTTTCTTTGAGGCACAAGGCTTGGTTTTGGTGCTACCTCAAGATACTTTTATGAGGTGATTGCTTAAGGCAGCAAGGATGGATATGGTAGATGACTGGAAGACTTTTCTTTAGATCAGGGGTTTTTAATCTGGAGTCTAATCTGTGGCTATAATTTCAAGGGATTTTTCAATTTAGATGGCTAAAAGAATGTACCTTTCTTTCAATTGAATGGATTTCCTTTGTAGTCTCATGCATTTTCTTTTATGTGTTTAAAAACATTATTCTGAGAAGGGATTCATAGGCTTCACCAGCCTGCCAAAGGGGTCCATGACACAGAATAACATTAAGAACTCCCACTTTAGGGATTCTGTGACACTCACAGGCTCATAGAATCCCAGAATTGGGAGAGATTTCACAAACCATTTAGTCTAATCTATAACTGAACAAGAATTCCCTTTATAACACACAGAACAAATGGCTAATTCCTGAATTGATAAATGGTCAAAGGATATGAACAGGTAATTTTCAGAAGAAATCAAAGTTATCAATAACCACATGAAAAAATGTTCTAAATAACTATTAATTAGAGAAAAACAAATTAAAACAACTCTAAGATACTACTTCACAGCTATCACATTGGCTAACATGACAGGAAAGGAAAATAACAAATGCTGGAGAGGATGTGGAAAAAAAAATTAGTGGACACTAATTGCAAGGTTGTTGGAGTTGAGAACTGATTCAACCATTCTGAAGAAAAACTTGGAACTACATCCAAAAGGCTACAAAATTATACATAACCTTTGATCTAATAATGGTACTCTTAGGTCTATATTCCAGAGATCAAAGAAAAGGAAGAAGGACCTGTTTGCATAAAAATATTTACAATAACTCTTTTTTGCGATGGCAAAGAATTGGAAATTGGAATTTGAGGGGATGCCTATCAATTGGAGGGTTGCTGAATAAGTTGTGGTATATGATTGTGATTGAACACTATTGTGCTATACGAAATGATCATCAGGATGCTTTCAGAAATACCTGGGAAGTCTCACATGAACTGATGCAAAATGAAGAGAGCAGAAACCAGAACATTGTACACAGTAACAGCAATATTGTAAGGATAATCAATTGTGGAAGGCTTAGCTACTCTGATTAAGGCAATGATCCAAGACAATTCCAAAGGACTCATGCTTAAAAAAAATGCTACCCACTTCCTGAGAGAGAACTGATGAACTCTTGAGTATAGATTGAATCATACTTGTTTTAACTTTATTCTTCTTTGCATGTGTATGTATGTTTTCTTTTGTAACATAGCTATATAAAATATTTTTTGCATGACTTCATGTTATAATCAGCATTTTGCTTGCCTCCTCAAGGGGTGGCAGAGGGACTGGAGGAAGAGAGAATTTAGAACAAAAATTTTTTAAAACATGTAATTAGGAAATATTTAACAAAATACATAAAATATATTTTACAAAAGAACAAGTAGCCCTTTAGTCTCTGAAGACACCCACAGAAAGGGAATCCCACTATTTCCTGATTCCCTTCTCCTTTGGCAATCCTCCTATTATGATTTTTTTTTCTCTCAGGTCAAACCTAAATTTGCCTCTTTGAAATTGCCCCCTATTGTTTCTACCTCCATCCTTAAGATCCAAGCAGGATAAACAATCTCTTTACAAAAAAACCCCCAGTTATTCACACACTTGAAAATAACCATCAATACCCCACCCCCAATTCTTATGTTCTCCAGGTTATACTTTTTTTGTTCATTCAACTGGACCTCCTGAGGCATGATTTCTAGACCCTTCATGATCCTGCCCTTCCTCTCATCTCAAGATTCTTTATCTTATCAATATTGTTCCTAAAAATGTGTCTATAAGCATACTATCTTTGCTTTTACCTAAGTAATGATAAAACTGTTAAATAAAACAGGTCCAAGCATAGAAGCTTAGAGCACTGCACGGGAGACTCAATTTCAAGTTGACATCCCCATTCCAGTCCAACTTATTCATGACTGTCGAAATAATTTTTTTAATCGTAGGTCTCAACATGTCACTCCCCTACATAATTAACACCAGTGCTTCCCTTTAGGATAACATATGAATTCTGATATTTTAACTTTTAAGGCTTTTCACAGTTGCCCAAATTTATCTTTCTAGGTTCACTGGACATTATTCTTCCTTCTGCATTATGAAATGTAGCTAAAGTCAGTTGTTCAAACCATATACTGTACCCTGTATTTTTGTCTTTGCAAATCTTGGCCTTTGGTCATCCTCTATTCCAGAAATGTACTCCCTCCCCATTTATTACTCAGAGAATCCTCTTCTTTGAATCAACTGAAACAGCAAATCACACATGAAACCTTTTTTTCATCCCCTCAGCTCTAGTGTCCACCCCTGTACCCAACTAACTTGCCTTTGTATTGAACAGTTTTGCATTTAGCTGCCTCTATTTTCTTTATATTTATTCTGTATATACTCATATATCTAATTGTTTCTCTTATTAGATGGTAAGAACTACATAAGCAGAAACTAGCTCCATTCTTTACATCTGTATCCCTAGTTCCTGACACATAGAAAGTGTTTAATAAATTATTGATTGAGTAATTGGCATCAAAACCCTAGTGATTACTTTGCAGATCTACCCATTCAACAATTTAGAAATTTATCTAATTAATCTATTTTCTATCTATATATTTTGTCCAAGAATAGTAAAAGGAACTTTGTCAAATACTTTTATAAACTATAGGCAACCTGAAGAAGCATCATCCCCCTATTTAATAGTCTAGCAAATTTGTCCAAAAATGGAAGGAAGGTTAATTCTATCATGCCTGTTCTTGATGAAGTTGTACTGGTTCATTGTGATTACTGCTTCCTTTTCTAGATATTTGTTAACCACTCGTTTAATAATTAATTTCAGAACTTTGCCAGGAATCAAAGTCTAGCTCACTATGCAGTATCCATCCATTTCTCTTTTGACAACAGGGGTATTTGACTTTCTCTAGTCCTGAAGTACTCTTTCTTCATGATCTTTTAAAGACTGATGATACTGACTCAACATCTGCCAGTTCCTTCAGTATTTTAGAGTATAATTCATCTGGACCTGCTGACTAAGAATTTATTCTTTTTTCTTCTTCTCTTCTAGGGTTTTTGAAGATGGGGAATTATTTTATTTCATTTAAATTTTTATTATTAATAATAACAGCTAACATTTATGCAGTGTTCTAAGGTTTGTAAAGCACTTTACAACATTGTCTTACTTTATTTCTTCCTTATCCTACATTCTATCTGCCCCCCCCCCCAAAGAAAAACTCTCTTACGGGAAAAAAAATCTATAACTGATCTATATAATGTTCTTAAAATATGAATTACATACTATAAAATATGAACTATTTGTCTGAATTTTTTTCCCAAGATAATCCCTATTAGGGAAGCATGCTAAAGAGATATGGGATTCTGTCTTGCTTTTTGAAAACAAAACAAAACAACATTTCAGCGGAAGAACATTTCCCAAATCGCGATTCATAAATGAAGATGTCAGTTTTTCTCTCTGGGTCTCAGTTTCCTCTGTAAAATGAGAGGAACAGACAAGTTGATTTGCCTCTTAGCTCTGCCATTCCGTGAAGCAGGCCTCCTTAGTTATAGCTGGAATCACATAATCCAGAATGATGTTTCCTGGGACCAGGAAGGAAGTTTTGCTTAACTGAGGAGTCTGTTTCTGATTAGGAGGGTACTCTGTCTTCCAAAGGCCTTGGGCTCCAACACAGCCTTTTAAAAATTCTGCATTATAATCTTTCCTCCTTGGAAGTAGTGTATGGTGTGAAGGTCTTCTGTACAGTAACATTGTTAATAGGTTTGTTAAATAGAAATTTTAAGGTCCTGACAATGATTCTCAGAATTCAGCTATCATTTCCAGGACTATGAGCATATCTAGATTTTGGGGTGGTCGATTAGCAGTGTTAGCCTTTTTTTGATTGCAGATCCCCTTATAAACTTAGAAAAAAAATATATCCTTTTTCAGAATAATATTTAAAGACATTAAAATATATAAGATTGGGCCTGCTAGGTGGCACAGTGCATAGAGCACCAACCCTGGAGTCAGGAGACCTGAGTTCAAATCTGACCTCAGACATTAACTAGTTATGTGATTGTTAACCCCAATTGTGTCAAAAATATACATAATATTATAAAGGAAACTAATTATGAAATGAAAAATAAATAGTTCATGGATCCCAGGTCAAAGACTCTCAATCTAGTTGAAATCTGGTGCTTGATAAAGAACCCCCTTTCCTAAAATATAATTATTATGAATGCACACTTTCAGAATTATCACTTTAAAAAGTTACCCAAAATTGACATGACATTTATAATAAATACTAAATTCTTAACCACGGTTGGATAGTGATACATGATGGAAGGGGTGGGTAAAAGTGGAGAAAAGTTTCTGCTGAGAATAGAAAAATTAGAAAGAGGGATATTATATTCAGTTTTTGGGAAGGCAAGTAGAAGGAGACTTTCATTAAGCAGCCATAAAAAAAGCAACTGAATATAACTTTAAATATGGGTGGTAGAAGTAAAAGCAAGGAATCCAGACGGGAAATTCTTTGAGGCAGAGAGGAAGATGGAGAAGTAGAGAGAGGGAGGAGAGAGGGAGAGAGAAGGAGAGGAAGGGAGAGAGAGAAAAAGAGAGAGAGACACAGAGAGAGAGACAGAGAAAGAGAGACAGAGAGAGAGAGAGAGAGAGAGAGAGAGAGAGAGAGAGAGAGAGACAGAGAGACAGAGAGAGAGACAGAGAGACAGAGACAGAGAGAGAGACAGAGAGAGAGGGAGAAAGGGAGGGAGGGAGAGAGATGTTATAATTAGTTTAGGGGATCAAGCAATAAAGCTGGGGTTTGGGTGATGTAGAGACTGTCTATTTTCTCAAGCTTTTGTCAAATATATGGGTCACATACACCTGTATCACAACGTTGAGGGAAGAATACCAGCCAAAAGACAGAAAAAACCATTACCTAGCTGTGACAGAAGACATTTATGGGATACAGTGATTATTATAAGAGGTTTGTGAAAAATAATGTCACCATCACAAAGTCTTTAATGAATCCATCCAAGAATATATTGCTGGAAAGAACCAGATGTGGAACTACAGAAAGGAAGTTACAAACTTACAAACAACTTACCTGCAGAAGGCATTCCTCCTACTGGATATCCTGGAACCTTTTGGAGATTGCCCAGATAAGGAATGTAATGAAGGCTCTAGAGACCTTATCAAATGCCTCAAGAGTGTATTCGTGTTCCTTTTGCATATCCTTTGTTTGCATGCTTATACTGACCTAAATGATCTGAAGGAGGTCTTCTAAAGACTTGACTATAAGAAAAGAATGACTATCAGAAACCTATTTCATTTGCCAAATGGGTACTTCATGAAAGCAAAGGCCATTATCCCATCCATAAATTGAAAATTTTTTTTCTTAAAGGGGAGTACTGTTGAAAACAGTCTGTGACTGTTTCAGGAGCCTAGTTTCAAGTATGGATTATCATTCCATAATTTGTATTTAATAAACCTTAAATTGGATAACATCACTTGAAGGTCACTAACCATGGGTTTAGCATATATTCTAGGTAAGGGAGAAATAGCATGGATGAGGATGTATAAACCCATGTAGCACTTGTTGGTTGCCTACCCTACCGGAAGGGAGATATTCAGATAATAAAGTTCATGGAAAATATAATGCATGCAACTCCAAGACTACATATGATACGAATATGTTGCACAGCATATATAACCCAGTGTACTTTGTAGGGACTACAATTTTTTTGGATAGGGAAAAATATAGAGAAGAGTAGCCCTATTCCCACTGACACAGTAACTTGTACTGAAAATAGCCTTAGGTAGCTACTGGAGCTATCACTTCCCACTCCCATTTAGAAATTACTAAGAAGTAGCACAGCAAAATTTCTATATTCTGGCCCAACTGCCTTGAAGAAAGGTAGAAGAATAAAAGAGACCAGCAGTGCTTTTCTGAATACCAAATCATTCAGTGAGAGGTGATAATGTGGGGAGAAAGCCTTACTGCCTATAAGTTTAAGAGAGTGAAGGTAAATGGCTATAGACTCACCATGAGCCAATGCAGAAATTTAAACTAATTTGTGTAGTCCAAGAAAGAGAATTTCCAATAGTCATCTAGAGAGACCTTTGTTGTAAAGAAGGTGGTTCTGAGACCTGGGTATAAAATAATGGGATGGTTCAAGAGAGCTATGATATTGTGACCCTTCATGTATGAAAGAGCTGTGTAATATAACCATATTACATGACCAATATAACCATAACATAATCTAGGAATCTTCAGAAGTCACTTCGAAGGCTCATCTCCTTAAAAGCTAGCAGCCAGCAGCATCTACTGAAGGAGAGCTGAATGATGTGAGCAGTGATGTAAAGCTGAGCAACAATACCGGGAAGAAGGATTTCCCTACCAGGAATGTAGACATTGATTGTAATGGAATACCAAACTAGAATTACCACTGCAAGAGAACTTCCTGTCAAAAGAATATTTATGTATATGGAGGAGAAAGTTCCTGCCTCCCCCTTTCCTTGGGCCTTTATACAGGACATTATTGCAAGTCACAGGGGTTATATAGGTCCCTAGTGGAGAGTGTTACACTAGATGTGGAAAGCTTCTGATTCTCTGTGGGCTTGCATACAAGTCTTTTATGTGTCTGTTATTGTATATAACCAAACTCTTCTATGTTTTGAAATATTGTGAGCTTGGATGGTTTTAAAGAGGGTTGGTAGCTTGTCTGGGAGGACTGTCATATATGTGTGTGTATGTATGTGTGTGTGTGTATATGTATGCATGTTTGTGTATATGTGTACACACACACACACTTAATTTAATGACTAGTACCTCTGGTGTGAAGGCTGCTGAGCCCTTCTTAGGGTTGCTTTCCACCTTTGGTGTCCACCTGTTCCACCCAACTCTCACCTGTGGCTCTAAGAAACTGTATCTTCGGCAGTGGCCACACCCTGGTAAGCTGCTTCAGAAGATGGCTAAACCAGGTTAAGGTTAATGGAGGGGTCTCAAACTCATTGATGAATTAGGGGGATGTCTACCCCAAACATTTGAAGACTCCCCCTGGTAGAATGGGCAAATGAGAACAATTTGTTCCAATGGCCACGAAGGCAGGTGAAGCAGGTACTGTGGAGTTCTTAGAGGTTGGTTAGACATTGAAGCCACCAAGGTCATCTGCTACATCTTAAGCCATCACCAGTAATCTTGATTCTGTCCTCCCACTGGACTGTGATGACTCTGGAGGAGAGAGTGAGGTCAACGAATTCTTGTAACATTGCCCCACTTAAATCCAATTTACACATGAATCAAAAGACAAAAAAAAAGTTTGTCAGCAAAATGGGAGTCCAGAGTATACCTAGAACTTTCATGTCAGGAGAGAATCTTTAACATGAGGCTTTACATTTGAATGCCTAAAGACTAATTAATTCATTCATTCAGTAAATATTTTTGATATAGCTATCCCACGAAATGTATAAGGAAAAGAAACAGAAATGTTTTAAGACTGAAAAAGAAGATAATTTCTTCTAATTCACCATTCAAACCAGGATTTGAACAAGGAAGAAAAAAGATATTGCAATGGTTTCAATTTATGACCAATTATTTATTCATCCAGTAAATATTTTTGAGCACTCATGTGCAGAACTTTTTGGAAGAATATATACCTGAATAACAAATAGTTTCAACACAAAAGGGATTGATAGTTCATGAAGAAGAAGAAGATATGTTCAGACCATATAAGTACAAAAACCAGAGCTTAAACCAAACTGTTATGGGAGTTTAATGAGGGGCTAAGAACCAAACTGCTTTAGGGGAGGGAATCAAGGAATGGTTTTTGCAGTTGTTGAATCTTAAAGGATGAATGGAACCTGAACAAGTAGCCAAGGTGGGAGAACAATATTAGAGGATGATGAGAACACCATAAACAAAGACACAGAAATAGGAATTCCAAGGCATGTTTGATGAGTGGCAAGACAGGGTGTTTGTGTTTGACTGGGTTAAAGGCTATAGGAAAAGGCTGGAAGATTCTCTTTTAACAACTCATGGCAGGCTGCAAAGCAGCAAACATGCTCTCTTCTGGATGGTGAACATGGTTGAAATATCCCCTTCCTTAGGTGCTTTCTACGTGTGTGTTGGACAAATCCCAACCTCTCTGGGCCTCAGTTTCCTCAGTTATATAATAAAGAGTTGGACTAGAGAGTGTCTGTGGTCGTTACACCTAAAGCTCTACATTCTCTAAGATCCTATGTTCCACTGCTACTTATGACATTGGATATACAGGGGAAAAGTAGATATTGGAGAAAAAAATATGAGAAAATAATTATGGTAGGGCACATACATTGAGTGGCATATTATGAGAATAGCTTGAAATCTCCTTTTAATTGAGGGATAAGAATTAAAAGAATAGTCACCCTCTCACTGGCTGTTCTGAAAAAACCATCAGCCTTTCAAAAGAAGTCTGATGTGGGATAGATTTAGGCATATCCATCTTGCCTGCATTGCCACCTGCAGGTAAAAAATAAAATCCTTCAAAACATAGGTATACTGATAAATAAGACTGCTATAGACTGGTGAAACTATTTCTTTTGTCCCTCAATTTTGGAAGAAGTGTGAGTTTATTCTTTTAAATCTTGTGGTATGCCACATTACCTAAATTGATAATCCCATTTAAATTCTTGTCTGAATTTTTAAATTAATGCAGTTACCAGATTAAAGTCTTAAAAACGGACAACTATCCCTGCTCATGTTCATATCCAAAGCATCTGGCCGAAATGTGAATTCTCCCTCCTAGAAGATGATATTTAGTGCAAAATGCAATCTAAAAACAGTATGCAACATACTGCAGGATTGGCTAGGATAGACATAAAAATATATGTGAGTTAAAATCTAAAGGGGGCATTTATCTTAAATGTACATGCTTGGATGTTTAAGATCAAATTCTTAAAGTCATTTTAATCAGTCACTTTAACCATTATTATTCATAACCTAAGATTTTCAGACTGTGAATTTGATTATGTCCTTAAAAATGGCCTGAAATGATCTGTTTTGTTCTACCAAAATTGGAAGAGCAGAGCTAAACCTTTAAAATAAAACACTTGGGCACCGCAATGTGAATAAAGTAGAAAATGATGTTGATAACATGTAATGGGAGCCACTGCCTGCAGGATGCTTTTTATATCGTGCCCTAGCAATCTTCAGATAAAAAATAAAGATGATGTTGTACTGTGCCTTCTCTAATTGCTACCATGGGATATAAGAAAGCTGAAATGGAAATGGTATTTAGCACTGCAGGGAAGCTAAAGCTGAAGAACTCATGAAAAGGGTCACAGCTTAAAGGTGTTGCAAAGCAGATTTTCATGTCTGCCAAGCTAGTGCACCTTTAACTTCTTGACATCTTTTCTTTCCTAAAAGAGGTGGTTTGTGTAGCTGTGGTTCTCATCCTTAAGCCAGAGAATAAGGAGATGTCTCTGGCAAGAGAAATTAAGCCCTTAGTACTGTGACTGCCTTATTTCCTTTTCCCCTTCATCTCTCTCCTTGCCCTTGCCCTTGCCCTTTTCTTTCCCCTCCTCTTCTTCACTCCCTCCCGTCTCCCTTCCTCTTCTTTTCCCCCTTTTCTTTCTTTCCTATCTTTCTTTACTTTTCTTTCCACAGTTATCAATATAATATTATGGAGGAAGGAAAGAATGGGACTGTACACAGGACATACAGGGTAAAATGAAACAATGCAAGTGAAATCAACATTAGAGGACTGACTAAAGGCGATAATTTTTATTAGTGTGTAGAATGTACCCAGGTAGTCCTACCAAACCCAGAGAAGATCCCAATTCTTAAGATGTTTGGCCATTAAAATGTGGCCACCCTTATAAAGTTCTATTTGATTACTACTTTGCTTGTTTGTTATTTTGCTGATTCATGATTCCCCCAGACTATTGATTTTTTTTTTTTTTTTTTGCATTTTGGAGGGCAGTTGGGGTTAAGTAACTTGCCCAACGTCACATGGCTAGGTTTTTGTTTGTATGTGCATTAAGTGTCTGAGGCCGGATCCGAACTCAGGTCCTTCTGACTCCAGGGCCGACGCTCTACTCACTGCGCCACCTAGCTGCCCTGACTATTGATTTTTAAAATGTGATTTGCTTGCCAATGAGTATTGTATAAACATGATATGAATGTATCCTCTAAAATGTCCTGAGAAGCACTGGGACTTCAGGAAAGCAAAAAAAAAAAAAAAGATGGTTTTTCTCTTGTCAGATTTCCTGTCACTCCCTCACCTCAAAGCAGATGCCAAGGATTGTTGAGCACCATCTCCATCCTTTCCATAGCTTTCCTTCCCTCATCTTCTTTCTCTGTACTGTTTTTCTTGTTTGGTTCGACTAATTCTTGGTTCCTCATAGAGTTATTTGCTTCAATTTGGTTGATTCTAGTTTTTAGTGAATTATTTTCTTTGGTTAGCTTTTGGAGCTCCTTTTCCATATCACCCACTTTTCTTTTTGAGGAGCTGTTTTCTTCATTATAGTGTTTTTCTAATTTTGCAATTTTGATTTTAAAAGAATTATTTATTTTGTCTTCTATCTCTCTCCTTTGGTTTTCAAAGTTCCTTTTGAGCTCATCTAGGAAAGCTTTCTGTGCTTGGGACTCCATGTTTCAGCTGTGGGTATGGAGTCAACATTGTCTCCCTCTCAGTTTGGTTCCTCCTTCTGAGGATAGTAGGACTCCAGAGTTTTTGTCTTTGCAGTCTGCTTTCTACTCATTTTGAGGTAGGGCCCTAGCCATGCCCTTCCTCTAGGTTTCCCAAGTCTTTATGGTTTAGGGTTTTGCCCTGGGGAAATAATTACTATGCTTTCAGGGTGGGGGGGTTGGAGCAGCTGGGGTTCACTCTGCCATCCTAGTCCTTGGAGGTCCTGAAAGAGGCTTTTTAAATTTCTGGGCTATAGAGTGGTAGTCCCAGGAGTATTTGCTGTCCTGGACAAGGGCCCTGCATTTGATTTTTACCTTGCCCTTTCCAGTCCCAGTCCTTTGGTCACAGGCCTGGTAATGGTCCTTGTGGCCCTTGGTGGGACAAGGGGGCGTTGATCAGGCCTCTTCACGATGTGCTGTCCTGGGCTGCCTCTATCAGCGTGCCTGTGTCCTTCCTGGCATGCCTCCCTCTGTACTTTTCTTGCTCTCCCTATTTTTCTACTTTCCAAAACCATGAGTAGGTAGGTAGACAATAAAGGGTGCCTTAAGGATAATTGATCTTTTACTACCTATTAAGCAGGTAATATATTAAAAATTCAATATTTTAGATGAGGAAACTGAGGTTCTGAGGGATTCAATGACTTGCCCCCCTCAAAGAAAGCAATCTCCTAAGAGACTCCTCCTCCTTTTTCTCTTCCTTCTCCTCCTCCTCTTTCTCTTTCCTTTCTTCCTCCTCCTCTTCCTCCTCCTCCTCCTTTCTATCTTCCTTCTCCTCCTCTTCTTTCTCTTTCCTTTCCTCCTCCTCCTCCTCCTTTTTTTCTTTCTTCTCCTCCTCCTCTTTCTATTTCCTTTCCTCCCCCTTCTCTTTCTGCTCCCTCTCCCCTTTCTTGTCTCTCTTCTCTTCCTCTTCCTTCTCCTTCCCCTCTTCCGGCCCCTCCTCCTTCACCATAGTCCTTGTACTTGTCACAGTGCTTGGCATATAGTAGGTATGTAACCAATGCTTGCTTGCTTAATTAAGACACATAACTAGTAAGAATTAGCATTGTAACTGGAATACTGGTCTTTTGACCTCAACTGCAGTGCCCTTTCCCCCACACTACATTGCTGTTCTATTTAATAAATGACTTTCATTGACTTGAATGAGTTCCAGCACCACTACAGAGTGAACAGCCATCTCCCTTTTCAACAGCTTTGTACTAGAATGCAACTTTTCTTCTTTGGTAATTAAAGAAATATCATCCAATAATACCTAGAAATTGATTTTATGTATTAGGTCTCTATTTTATACAGCACACAAAGTCATTTCTTTATGTGTCTTTCAGAGAGAACTCATCAGGTTTTAAGTCTGAGTGGATTTTGTATGAAGGAAGATGAGCAGTTGCTATTATTTTCAACGCCAAAACAAACTACAAAGCATAGTTGCACACACCTGTAATCCCAGGAATCAGGGAGGCTGACTGTGGTGAATCTCTTGAGGTCAAGCATACTGAGGTGCAGTAAGATATGCTCTAAGTTTGGCATCAATATGCCCTTGAGAGCAGGGGGCTAAGGAAGAGCAGCTAAGCCAGGTCAGAAACAGAGCAGTTCTCAAAACTCCCAAGCTGAGCAACAGGGGGATCAGTTGATGAGTAGCCCCTATACTTCTAGTCTGGGTGAGATGGGGAAACCTAATCTTTAAAATATGTACTGTGGTAAGATTATCATTACTCTAAAATATAATTTATGATGATTCATTTTATATATCTGATCTTTGCTTCCACATTTGTAAAATAGGGATACTAATGAAAATACTACCAGTATTAAATGCTTGTCCTATATGGAAATATAATTTAAAGTACCATGTAAATGTGGCATTATTTTTATGCCTGGATAAAGGAAACATAATAAGAAACATGGTAGTATCTCCTTTTCTATAATTATTGAGTGACTGAAATAATAATAATCTTTCTAGTATGGTTAAAGTACAAGAAGGGGCTATGTGTGCAACCTTATAGAAATGGACTCCAAAAGAGTTACATGGCATATGAACCCACAAGAGTGTGAGACTACTACTGTCTCTTTCTAATAATGTTGCTTCCTGGCTAACTAGATTTTAAAAATAGATTTTTATTGATATTTTCGGAATTTTTAATGTTGCCTAGATTCATCTTGTATCCCATTTTTCCCTGCTCTCAGAAAATTATTCCTTATAACAAATAATTTGTTAAAGAAAATAAGCAAACTGATTGATATTGATCACCTGAAAAAACCTGATGTTATATGCAATGTTCCATGCTTTTTAACCCTCCACCTTTGCAAAAGAGTGAAGTTAAATATAATCTCATATATCCTCTTTGGGCCCAAGTTTGAGTTTTATAATTCAGTAACATTTATCTACAAATTTGTGTGTAGCAATTGTTCATTCCATTTACATTTATGGAGTCATGTTTATAATTTTCCTAGATTTGCTTATTTCATTTTTTGTCAGGTCATCTAAGTCTACATTTTACTTTTCTTTTTCACATTATTAGTATATTATGAAGGAAAGAAAGAATGAGGTTGTTCACAGGATGCACAGGGTAAAATGAAATAATGCAAGAGAAATCAACATTAAAGGGATAAATAAAGGTAATAATTTTTATTTGCATGCAAAATATTCCCAAGTAGTCCATGCAACTCTATGTTCATCATGTTTGTTTACAACATAGTAATTTTCTTTTGCATTCATCTACACAATTTGTTTATCCAGTTCCCAATAGATGGGCATAGACTTTGTTTCCAGTTCTTTGCTACCACAAAAAAGGAACTATGAATACTTTGCTACAGATGAAGCCATATATTTTTTTCCTTCCTTCCTTCCTTCCTTGCCCCCCTCCCTCCTTCCTTCCTTCCGTCCTTCGTTCCTTCGTTCCTTCCTTCTTTTCTTCCTTCCTTCCACATGTTTTATTAAAGAATACTTTTGAACAATATGTTTTTCACTGACCTGTTCTGATATGCTTATAATGACATAAGAATCACCTGGATCAATGATATAGTTATAGTATACACTCTGTAGGACTTGCCTCAAGTATGTTGCCACTGTAGCAATGCATACTAGTTTTGGTCAATACAATTTATCACTCAATATCCGATGGTTATTGCTAAGATTACCAATTTGTCTTTACCTTACTGATTATTTTTAGTGTCTTTAACCCAGCACATATTTTATTACAAGCTGGAGCCCTGAGTTGATGATCTCCAGTGACTTGTTTTGTCTTCTATGTGGCTACCATCTTCTTACCTTTAGTGTTGGAGGACTCTCAATCAGAGACCTACCATTGACATATCCAGGAAGCATTACAGGGTAATGAGAACTTTTCCAGAAACTGGGCAATGTGACTTTCCAGCACACTGTGGGGGCAATTTGGGAAGAGCAGCCTTAGTTTTAGGGACATCTTTCATTTAAATGCCAGTGCAGTTCTAGACACTGCCAAGCGCTTAAACTATTACTTAAAGTCTGGTTAGCTAGAGTTTAGAGTACTCTTTAGGTCGGGGGTTTCCCCAAATATAGCAGTGCCTCTAGTACAACCAGGTAACCTCCAGCCACATAATTCTATGACATGTGGCTTGCAGACTCAAGGAATGTTCAGAGAATAGTTTTGGGGGAACGAAACAACATGATGATTTAGACTGGTTTTTTAAAAAATAAATACCTAATTCTTTCTGCTTAAGATTGGGTGTTGTGTCTAATTTAGGATTTGATAATTAAAATTGGAGGTCAAATGAAGGGCAATAGAGAAGCATTTTGTGGTTTTGAATGCTACTAATGGAGTGAATGAAATAAATGAATAATACTAATGAAGAATTGTGCAGAGGAATTATCATAAAGGATGTCATCAAAGAGACAAATTACCAGGGGAGAAAAAATGGGCTGATCATTTAGTGAAAGAAAAGTGAAAATCATTTGTATTCATATAGTGCTTTAAGGTTTGCAACAGTTTATATATATATATATATATATATATATATATATATATATTTCCTCATTTTATCCTCACAACAAACTTATGAGGCAGGCACAACATATTAGCAACCCCCATATTATGGATGTAGAAACTGAATCTCAGAAGTTAAATGATTTGTCCCAGGTTTGCACAGTTTGAGTTTGAGGTAAGATTAGAACTCTGGTCTTCATGACTCCCAATTGTGCACATGACCCCCTATGCCACACCGAATAACTAAAGGATTGTCTGTCTGCATTATTGCAAACTAAATAAATTCAAGAGTAAGAAGGCTCTCAGATGATGCCCCAGCCCAGAAGATTCCAGGTAGGACATGGATAAGAAAGGCTACATGGATGGTGTTCCTTTTATATCATTCGAGAGTACCCTCATCAATGAGCTAAGTCCATCAAATCATCAGAATTTTAAAAAGTAGGTATTCATTATATTAGGAGAGTCCTTAAAATTTGAGAGTATGTTGAGAATCTTCAAAAATATTTTACCTTTCCTTATCTCTTTTCTATTGTGCTGGTCCCCTTTGTTATAGCTATCTTTTCCAAGAGGCTCATACTTTGACAATCCATACTTGTTAAGTCTTGCACTTATAGATAGAGCTTTAGAGAAGCTGGTTTAGGAAGATGGTTAATGGTTTTAAGGATTTGCTAGATAATTCATGAAAACTCTGACTTGCCACTTTATGTCTCTGATCATGGCAGGAAAATAGGAATCCTCTTTTCTCTTAAGTATAGAGCTAAATACAGAAGGGCCAGCAAATCAGCCTGTCTGTCAAATTCTGTGGTTGACCACAGGTTCCTAAGACTTTGGGAAACGAAATGAGAAAGTAGAGAAAGGAACAAGCACTAAGATATGAAGTTAAGTGTGACTAACTGCAAAACCACTTATACGTTCTTCAGATTGACTCAGTAGAAACAATGAAAAGAGCTCCCTGGTAATCAATCCCAAGTCATTTCATCTTAACTATGAGTCAACTACTAGTTTGAGTCATTTCTTTTCTTTATTCTTTTTGTAATTAGAGTAATTTTTTGCCTTTATAGCTCCTCTAATTTGTTGTATATGTAAAACTCTACCTCACAGAATCTAAGTTCTATTAATGTAAGCACTGATTTATGGATTGCCTTTCTCCCCACTGCCCACCATCAAACAAATATTTTTCTCTTGTTACTCCTCTGGGGTTAGCAAAGCTATGAAAGAAGGGAACTGTACTTTATTCAGCTTGACACATCATCAATACTCCTGTCAACTAAATTCTGACTACAGAACTAATCACTGATATCCATGTAAGAAGTTGAATCACTTAGGATGCATTGCACAATATTCATCCACGTCTTTCCATCCCACAGTCCCAGGATATGGAAGAGAGAAGTACTGAGGGAGGGGGAAAATGTTATTTTGGCGTTAGTCATCTCTGAAGCCAAAAGAAAAAGTGTTTTAAACTTCACTTCAATAACAAATAAAAGACACAGTTTAACCCATTCTCAGAGCACCATCTACTTGCGATCTGGAAGTCATTAAAGATCATTGAATCTCTACCAGATTTTTACATATAAGGAAACTGAGACCTTAGGAGATAAAATGGCTTGCTCAAGGTTATGCAGCTAGTAAATCACTGAAGTAGATTTTGCAAATTCAGCGCTCTTTTCAAGAGGAAACATAATGGTAGATACTAATTTTGAATAGTCTGGATCTTGAGAAGATTCAAGGAATAGGTAGCATAGTGTGATGAAGTTTAACATGTAAGCCTTCATACTTCTTCCCATGGTGATAAAAAGAATGGAAGTGAAACAGTTTGGAGCTGACTGGATCTAATCTAAACCTAGCTTTCATAATAGCTGTTTCCCCTAAAATTATCTGATCAATTCAGACCAGTCCCTTGGTTTTCTGCTATGGATTCTCATTATCTCAGTGACACATAGACAACACATGACTACTTGGATCTAGACAAGCTAATTCAAACAAATGGACGAAACAAAGTGGCTTTTTGACACTGTGGAAGAAGTTCTTCTTGATTACCCCATGCTGGGAGTGTTCTGATTACTGTTAGAAACAACAATACCAAAAAACAAATAAGTAGGAAAATGACTGGAAGAGATGGTCCACTGGGAGTAAAACTTGCATGAATTGTGGGGGAGGCATCCGTTAGACTACGGTCTCATATCAGGTGTATCTCTCTGTGGTCTGTTTTAAAATATAGACCTGCATGTCTAGGCTTTCTACATTCAAAAATGTTTTCCAACTCCTTCCACTGAAAGTGTTTTTCACTTTTTTATGGATTGCCTTTCCTTGTTTATGTGGCTTGGAGATAGGTAAGGGAATAAAGGATTTTTGATAGCATTTATCTTTATCATCCATTAAATTCTAATGTGTCTACCTCAGGGTGTGGATGTGCCAGAGAGGAAAATTTAGATTTGCTATAAGGAAAAAATAATTTGCGTTGTTCCAAAGTAAACTACCAAACAACTACATAGTTACTATCCATTTGTCAACAGACAACCTCAGTTGGCACTTCATTAATTCCCACAAAGGATTGGAGTACATTAGGCAAATTAATACAAGCACAAAACCATAAATATATCATAAAAATCACCGTGGACTATATTTTTGAATGAGAGAAGAGAAAAAAAAGAAACATTAGTCAAAAGCTCCAACTTCATTGTTGCATTGATGAACCAGGACTCAACCAACATGCAAGGGCTAATATCACTTGATTATGGTACAGAATGTACCATATTCAAGGCCTAATCACAAGTTGCCAGAAACTTGGGTTACATGACTCATTCAGTTGTAAAACAATGCAGGATAAGTAGATATAGAATTAGACTGGGAGATAGGCCAATCTTCTCTCCCTGGGTGACTAGTCTCTCCCAATGACCATATTTCTTGATTTATTCCTGTTCTTGTTATGCTAGTTTTTAAAAAGGAGTTATACCTTTTTTTCTTACTTCAAAGGAATACCATGAAAATATGAGCTTCTGTAAGTATAAGTACTTTGGGCTCTTTGAAGGAAAAGTACAATACAAATTTGAAGCCCAATATTATTAAGAAATGAAGATAAGGCGGAGCCAAGATGGCAGAGTAGAAACAGCTCATCCAAGCCACTCTGCCCCCAGATTCCCCCCAAACTATGTAAAAGGGGACTCTGAACAACTTCTGGAGCCCCAGCACCCACAGAACAACACAGAGAAGCTAAACTCCCACTGAGGACAGCCCAGCAGCCCTGCAGGAAGGACCAGCGCAGTGGTCTGGGACTTGGCAGCGTGCAGAGCGCAGAGCGCAGGAGCCGAGCAGAGCCCAGGTCCGCGTGAGCCGAGGTTTTAGCCCCAGGGCAGCAGGGCCAGCAGCCAGCTGGAGGAACCCCAGAACACCAGCAGCTGTGGCAACTCCAGAATTATCAACATAGACTTGCCTAGGACAAAGTAAGAGGTTAGTGTCCTATGGACTTTGGGACTGGTATTAGGGAATACGTCGGCTCCCTCCCCTGGGGGCTAGAAGCCACTGAGGACAAACGCCATTTTGTAGTTTTCAGAGGCAGCTCCCACTCCCAGCCTGCAAATTTGTAGGGAGATCCAGCGATCAGTCTTGGGGAGTAATCGCTCTTGCTTTAACCTCCCTGGATCTGGATTGTGATCTAGGGTGGAAGTCGTGGGTGGGTTTACAGCTTGCCAGAAACGGAAGTTGCCCCCACACGTTCGGGACGAAAATTCCTCTATCTGGCCTTAAAGCCATAGTGTGGCAACAAGCCCAAAAGTCAAGTTATTAAGGGGCAACATGCCAAGGCAAAGAAAACAGAAAAATGCAACCCTAGACTCCTATTTTGGGGGCATAGAGCAGGAAAAGGACTGTGAGGTCAGAAGTCCTGCTCCAAAAGCCCCAGAGGAAACCATGAGCGGGTTGCAGGCCATAGAGGACCTTAAGAAGGACTTTAAAAATCAAATAAGAGAAGTAGAGGAAAAATTGGAAAGAGAAATAAGAAGGATGCAGGAAAAGTATGAAATGAGGGTCAACAGCCTGACTGAGGAAAACAACACCTTAAAAAATAGACTAACTCAAATGGCAAAGGAAGCCCAAAAGGGCAATGAGGAGAAGAATGCCTTAAAAAGTCGAATTTGCCAGATGGAAAAAGAATCTCAAGTTCACTGAGGAGATTCATTCCTTCAGAGTTAGACTGGAGCAAATGGAAGCTAATGACTTTATGAGAAATCAAGATGCTGTTAAGCAGATCCAAACAAATGAAGATTAGAAGGCAATGTGAAATATCTCATGGGAAAAACCACTGACCTGGAAAATAGATCCAGGAGAGACAATTTAAAAATTATTGGACTACCTGAAAGCCATGATCAAAGAAAGAACCTAGAAATCACCCTTCAAGAAATTCTCAAGAAAATTGCCCTGATGTTTTAGATCCAGAGGGAAAAATAGAGGTTGAAAGAATCCACAGATCACCTCCTGAAAAAGATCCCAAAAAGAAAACTCCCAGGAATATTATAGCCAGGTTCCAGAATCCCAGATCAAGGAGAAAATACTCCAAGCAGCCAGGAAGAAACAATTTCAATATTGTGGAAACACAATCAGAATAGCCCAGGACCTGACAGCTTCTACACTGAGGGATCGAAGGGCATGGAATATGATATTCCAGAGAGCAAAAGAACTGGGAATGAACCACGGGTCACCTACCCAGCAAAACTGAGTATTTTGTTTCAGGGGAAAATATGGTCATTCAGTGGAATAGAGGACTTTCAAGCATTCTTGAGGAAAAAACCAGAATTGAATAGAAAATTTGACACCCAGACACAAGAAGCAAGAGATGCCTGAGAAGGTAATCAGGGAAAAGAAATCAAAAGGAACTTTATCAAAGTTGAACTATTTACATTCCTATATGGAAAAGAAATAATTGTGACTGATGATATCTTTCTCACTATGAAAATAATGGAAGAAGGGGGTGTGGTCATATGAATACATATGTGAATGTGTGTGTATATGGTTACAGTTATATATGGATAGAGGGCATAGATTGAATTTGTTGGGAAGGGAGAATACTCAAGGGATGAAATTATGAGGTGAGAGAGGAAAGTGGCAAGAGGAAATGGGGAGAGACAGGGTAGTGTAAACTATCCCATGCAGAAGAAGCAAGGGGAAGTGGTTGCAAAAGAGGGGGAGAATAAGGAAGGCTAAAAAGGCAAAACCACATTCACATTGAATTTGGTTCATGGAGAAAATGACATACAAACTAAATGGGATATCTCAACCTGCAGCAGGATAGGGGGAAGGGGATGGGAGGAGGGATGATGGATGGGAGGGCATCCTTGGGGTGAGGAGGTTGGAAGTACCCACTATAAGAGGACAGGATCATGTAGGGAATGGACCAGGTGGGGGGTGGGATGAGTGGGAGGGAATTGTAAGCAGCCTTGTACAATATATCTATTATGATAATGTTTTGCATAGCTAGACATGTACAACATATACTGAATTACTTATCTCCCCAGAGGGAATGGGTGACAAGGGAGGAAGGAAATGGATCTGAAATTTGAGGTCTTAACATTAAATGTTTCAAATATATATAAATACTATTATTAATACTCTTTTGCTTGTAATAGGGAGATAAGATGTGCAGGCATTGGGATGCAAAGATTCACCTTCCTCTAATGGAAAAGTCGATGGGGGTATGGGAGAAGGTATGGGAGAGAGCAGATTGGAGGAGGCGATATCTTGTGGGATTACTATTCTGGGAGGTTGGGTAGGGGAATAATGGGGGGAAAATGATTGTAACTCAAAATCTGGCGGAAATGAATGATGTAAAACAGAAGTTAATAAAGCATTTGTTTAAAAAAAAAAATGAAGATAAAGATTAGGTTATCAGAGGAAAAGGCACATGTGGCAGAATAGGCAATTCTACCTAATCAAAATTGTCTCCCCCGCCCAGAGCCTAGCAAAATGCTGTGGATTAGAAACTCCTTCTACCGAAAAGATGATAATTACTTCATAACTATTAGATAAATTCTAGAGAATTGCTCCAGAGACATAAAGCTTAGGTGGGGTAACACAGGTAGTAATTGTAAGGAGTGGGATCTGAACCCAAGTCTAAATGATTCTAAGTTTAGCACTTTTTCTGGTACTCCACAGATGGACTCATTCAATGCTTATTGATTCATTTTAAAAAATGGAATGTGTTTCAACTGGCCGATCTGAATCTTCATTGCAATATTCACTTTGTCTACAGAAGATAGAACAATGAATTTCCTTTCAAGTATTTTGACCACTCTACATTTCTTGTATTCTGTGATCAAGGTCACGTGAGTGGGAATTCCAACGATAAATATTAAATGAAACAAAAATAATTTTAGAAAGAGAAGTGAGTGTGTGTATATATAGATATATATGTTATGATATTTATATTTGGAGTAAGACAGATTGTTAATGAAATAGTAGACATGAAAATACCATTCATGACTGAGTTGG
Source organism: Gymnobelideus leadbeateri (assembly GCA_011680675.1). Lineage (NCBI taxonomy): Eukaryota > Metazoa > Chordata > Mammalia > Diprotodontia > Petauridae > Gymnobelideus > Gymnobelideus leadbeateri. The sequence continues at coordinate 147,125 of WOXC01000265.1, forward strand.
ATGTTTCATGTGATTTATTAAAATGAATAAAGAAAAAAATGCCAAATATTTCTATCCAGTTCTTGCAATGAATGGGTCAAGATTTCATGGAGGGTGATTGTCATATCCAGTCTACTGTTGTTGTTAGCATTTTTAAAGTCACTCAAAAATTAAAAACCTGACAAATAAACATTAGGACATGGCTTAGCCATATATATTTTTCCTCCTGCTTAGGACATATATTTAAAATGCTATGTGGCTATATTATATATTTTCTTTTTTTCATTTGAACCTGTGATTTCATTCATGAAGGGTGCTCCCAGTGAGGAAACTCCCTTTGCTAACATAATTGAGCACTTTTTCTTTAATTTAACATCTTGGATAGTTGTCTGCAATGCTGAAACATGAAATGACAGCTAAGATCATACAGCCAATATATCTCAGAGGTTGCACTCACATCCAGGTCATCTTGATTCTGAAGTCATTTTGCTATCCATTGTACTAACTCTCATATAAATTTAGTGCTTTTATAATGTAACCTTTGAGCAAAATGAATTAGACTCTATTTGGAAATGTCTGACATAGAAGTATGGTACTTGGGAGAAAAGACATAATTTGTTTTTCTCTCTAAACCCTAAAATATACACCCAATTGTGAACAGTCCAAATGACTTTCAAAAAAGAATATCAACTCAGAATAGCATAGGCTTTAAGATGTACAAGAACACATTTCTTATGACAATCCTGTGAGGTAGGTATTATAGGCAACACCATCCTCATTTTTAGATGAGAAGCCTGAGATTTTGTGAAGCTAAGTACCTTACAGTAGATCACATAACTTTCATACATAATGTTTCAACCCGGGTCATTCTGACTCCAAGTCTAGTCTATTGCACCATGTTACAGGATCCAAAAGAGAAAAGCCCTTCAAAATACTGATTAGAGGCCCCAAAATATGATATATTGTATTACATATTATATCTCTTTGTTGTGTACATTAGTGTGAAAAACAGTGTAACTTAATAGCAAGGCACAAATTTCCTACATATCAGGTCTATTTGGAGAATGGCTGGAAATTCACCATTTAGTAGAGGAAGCACATGTTCTGGGGGGACATACTAAGGGAATCTATCACTGCCTAAGTCTGGTGCTCAGCCTTGGACTGAGTTACGTATTAATCTTAATAGAACTCTTCTTGCAATGGGACAAAGAATAAGAGAAAACACATCCAGGATTTATTGAGCGTGAGATAAAAATCCATTTGTGTTAGGCTATTTGTCTTTTGTAATAAAGGATTCAGGGGGAAAGAAGGAAAACAAAATTGGTGTCAAGATCTTTATTCTACTCAATTGGTGATGGCTAGAAGATAAATATGGTTGATCTAAAATGTATCACTTTGGATGAAGTGGAAAAGATGAAGAGCCAGAAAGTACCAAACAGGCAGAAAGAGGTGTGGAATAAGTTTAGGGGAATATCAGTACAATCAGATTTGTCAAACAGTAATCAACTATCACTGAAGTTTTATTGACTTGGGTTTATATACACACCGAGAAGTCATTTTTAAGAGAAAAGAAATGTTGAAAAATGGGGGATTTCTCACTTTTGCCAAGTTTGACATATCGTGGATTTTTTTCTCGTTTGTAAACAAAAACATTTCAATGACAGAGAAATACTGATCTTTGCTGGATCTCAACATTTATATAAAATTTATATAGAATTGTCACTATGAAATTAAAGAATTCTACCATTTTCCCTAAAGTCACCTGAAGAGGGAGCTAATGGTTCAACTGCCTTAATATCAGTGCTTTTAAAACTTTTAGATGAAGCAATAAGTTTAGGATTGAAAGTCACCCTAAAGGTGATCTAGTCCAATTCCTTAATTTTACAGATGAAGAAAATGAGACTGCAGAGAGGGAAGTGATTTGTTACCAAGAATTTGAATCTAGCTTCTATAAGTCTAACAATTCTTTCCATGGTTTCTAATTTAGCTCTGCAATCTCATTTTAGAGATGAAGAAAAAAGAGCCTAAGTGACATAAAAAAATTACATAGGAAGTTAGGAGCAGAGATAAAATTCAAATCCAAGTCTTGAATCTAGGTGGAGGGCTCCTTCTATTATATCATACTTCTTGGCTTCACCTTAAAAGTCTATCAGTGAAGAGAGACAGGGCAGTCTAGGGGCAGCAAAGTGGTGCAGTGGATAGAACACTGGGCTTGGAGTCAGGAAATCCTGAGTTCAAATGCAGCCTCAGAACTTACTCCCTATGTGACCCTAGTTAAGTCACCTAAATTCTATTTGCCTCAATTTACCCATCTATAAAATGGGGATAATAATAGCACCTACCCCACAGGGTTGCTGTGAGGGTCAAATGAGAGAATAATTACTGCACAGTGCCTGGCAGTAAGTGCTATATCAAAGTTATTATTAATTATTGTCCTAGCCAAGGAAATAGGAAATCAGGAACGTTCTGACCCAATAGATAATTCTGAGTACAATTTTATCACATAACATCAAAATGCCTTATTTTATCTTTTAAAAAGGGAGTTAATATGAGATTTAGATTTGGAAAGACCCTAATCTAACCCTCTCACTTTAAGACAAGAAAACAGAGGACTAGAAAGGTTAAGTAGCTTTCCCCAAATCATGTAGTAGCAGCAAGTGACAGACAGGATTTAAACTTAGATCTTTTTACTCCAAAGTTAGTTGTCTTCCTACTGCAAATGTAGGTGGTGATGATTTTACTTAATATGTTAAAGTTGCAATGACTGAGGTTATAGGGAAAAATGTGATGTGACATTCAAAGCTCTATATTCTGAAAAAGTGGAGACTGGAAAGAGTTTCTCAAAGTTAAAGGGACATTGGGCAAGATTAGCAGTTTTCCCTAGTTAGATTTTGAATTTCTCAAGGACAGAGACTGAATCATATATTTTTGGTTTCTCTTAAAGACCTACTTTTCAGCTAAGCCTAGACAGTTATCTAAAGCTATTTGCCTTCCTACCAGGAAGTAGGTTGAATTAAAAATTATCACCTAGGGAGCAGAGGCATAGGGACTTCATTCCCTTAAGTCTCCCATCCCCACTTACCCCTTTTTGCCCAAGTACCAGTAGATTTCTTGAAGTGCTTATTCATCCAACAAGCAATTATTGACCATTTTTTTAAGAAGCACTTTACTAGATACTGGGAGTTCCCAAGCAGACAGATTTGTGAAGATATTCAAAGGAAGAAAAGATGCTGGGTTAATAAAGTCATCTGTGCATTTAGCTATTATAACATATAAAAATGGCAGAGGAAATAGCAGCATTATTCTACATCCACATGCATTTTCTGTTTTTTTTTCTTCCCTACCACAATCTATTTGAGAATCGAGAAAGTTATTAAAAATACTCTTGGAAAAAACAACTTTCATGTAAATTACATTAGTGTACTTGTTAGATAGGAAAATTATTTTAGCTCTCCACTTTTCTATTATAGATCAAACCTAAGGCATACCTACAACAGTCAACAGAGCACTTTGAGTCCATTAAAAGAATGGAACTGGGGTGGCTAGGTGGCGCAGTGAATAGAGCGCCGGCCCTGGAATCAGAAGGACCTGAGTTCAGAGCCGGCCTCCGACACTTAATCCGCACAAACAAAAACCTAGCCGTGTAACCTTGGGCAAGTTACTTAACCCCAATTGCCCTAAAGGGGCGGCTAGGTGGCGCAGTGAGTAAGAGCGCCGGCCTCGGAGTTTGGATGACCCAAGATCAGATCCGGCCTCAGAAAATGAGCACCCACGCATAAATCAAATGACTAGCCGTGTAACCTTGAGCAAGTTACTTAACCCCAATTGCTTTAAAAAAAAAAAAAAAGAATGGAACTAAAATAGCAATTTACCCTTTTTGTATTTTTTTTACTGCTGAATCTGAATTAATTAAATGTTTCTTGCACAGACTATTTTTAACATTATTCCCAACACTCTCAAATTTACTAAATTGTTAAAAGTTTTTAAAAGTAGTACCACTAAATGAAACTTCTATTCAAGGTTAAATGTAGATTCTAATCTTTCATTAATTAACTCCTAAATTTCTACACATAGTAAAAAGTACCCAGACTAGTAAGAGGATAGGTAGAGATTACATTTTGACCTTACATGACCATAACACATTATGTGTTGATATCTTAGAATCTAAAACAATGATTGTAAAACTTAGATCTGGAAAGAATTTTAACATTATTTTCTAGTTCTTTCACTATACAGATGAAGACACTGAGAACCAGAGAGATAAAGTTACTTACTTAAGGTTATTGGGCCAATAACCAGAGCTGGAATTAGGATGGAGGTGAGCAGGACAATATATTTAAAAAAGGTATCTCTCTGTCCTCCAACTGTTAGTCACAGGTAATTTGATTACTAGCATTAGGGAAAAAAAAGCCAAACTATCAAAGGTGTTTGTTGTCCATCTGTTTCCCAGAACCATCTGCCTTCCTCCTACTGGATCCTAACCCCTCCTCTGAAGATGGAAGGCTATTTTGTCCATTCCTCCATTCCCATTTATACATAACTTTCATAGCAAAGCTTCTAGTAGTCCCCCCTCAGTCATATAAGAATAATCATTAACTTCTGTACTGCTTTTATGTTCACTACTTCAAAATTTATTCCGCCTTTACTTATTAGCTAGGGATCTGTAAGAAAACTGGGGAAGGAGACCCTCTGTGATGTAAAAAGCCAATATTATTTTAATGCCCCTTTGCCTTAGCACTGACTAAGCATAAAAGTCTAGGTTTCTATTACCCCCCCCCAAATTATCCCCAGTCAGCCCAAATCAATACTCAAGGTCAATAGAGGGGACATTTTCCTGAATAGCTTCAAAAGATTCAGAATCAACTATGTGCCTGGGCAAAAGTGGTACCACGGGTGGGAGGAGAGTGGTCAAAGAAGTTTGGACTGCAGAGACTCAACACTTTGGACATACACTGAGGGACCCATGCCTCCAGCTGCTACCACTTGCTCAGCTCCTCACTTCAGTCTTCTGTTTTGTTTTTTAAATTTTTAATTAAAAAAAATCAACATTTATTTTTAGTTTTCAGCATTCATTTCCCGATGATTTTGAGTTACAGATTTTCTTCCCATCTCTCCCCTATCCCCCACCCCAAGAAGGCAAGCATACTGAATACCCCTTCCCCCAATCTGCCTTCTCTTATATCTCTCTTAATCCTTGTCCCTTACTTTCTTGTAGGGCAAGATGGATTTCTATACCCCAATGCCTGTATATCTTATTTCCTGGTTGCATGTAAAAAAAAATATTTTTTTACCATTTGTTTTTAAAACTTTGAGTTCCAGATTCTCTCTTCTCTTCTCCTCACCTACCCCCACTGAGAAAACAAGCAATTTGATATAGGTTATACATGTGTAGTAATGCAAAACATTTCCATAGTAGTCATATTGTGAAAGACTATCTATATTTCCCTCCATCCTAACCTGCCCCCATTTATTCTATTTTCTCCTTTGACCCTGTCCCTTTTCATCCTCACTTCCTTCTTAACTGACCTCCATTCCCATGGTTCTAGTCATCTCACTCCCCTCAAGAGACCTACTACTTATAATCTCTGTTTGAGAGGGCTGATTATCACAACTTCCCATGCTTCACACTCCTTTCAAGGGTTGGAGTGTCAAGGATCTTTAATGGTCAACAGCTGTTCTAAAGGGGACACATGCTACATACTCTAGAGAATTGACTCACTCCTATACCTGAATGACTCTACCAATCAAGAATGACTCACACTAAAGCCCCTTACAGCAAAATGTAGGTGATGCTCAAGGAAATGGGATTCTTGGGTCTTGCCTTTACCTTGATAAATTACTCCTCAGTTTGGCCACATCCTGTTTTCTTCCCAAAGCTGGTCTCATGGTCTCTCTTCAGATGCTACATTGCCCTCTCCTCTTTAGTTTTGGCTCTGCTAATTAAAGCAAAGCAAGAACTAGAACAAGGTCTCCTATGTCCATGTTTTCCACATCATCTTGCTTTCTGAAGGTTGCGTGTCTCATGGGACATTTTCATTGATTTGATCCTAACATTACTACTTTTCAAATCACTTTGATATTTTGCTAGTAGTGTTTGCATCAACTTGAATCCAAAACAGTATATAGTGAGTCTATACAAGTGTAGTAGGGGTGATTAGTGAAATCTCCAATCTATTGGACTGAGGCACCTCCTATGGACCTGGATATGTGCTTTGGCTCCTTGCTGAGGGATCTGCACCTTGATGGGTGACACAGAGAACTCCAAACTGTTCTGCAGTGATTGGGGTAGGAGTTGTATCAAAGATGATTGATATCTAGGAATTTCTAGGACCTGAGGAGAAATAATTTTGGCCTTCTTTTTTGGATTTTTTTCTAATACATTTTATCCCTTGGATTTGTAGCAGAAGGGGAGGGGGATTTATCTCCCTCATCTTTTAGTCAATATTTTTTTTTTTGGTAATGCATAGAATATGAAAGTTGGAACATAGTGGCAGCTAGGTGGTGCAGTGAATAGAGCACCGCCCTGGAGTCAGGAGTACCTGAGTTCAAACCTGGCCTCAGACACTTAACACTTACTAGCCATGTGACCTTGGGCAAGTCACTTAACTCCAATTGCCCTGCCTTCCCCCCTCCAAAAAGCAAAAAAAAAAAAAAAAAGAAAGAAAGTTGGAATATGTCCTTGCTCTGGCAATTCTGGGACTGGACCTTGGGTGCCTTGTTGCCTTCTTCTGCCTTTATGTTTCCTTTCTTGTGCACAGGTCCTGAGAAATGAACATTTCCAGGCTTTGCAGTTTTCTTGAACCTGAGAGATCTGAGTAGAAGGGAGAGAAAATTCCAGCTAACTCCCTAGAATGAATTGCCTTGGCGGTGGGTAGAGTCTCAGACATTCATCAGGAGAGCACCATGATTCTGGTCATTTATATATGAGAAAGCGAGTCATTGAGAGTTTAGGTGACTTCTCAATTGTCACACAGCTAGTATCAAAGATAGAATTAAAAATGGATCCCTTATCTCTGCATAGATCACTCTTTCCATTATGTCTTGTACATTCAAGAAAATTCACAATATTATTCTAAATTTTAAATGTTAGAAGATGATTATTTATGTTTATAAAAGTATATATCATATTTAGAAAATTTTGCTTTTTTTTTTTTGGAGGGCAATTGGGGTTAAGTAACTTGCCCAAGGTCACATGGCTATGTTTTTTGTTTGTGTGTGTTAAATGTCTGAGGCTGGATCCAAACTCAGGTCCTTCTGACTCCAGAGCTGATGCTCTACTCACTGCACCACCTAGCCTCCCATATTTAGAAAATTTTGCAGCTTAAATGTAATCTAGAAGGAAAAAATTAAACACCTGTGGGGACCCTGAACTGAACCAAATGGAGGTCATTCTGCAACATTTACCCAAATATGCTTCAGATCCTCTACTCATGATAGTTCAAAAACACCTCTTTTCCTACATTAGTACAAGGTGTTTTGTTTTTAAACAGAAACCCAGAGATAATATCAGAAGCTTGAATGGTTTCAAATACTGAATCTTTCAAGGGCTGTTTAGCAATGCAGTGTTTGATTTGACCTTACCTTTCAGAATAAGTATCTCTACTGTAGACTAGTTGCTTCCAAGGACCCTTAGCACAACACTCAATCATTTAATTTGACCTTCTAGAATAAGACATTTATTTTGCTACCATTCCCACCTTAGTGATGATTTTTCTCCCTTGACATCATAAAGAACCATGTTTGGTAACTTTTAATGAACTTAACTATTTTTTTTTTTACTTATCAATGTAATGGTGGGTTTGAATAAGGTGTAGGCCACCTACGTCTAAGATGGTATCTCATCTATATGGAAGGTGCTGGAGACCTGCCTCTGTGAACCTAGAGGACTTGTATGAATTTAAATTCTACATTAGCTTACCAGGTGTAAAGCCAAGCATGAGCAGCTTTTCAGAGGACTGATGCTGTGAACAGCTTTCAAAGTTCTGATTACATAGTATAGTGAGCTCTCTATTTATTCAATAACAATTCAGAGCAAAGCATTCACAGAAAATCAAGAGACAGCATTCACAATATTGCTGCTACTTATCACAGAAAATCAAAATACAGTATTCACCATGTCACAACTCAACAACTTTTCACCAAAGTGGTCACATAGTTTTCAACAAAGTACAATCATTTAGTCAATCACAAAATCCTTAATTCAATCACAAAGTACAAAAGTCAAAGTTCTCTAGCCCTAGGTTACAGTAAATCATAATCTTCTCAGTCAGTATACAGTATCCAAGTAAAGTTTTCTTTCAGCTTGACTTGAGGCTGGCTCTCAGCTTCTATGATTCCTCTTCCATGGTCCCAGGTCCAATTGTCATATGGGTTCAAAGGCAGGCAGCTCCCAGTTCCTTGTCCAGCTCCTTGTCTAGTTCTTTGTCCAGTTCCCATTCCATATTGAAGTTCACAGTATCCAGTCAACCTCAAGTCCTTCACAGTTCCTGTTTCTGGGAAGACAAAGCTTGATAGAGCCACAATAATATTCATGCATCTTGCCGGCACCATTATCAATTCACCATCTGCCTGTGAAATCAAGTCAGACCCACCAACAAGGTCTGAGAACTCAACACAAATCATCAGCATAGAAATCAACACAGACCCATAAACAAGGTCCAAGAGGTCAGCACAAATCATCAACACAGACAAATCATCAGTAAAGTCCCAGGACCTCCAAAACCCTCTTCTAGGACTTCTGTAAACATACAACCAGAAAATCCTCTTTCAGGGCTTCCAGTAAGGTCCCAAGGCTTTTGTACAAAAGTATCATAAACAAACATCAACACAGACAGAGCAGACAAACAGAGTGCCGGGATACCACAGGTTTTCTCCTTCTTGACTCTGCCACCACGAGAGTCCTCTTTTTAGTTCTGCTGTCTCTAGCCTGGAAATTCTCCTTCTATATGGTCATTAGCTCTTCCCCTTCCTGTTGCAGCAATTCATGAATTCTAGAGTTCACAAGTTGTGGTGTTCACAGTTCTGTTTCTTAACAGACTTGATACAAATCTCAAAAGAAAACTTGAACTGAAACAAGGTGTTAATTCAATAGCTGAAAGAAGGTGTGAGCTACTTCTGTGCTTGCCATTATACCTGGTGGCTGGGAACAAATATATTCCACTGGTTGTACAGCCACAGAATATTAAAAGAGACCTGAGTGACCATTGGTCGAGATTTTTTGCTGCATTTGTGTCTGAAGGTGAAGGTTGCCTTCCTTCATTCACACTGTGAGGTAAGGAGAAAAGGCCTAAAAGTCACCTCCTTTGCCTCACCTCAGGCCTATCTATTCAATGTTTTGTTCACTGCTTAAAAAATCCTTTCTTCTTTTTCATTGCACCTGACTGATCACTGTGGGTTCAATAAGCACTCAGAGACGTATTGTCTTTTCACTATACTAATTTTGCTTATTTTCATACTGCTTTTACATGATTTCCATATAGTGTAGGTGCATCAAGGACAGGGTCTTAAGTCACATTTCTTTTTCTAGTTCTTCCACAATGCTGGGAAAAACATTATACTTTACACAGTTGTCATTTGATAAACCTGTTAGCATTATGTCAGGCAGGCACTGCCCCCTGCCAGCATAATGTCATTCTGGTATAGATTCATCTGTTCAATCTACATCCCAAGATTCATTACACTGAAAAGGCCAGCAGATAGAAGGGAGGTGATCTTAGAGGTAAGGCATAGAGTCAGGGCTTTTGAAAGTGAAAGAGAAAAACAAATTACATCCTGCCAGCAGAGCAAAGAATTCTCTCTCTTTGGTTTCCTAAGAAAGACTATGGTGCCCCACTGAGGACAGTTTCTCCTACTTATGAACTTGACTGATATAAAGGAAAAGGATACAATTGAAGGAGTGTGTCTGAACAATTTTAACTTTGACTCCCTGGATGGATAGAGGAACCTCTACCCACTGCCCTGATTTCACAGAAGCCCCTGTGACTTTTCAGTAAATAGCTGTACCATGCTTTAGGATATTGATTTAATATACATATTTTCCCACTAGGGTGGAGGAGAACCAAACCAAATATTATCCAAATCTTTTTCAGCTTCCTGCTGGGAGCAATTAAAAGGAACTAAAATTCTGGAGTTTGGGCCTGGAGAGTGGAGTGAGGTATCATGATGCTTGGTCTGAGGATAATTTTATGAACTGATTATGCTGTTAATTAATGATCAATTTATAACCAGCTCTGTAGCATTTCTAATATTATCAGCTAATGGGTTTATGGAAAGTGGAGTTATTCTTAGCTGCAAAGAGGGACTAAAGGATCGTGAGAGGAGGAAGTGACATGGGATAGAGGAAGCCTGGAATTGTTTAACTCCTAAGGGAGCATAAGGACTTGGGTACATATAGGTAGATGCATGTCAGTACCAGTGGCTAGTCAATTACAAAGGAAGATGACTGCTATCCTGAACTGAATGTAATCAACCAGCACCTTGTCTGGCTTACTGACCCCCTTAAGGAGTGATCTGTCTGAATAGAATTTGTAGCTACAATGACATGGGATTAATTTATTTCATTCTCCCATCCTGCATTTCTTCCCCTTCCTTTGCCTGAAACTGGCACCACTTACTCTTAAATCTTCTTTATTTGCTGTCTGTACTTTTATAATACGCTTTGACTCTAGATAAAGATAAGCTGATTTTTATTGCATTCTGAGTGAGTGTATGCTATAAACAGTGAGCGAACCAGTGCAATGGGATAAGAAAAGGTGAAATGTAAGATGAGAAAGCAATTTGAGCTGTTCACGCAGCCAAAAGGAGTGACAATATGAGTTTTGCACTGATATCTGTAAGATGTAAAAATACCCAGAACAGGGATTCTGAAACTTTTTTTCCGTCATTTACAAGTCTGGCATTCTGATAAATCCTATGAGCCCCTTCTCAGAATAATGTTTTTAAACACATAGAACAAAATACATACTGTACTGAAATAAAGGTGTAATTTTTCCCATCTCAATTCATGGGTCCTTTGAAATCTATCTGTTCAGGATTTATGGGCTGCAGGGTAAGGACCCCCCAACCTATAAGAAGGGTCATAATATGTCAGCTATCTGCTTTGGAGGACCCTTGGGAGAGGGAGATGAGAAGCACCCAGGATGAAAAGGTTTGAATGGGTTGTGATCTGCACTGATGGAAGCAATACATGTACCTTTGAGATTATGAATCCATTGACACACTGAAAAACTCAAATGCGGAATGGTAGGTTTTGGGAGGGGAGAAAAAAAGATGCTTTTAATACTGAATAATAAATATATTTTCAGATGAATTTACTTTTTGGGTTCTTTTATTAGCTTGCACAAGATGAGGGAGGTTGGTGTAGTGGGTAGGTTATTGGATACTTATGTGCTATGGGACCTTTGGAATCACTTAACTTCTCTGTTCCTCAGTTTCCTCATTTGAAAATAATATAGGATTGGACTCAATGGTCTCTAAGGTACCATATAGCTTCTAAATCTATGATATTATAATCCTAGGAGATAGACTAGAATGAATGTGTGATTGTGATCTTAATTATTAGTGAGGAGAATAGCAGTATCAATGAAATCATAGCTAAATCAAAACATTAAAATACAAGAATCAGGTCCCTCTCTCTTTTGCTGCCTGCTCATCACCATCATGGATCACATGCATGCTCCCAGGAAGGGCCTGTCCCAGTTGGCCCTGCAGTACCGCTGCAGCATGTGCACTTGGCTGAAGCTCACCTTGGACAATGTGAAGGAGCAGATCTACAAGCTGGCCAAGAAGGGGCTGACGCCCTCCCAGATTGGTGTGATCCTGAGGGATTCTCATGGTGTGGCACAAGTGCCATGGTGCAAGTTGTAACTGGCAACAAAACTTTGAGAATTCTAAAGTCCAAGGGACTTGCCCCTGATCTGCCTGAAGATCTTTATCACTCGATCAAGAAAGCTGTTGCTGTTCGAAAGCATCTTGAGAGAAACAGAAAGGATAAGGACTCTAAATTCCGTCTGATTCTGAATGAGAGCCTAATTCACCGGCTGGCTAGCTGCTACAACACCAAGAGAGTGCTCCCACCTAATTGGAAATATGAATCATCCATAGCCTCTGCTCTGCATAATTTTTGGTTTATGTACTCAAGTAATAAAGTAACATCTAACTGAAAAAAAATACAAGAATCAAAGTTTATCTTCAGAAGAACCAGAGTGACTCTGAAGTATAAGGACTTTCTAATTCTGTCATTTTCTATTTTTGCTCTCAACAAACCACTATGCTGACTTTTTCCCACAAAACCATTCTAATGAGCTGATCAAGTTTTATAAAGGTTTTTGAAATTACCAGGAAGTAAAAGTCTTTTCATGAAGATTGAATTCTGCTTGAATTCCGTCCTAGTCAATGTTAAATGAAGGATTATTTGTTTGTATTGTATTTTTGTTCTTGGGGAATTTTAAAAGAGCACTTGCTGTCACCAAAGAGTTAAAATTCTCTGGATATAGACTAATATAAAATCCATACTGTTTATAAACAGGTGCTGTTTGGAATGGTCCTAAATTAAACACAGAGTTGGTGATAAAAGACTCTGTGATCTTGACAGGAAGGCAATACCTGAGTGTGTATTCTACCTTTATGAGCTAAAAGTTGCTCCAGAAAGGATACTGCCAACTTTAACCATCATTCTCAGAGAATAAACATTGTTGTAGTAGTACTTGGGGCATAGTGACAGATAAGCTTATCAGGACAAGCTCTGTAATAGGAAAATTAGGTGTTTGCTTTCAGTCTAGGTTCACCATTGTATGTAACTCTGTGTGCCATCTGCTGGAAAGGTTGAGATGCTTTACTGCATAAACTTATAAATCAATCAATAAACATTTATTAAGTGGTTACCACTGGATGTGCCAGACAGTGTGCTAAGCACTGGGGAGGCAAAAAGAGGCAAAAGACAATCCCTCCTTTCAAGGAGAGTATAACCGAACAGGGGAGACAATATGCAAGCAAATACACAGAAAGCAAGTCACATGCAGGATAAATAGGAAAAAAAACTTAACAAAAAGAAGGCATTGGAACTAAGAGGGTTTTCGAAGGATTTCTGTTGAAGGCAGAATTTTAATTGGGACTTAAAGAAAGCTAAGGATATCTGTAATTGAAGAGGAGGAAAGAGAGCATTCTAGTCATAGGGAACAATCAGAGAGAATGCCCAGATCTGAGAAATGGAGTGTCTTGTTTTCAGAACAACTAGGAAGCCAATGTCAGTGGATTGAACAGTATGTGTTGGGGAGTTAGGTTTAAGAAGACTAGAAAGATAATAGGGGCCTAGGCTATGAAGAGCTTTGAATGACAAATAGAACATTTTGTATTTGCTCCTGGAGGCAATAGGAAGGCAATGAATTTACTGAATAGGAAAAGTGATATGATCAGACTTAAGTGAACTGGATTTAAGTGAGGAAGGGCTGTGCAAAGTTACTAGCCTCACTTTCTCCTCTGGAGCCATCTGGCCTAGGGACTAGATATAGATCAGGATGACTGGAGATGGCCCAGATGCAGTGGGCCAGTGCTTAGCACACTGTCTGGTACATCCAGTGGTAAGCACTTAATAAATGTTTATTGATTGATTTATAGGTTTATGCAGGAAAGCATCTCAACCTTTCCAGGAGATAGCACATTTGGCCTTTTTAAGCTAAGGTTCTTCCCAGGTCTCAGTTTGACCAAGACAACAGCTCATTTAGTGATTAAGTCTAGGTAAGAAATGAGGCAAAAAATGGGCTCTTTTACCATGTCAAAAAAAAAGTCATTCTGGAAGGAGAAGATCCTCAGGATTTAGGTTCAAAACAGGAACAATTGCTATTTACATTCACTCTGAGTCATCAGGATCCAAACAATGACCAGGTAGGGCTTGGGCTGGGACCTACTGTTGGCTAATCAATGAGAGACAGAGTGATTTGGATTTAAGGCATGGTTCTTTTTTATTTTTTTATATATGCTTTTAAAAATTATTTATTTACTTTTGGTTTACAACATTCAGTTCCACAGTTCCTTTCCTCCCCCATCATGGCAGCATGTAAACAAATATAGCATCTACAAATACCTTCACATTAAACATTAGTCAAGTTGTAAGGAAGGATTATAACCAATGGACTTAATGATGAGAAAGAAGAAACAAAAAAAGAGAGAGAGAGTGAGCAAGTAGTTAGCTTCAATCTGCATTCAGACTCTGGAGTTACTTCTCTGGATGTAAATATCCCTTTCCATCATGAGTCTTTTGGAGTTGTCTTATAACCTTGAATTGCTGAGAGGAGCCCAGTCTATAAAAGTTAGTCATCACACATATGATGTGTCTGTAATTGTATGCAAAGTTCTCCTTGTTCTGCTCTCCTCATTCAGCATCAATTTATATAAATCTCTCCAAGTTATTATAATAGTATTCCATTACATTCATATACCACAACTTGTTTAGCCCATTCCCCAACTGACAGGCATCAGCTTGATTTCCATTGTTTTTGCCACCACAAAAAGAGCTGCTATAAGTATGTTTGTACAAATGGGTCCTTTTCCCACTTCTATGATCTCTTTGGAACACAGCCCTAGAAGAGGCATTGCTGGGTCAAAGGGTATGCACTTATTTATAGTAAGGCATGGTTCTTAAGAAAGAAATCTAGCGGGGGCGGAGCCAAGATGGCGGAGTAGAAACAGCTCGTCCAAGCCTCTCTGCCCCCAGATTCCCCACAAACTATGTAAAAAAGGACTCTGAACAACTTCTGGAGCTCCAGCACCCACAGAGAAGCTAACCTCCCGTTGAGGACAGCCCAGCAGCCCTGCAGGAAGGACCAGTGCAGCGGTCTGGGAGCCGGCAACGCGCAGAGCGCAGAGCGCAGGAGCCCAGCCGAGCCGAGCCCAGGTCCACGTAAGCCGAGGTTTTAGCCCCAGGGCGGCAGGGCCAGCAGCCAGCTGGAGGAACCCCAGAACACCAGGAGCTGTGGCAACTCCAGAATTATCAACATAGACATGCCTAGGACAAAGTAAGAGGTTAGTGTCCTATGGACTTTGGGACCTGTATTTGGGGAATGCGTCAGCTCCCTCCCTGGGGGCTAGAAGCCGCTGAGGAGACACGCCATTTTGTAGTTTTCATAGGCATTTCCGGCTCCCAGCCTACAAATCGTGGGGAGATCCAGCGATCAGTCTTGGGGGGTAATCGCTCTTGCTTTAACCTCCCTGGATCTGGATTGTGATCTAGGGTGGAAGTTGTGGGTGGGTTTATAGCTTGCCAGAAACGGAAGTTGCCCCCCCACACGTTCGGGACGAAAATTCCTCTAGCTGACCTTAAAGCCATAGTGTGGCAACAAGCCCAAAAGTCAAGCAATTAAGTGGCAACATGCCAAGGCAAAGGAAACAGAAAAATGCAACCCTAGGCTCCTATTTTGGGGGCATAGAGTGGGAAAAGGACTGTGAGGTCAGAAGTCCTGCTCCAAAAGCCCCAGGGGAAAACATGAGCGGGTTGCAGGCCATAGAGGACCTTAAGAAGGACTTTAAAAATCAAATAAGAGAAGTGGAGGAAAAAATTAGAAAGAGAAATGAGAAGGATGCAGGAAAAGTATGAAATGAGGGTCAACAGCCTGACTGAGGAAAACAACACCTTAAAAAATAGACTAACTCAAATGGCAAAGGAGGCCCAAAGGGCAATGAGGAGAAGAATGCCTTAAAAAGTCGAATTTGCCAGATGGAAAAAGAATCTCAAAAGTTCACGGAGGAGATTCATTCCTTCAGAGTTAGACTGGAGCAAATGGAAGCTAATGACTTTATGAGAAATCAAGATGCTGTTAAGCAGATCCAAACAAATGAAAGAATAGAAGGCAATGTGAAATATCTCATGGGAAAACCACTGACCTGGAAAATAGATCCAGGAGAGAAAATTTAAAAATTATTGGCCTACCTGAAAGCCATGATCAAAGAAAGAACCTAGAAATCACCCTTCAAGAAATTCTCAAGGAAAATTGCCCTGATGTTTTAGATCCAGAGGGCAAAATGGAGGTTGAAAGAATCCACAGATCACCTCCTGAAAAAAGATCCCAAAAAGAAAACTCCCAGGAATATTATAGCCAGGTTCCAGAATCCCCAGATCAAGGAGAAAAATACTACAAGCAGCCAGGAAGAAACAATTTCAATATTGTGGAAACACAATCAGAATAGCCCAGGACCTGGCAGCTTCTACACTGAGGGATTGAAGGGCATGGAATATGATATTCCAGAGGGCAAAAGAACTGGGAATGAACCCACGGGTCACCTACCCAGCAAAACTGAGTATTTTGTTTCAGGGGAAAATATGGTCATTCAGTGGAATAGAGGACTTTCAAGCATTCTTGAGAAAAAACCAGAATTGAATAGAAAATTTGACATCCAGACACAAGAAGGAAGAGATGCCTGAGAAGGTAATCAGGGAAAAGAAATCAAAGGAACTTATCAAAGTTGAACTATTTACATTCCTATATGGAAAAGCAATAACTGTGACTGATGATATCTTTCTCACTATGAAAATAATGGAAGAAGGGGGTGTGGTCATATGAATACATATGTGAATGTGTGTGTAGATGGTTACAGTTATATATGGATAAAGGGCATAGGTTGAATTTGTTGGGAAGGGAGAATACTCAAGGGATGGAATTATGAGGTGAGAGAGGAAAGTGGCAAGAGGAGATGGGGAGAGACAGGGTAGGGTAAACTATCCCATGTAGAAGAAGCAAGGGGAAGTGGTTGCAAAGGAGGGGGAGAATAGGGAAGGCTAAAAAGGCAAAACCACATTCACATTGAATTTGGTTCAGGGAGAAAATGACATACATACTAAATGGGATATCTCAGCCTGCAGCAGGATAGGGGGAAGGGGGATGAGAGGAGGGATGATGGATGGGAGGGCATCCTTGGGGTGAGGGGAGGTTGGAAGTACCCACTATAGAAGAGGGACAGGATCATGTAGAGAATGGACCAGGTGGGGGGTGGGATGAGTGGGAGGGAATTATAAGCATCCTTGTACAATATATCTACTATGATAATGTTTTGCATAGCTAGACATGTACAACATATACTGAATTACTTATCTCCCCAGAGGGAATGGGTGACAAGGGAGGAAGGAAATGGATCTGAAATTTGAGGTCATAACATTAAATGTTTCAAATATATATAAATACTATTATTAATACTCTTTTGCTTGTAACAGGGAGATAAGATGTGCAGGCATTGGGATGCAAAGACTCACCTTCCTCTAATGGAAAAGTCGATGGGAGTATGGGAGAAGGTATGGGAGAGAGCAGATTGGAGGAAGCGATATCTTGTGGGACTGCTATTCAGGGAGGTTGGGTAGGGGAATAATGGGGGGAAAATGATTGTAACTCAAAATCTGGCGGAAATGAATGATGTAAAACAGAAGTTAATAAAGCATTTGTTTAAAAATCTAAAAAAAAAAAAAGAAAGAAAGAAAGAAAGAAAGAAATCTAGCCCATAAATCCCAAGATATCTTGCAAGGTTTCAGAGATCAAAATTTACATCCCTTTGGGGAGAGTACCTGCAAGTAAGTATTATACTCTATATAGACAGAAGGAAGGGGAGGAGCAGAGGAGAGGAAGAGAGGAAAGGAAAGAGAAGAAGAGAGGAAGGAGGAGAGAAGAGGGTAGGAGCTGCATTGCCCAAATTGAAGAGGATGAATTGGAATGGGAAGAAAATATAGTAAAAGATACACCTCTTAACATGTTCCCACTCAAGCATAAAATACCTGGGAGTACACCTGCCAAAACAAACCTAAGAACTATATAAAAAATCATAAAAAAACTTTTTGTACAAATAAGATCAGATTTAAATAATTGGAGAAGTATTAATTGTTCATGTATAGGTAGGACCAATATAATAAATAAAATGACAATTTCACTCAAGCTAATTAATATATTCGATGCCAGCCCAATTAAATCACAGTTATGGGTTTTTTTTACTGAATTAGAAAAAAATAACAAAATTCATTTGGAAGAATAAAAAGTCAAGAATATCAAAGGAAATAAAAAAAAAGTAAAGGAAAGAGGTTTTAGCAGTACCAGATCTTAAAGTATATTTTAAGGCAGTAATTTTAAAAACTCTCTGATACTGGCTAAGAAATAGAAATGCAGATCAATTGAACAGAGTAAATATTCAATTTACAGCAGCAAGTTAACACGATAACCTTGTATTTGACA
This sequence comes from Gymnobelideus leadbeateri, assembly GCA_011680675.1. Taxonomy (NCBI): domain Eukaryota; kingdom Metazoa; phylum Chordata; class Mammalia; order Diprotodontia; family Petauridae; genus Gymnobelideus; species Gymnobelideus leadbeateri. The sequence continues at coordinate 165,307 of WOXC01000265.1, forward strand.
AGTGTAAAGACTTAAGTATTGGGATATGAATTCATTATTTGGTAAAGATTGTTGGGAAACCTGGAAAGCAGTATGGCAGAAACTGGGCATAGACCAATATCTTACACCATTTACCAAGATAAGGTCAAAATGGATATATGACCTACACATCTAGAGAAATATAAAAAGAAAATTAGAAGAATATAGAATATATTACTTTCCAGACTTATGGATAGGTGAATAATTTATGAATATATAAGAGGGAGATGTTTTCTCTTGAAAGATTATGCTCAGTTTTGCTAGGTAGTTGATTCTTTGTTGAAATTCAAGCTCCTCAGCCTTCCAGAATACCATATTCCAAGTCCTCTGATCCTTTAATGTAGAAGTTTCTAGGTCCTGTGTAATCCTAATTTTGGCTTCATGATATTTAAATTGTTTCTTTCTGACTGCTTGCAGTATTTTCTCCTTTACCTAATAATTCTAGAATGTGACTATGATATTTTTTGGAGTTTTGGTTTTGGCATCTCTTTCAGGAAGTGATTGGTGAATTCTTTCAATTTCTACTTTACCTCTTGTTCTAAAACGTCTAGGTGGTTTTCCTTGATAATATCTTGAAATATGCTCTCCAGGCTCTGTTTTGATCATGACTTTCAGGTAGACCAATAATTCTTAAATTATCTCTTCTAGATCTATTTTCCAGGTCAGTTGCTTTTCCAATGAGGTATTTTATGTTTTCTTCTTTTTTCATACTTTTGACTTTGACTGATTCTGTTTCATAGAGTCATTAGCTTCCACTTGCCCAATTATAATTTTTAACAAATTGTTTTCTTCAATTAGCTTTTATACCTCCTTTTCCATCAACCAATTCTATTTTTTCTATAGTATATTTTGGGGGGTCTCTTCTAGCAAGCTGCTGACTCGTTTTCCATGATTTTCTTGCATCACTCTCATTTCTCTTCCCAATTTTTCCTCTACTTCTCTTATTTGATTTTCAAAATCCTTTTTGAGCTCTTGACCATGGCCTGTGACTAATTCATATTTTCCTTGGAGGCTTTTGATGTAGGAGGTTTGACTTTGTTGTCTTCTTCTGGTTGTAGATTTTGATCTTCTTTGTCACCAAAGTACGATTCTATAGTCTGACTCTTTTTATGTTGTTTACTCATCTTCCCAGCCAAATACTTGACTTTCCTACTCCCTGTCAAGGCAGAACTCTGCATCCAGTAGGGGTGGGGGTGGGTATACTGTCCCAGACTTCAGGGATTTTGTATCAGCTGCTGAGTTCCCTACCATCTGTGGACCCAGAGCTCTAGAAGCAGTGGCTACTACTGCCACTTCCACCACCCCAGGTTGGACTGCACACTCCCCTTTCACCCAGTTTCCAGAGTTCCCCCACTGACATTCCATGTTGTTCTTGGTGTTTGTGGGTTGAGAAGTCTGGAAACTGCCATACCTGCCAGCGATTCAGTCGCCTGAGGCCTGTTCTGGCCCTGTCTGTGCCCAGTACAACCCATACCAGACTGTGCTCTGCTCCCAGCATGGTGTGATATACCCTTCTTGTCTGGGCTGTTTTGGGCTGGAGATATGTTTCACTCTGTCATTTTGTGGGTTCTTCAGCTCTAGAATTTGTTTAGAGTCATTTTTTTTGATTAAACAAATGCTTTATTAACTTCTGGTTTACATCATTCATTTCCACCAGATTATAAGTTACATTTTCCCCCCATTTTTCCCTACCCACCACCCCAGAATAGCAGTCCCACTAGATATCCCCTCATCCAATCTGCTCTCTCCCATATTTTCTCTCATACCCCCTTCGACTTTGCCATTAGGGCAAGGTGAATCTCTGAGCCCCAATGCCTGGACATCTTATGAAACATTTAATTTTAAAACTTCAATTTTCAGATCCATTCCCTTCCTCCCTTGTCACCCACTCCCTCTGAGAAGATAAGCAATTCAGTATGTGTTGTACATGTATATCAATGCAAAACATTACCATAGGAGATATATTGTAAAAGACTGCTTATATTTCCCTCCCACCCGTCTCACCTCCCACCTGGTCCATTCCCTACTTTGATCCTGTCCCTCTTTGATAGTGGGTACTTCCAACCTCCCCTCCCCCCAGAATGCCCTCCCCTCCATCATCCCCCCTCTCATCCTCCTTTCCCCTACTCAGGAGAGTGAGTGAGGGTAAGATATTCCATTTAGTACGTATGTGGTTCTCTCCTTGAGCCAACTTCAATGAGAATGTGCTTTTGCCTTTTTGCCTTCCTGTTTTCCCCTCCCCTGCAACTACTTCCCCTTGCCTCTTCTACATGAGATAGTTTACCCTACCCCGTCTCTCTCCATCTCCTCTTGCCACTTTCCTCTCTCACCTCTTGACTCCACCCCTTAAGAATCATCCCCTCCTTGGGGCGGCTAGGTGGCACAGCGGGCAGAGTGCTGGGCCTGGAGTCAGAAGGACCCGAGCTCGGATTCGGCCCCAGACACCCAACACACAAACAAAAACCCCGGGCAAGTCACCCAACCCCAACTGCCCTCCAAAAAAAAAAAGAATCATCCCTTCCCATCAGATTCAACCTGTGCCCTCTAACCATGTATACCTGTAAACATATGCCCATATACCCTTCTTCATTTATTTTCATGAGAAAGGTTTCATCAGACACAGTTATTGTTTTTCCATGTAGGAATGTAAATAGGTCAACTTTGATAAGTTCCTTTTGATTTCTTTTCCTTGATTGCCTTCTCAAGCATCTCTTCCTTCTTGTGTCTGAATGTCAAATTTTCTATTCAACTCTGGTTTTTTCATCAAGAATGCTTGAAAGTCCTCTATTCCACTGAATGACCATATTTTCCCCTGAAACAAGATACTCAGTTTTGCTGGGTAGGTGACCCTTGGGTTCATTCCCAGCTCTTTTGCCCTCTGGAATATCATGTTCCATAACCTTCGATCCCTCAATGTAGAAGCTGCCAGGTCCTGGGCTATTCTGATTGTGTTTTCACAATATAGAAATTGTTTCTTCCTGGTTGCTTGTAGTATTTTCTCCTTGATCTGGGGATTCTGGAACCTGGCTATAATATTCCTGGGAGTTTTCTTTTGGGGATCTTTTTCAGGAGGTGATCGGTGGATTCTTTCAACCTCTATTTTGCCCTCTGGGTCTAAAACATCAGGGCAGTTTTCCTTGAGAATTTCTTTAAGGATGATTTCTAGGTTCTTTGATCATGACTTTCAGGTAGTCCAATAATTTTTAAATTATCTCTCCTGGATCTATTTTCCAGGTCAGTGGTTTTTCCCACGAGATATTTCATATTGCCTTCTATTCTTTCATTTGTTTGGATCTGTTTAACAGCATCTTGATTTCTCATAAAGTCACTAGCTTCCATTTGCTCCAGTCTAACTCTGAAGGAATGAACCTCCTCATTGAGCTTTTGAGATTCTTTTTCCATCTGGCAAATTTGACTTTTTAAGGCATTCTTCTCCTCATTGCCTTTCTGAGCCTCTTTTGCCATTTGAGTTAGTCTATTTTTTAAGGTGTTATTTTCCTCAGTCAGGCTATTGACTGTCATTTCATACTTTTCTTCCATCTTTATCATTTCTCTTCCCAATGTTTCCCCCACTTCTCTTATCTGCTTCTTAAGGTCCCCTATGGCCTGTAGCCAGCTTGTATTTTCATTTGGGGCTTTTGGTGCAGGAGTTCTGACCTCACAGTCCTCCTCTATGCTTTGATCCTCTTTGCCCCTAAAATAGGAGTCCAATGTTGAATTTTTCTTTTTATTTTGTTTCTTTTGCCTAGGCATGTTGCCACTTAATTACTTGATTTTTGGGCTTGTTGCCACAATAGGACTCTGCCACCAGACAGGAGAGCTTCCATCCCAAACATGGGGTCTTCACAACTTCTGCAGGTTGGGTGGCCTCTGTAAAGCCTCCACCCACTCTGGCAAATTGCATACCCACCCCAAACTTCCCCCCCCCAGACCACAATCCAGATCCAGGCAGTTTAAAGCAAGAGTGATTAACCCCCAGACTGATTGCTGGATCTTCCTACAGTTCGCAGAACAGGAGCTAGAGCCGCCACTGATGCTGCAAAATGGCTTCTGTGCTGAGTTTCTTCAGCAGCTTTTTGCCCCCAGGGGAGGAAGCTGATGTGTTCCCCAAATACTGGTCCCAAAGTCCATAGGGCACTAACCTCTCACTTTGTCCTAGGCATATCTGTGCTGATAATTCTGGGTGTTCTGGGGTCCCTCCAGTTGGCTGCTGGCCCAGCCACCCTAGGGCTAAAACCATGGCTCATGCAGGCCTGGGCTCAGCTCCCAGAGCGCTGTTGGTTCCCAGTGAGCTTTGCTGCCTGCTCTCAGAGTGCTGAGATCCTCAGCAGGAGGTTAGCTTCTCTGTGTCATTCTGTGGATGCTGGGGCTCCAGAAGTTGTTTAGATTCCCCATTCACATTGTTTGGAGGTGGTGTGTGACAGAGCACCTTGGAAGTCTAGAGTCATTTTTTCAAGTATTTGGAGGGGTTTGGTGGTGAGCTCAAGCAAGTCCTTGCTTTTATTCTGCCATCTTGGCTCTCGGCCAATTCTACTTTTTTTTTTTTTTTTTTAAAGCAATTGGGGTTAAGTAACTTGCTCAAGGTTACACGGCTAGTCATTATTTATGCGTGGGTGCTCATTTTCTGAGGCTGGATCTGATCTCGGGTCATCCCAACTCCGAGGCCGGCCTCTTACTCACTGCGCCACCTAGCCGCCCCTTTAGGGCAATTGGGGTTAAGTAACTTGCCCAAGGTTACACGGCTAGGTTTTTGTTTGTGTGGATTAAGTGTCAGAGGCCGGCTCCGAACTCAGGTCCTTCTGATTCCAGGGCCGGCGCTCTATTCATTGCGCCACCTAGCCGCCCCTCCAATTCTACTTTTTAAAAGTTGTTTTCTTCAGTGAATTTTTTTCCTCATTTGACCAATTATATTTTTAAAGGAATTGTTTTCTATAGTCAAATTTTGTCCTTTATCCAAGTAATTTACTCTCTTTTGCATACCTCTCATTTGTTTTCACAATTTTTCTTCTACCTCTCTTATTTGACTTTTAAAATCCTTTTTGAGCTCTTCCAAGAAAGTTTTTTGGACCAGTTCATAATCCCCTTTGACATTTCAGATGTAGGTATATTAACAATGTCCTTTTTTAAGTTTATGTTTTGATTTTCTCTGTTATAATAATTTCCTATGGTCAATATTTGTTTTTGCTTTTTTGCTCATGATATTCACCTGTTTCCTGACTTTTAAAATTTATACCTGCTTTCAGGGCACAGGGGGCACCAATCCAAGCTTCTTATGCTGGGGGTTAGGGGCCTGGTCACTGGCTTTGTGTGCTGGGGCCTCAAATTCTGGTACTTGGAGGCTGTAGCAATCTGGCAGCTTACCTGGTGTTCAGCTGGGCTCCTAGTGGTGGTGTCTGGCATGTGCTGAGGCCAGGTGGTTTTTTTTTTTTGCATTTCCCCAGGGCTGAAGGTTCACTGCTGGATGATACCTGTCTACCCTGGGGTGTGCTGATGCATGTGGTGGTTCTCTGAGCTGGAGTTTGCTGATACCCCTGGTTTTGCTAAGGCATGTGGAGGTCCTGGTGTTGTCGCTTGCTTGTTCCTCCACCTTGGGGCTCAGAATCTCCAGCAAGTCTGCTGAGGTGGGGCTTGTTTCTGGTTTGCTAGGACATCTTCCATCCTGGTCTGTGCTCCCTTTTTACCTGAGACTGACTTTTCTTGGCAATACTCCCAGTTTCCTGGGCTAAAAGACTGCTCCAACCCATCATTCTGTTGGTTGTGCTGTTTCAGGATTATTCCTGAGGCACTATTTTCTGGTTTTTTCAGAGGTCAATAAGGAAGAGTAAGAGTAATCTACTGCTTACTCCACCATCTTGGCTCCCAGAAGTTGATTTTATTGAAATATTTTTAAAATGATATTTTAGAATTTGCTCTGAGTTCAGATTTTGAAACATTTCTTTCATTCTTTTTTTTTCTTTTTTTTTTGGAGGGCAATTGGGGTTAATAACTTGCCCAAGGTCACGCGGCTAGGTTTTTGTTTTTGTGTGCGTTGTGTCTGAGGCCAGATCTGAACTCAGGTCGTTCTGACTCCAGGGCCAACACTCTACTTACTGCACCACCTAGCCGCCCCTATTTCTTACATTCTTAAACATGAAACCACATATCTTTTCCATTGTCTATTGCACATTTCTTTGACAAATATAGTCAGTTCTACAATAATTCAACATATGAATTCCTTCAGAAGCACAAGGCTATGCAAAATCCCACAATAACAGCATTTCCAGACCCCAGGTCATGGCAGAAGGAGGTGGGGGTGGTTTGGACCATTCCCCTTTCACCTACAGCTTTTACTGCATCAGAAGACAATATAATAAATAGAGTACTTTACCTCAACAAAGATTCCTAGACTTGTCATTAGAGTAGTTTCAACTTCTGATTTATGAAACAGGGCAGTTTTCTTCATTCTCAATATCTTACTGTGCAAAATGTTCCCTAATATATCTACTGTGTTAAAACAAATTTATGTTTTCAAAACCTGTGTTAAAGCAAAACTGGCTCTGGTCAGTTTTTGCTAAAAGCAATTTTGTTTTCTCCCTCTTTTTAAAATCAGACTCATTTTTACTTATTTTATTTTTAAATGCTTCTAATTTTATTTGTATCAAAATATATTTTTGTTTTCATTTTGTAAATCTTTTCTTTGCTATTCAGGACTACTTATTTCATATGTAGTGAGATTTCTTGACTTGTTTTTATAATTGTTGTTGCTATTTCCTCCCTGATTCATTTTCATGTTCTTTTGTTCTTTCCTTTTATTTATAATAGGTTTTAAAAATAGATTTTTTTAAAGGACTGCTTTGACTTCATCCCAAATTTACAATGTCCCATTTTCCTTTGATTAAATTATATATTGTTTCAAAGATTTGTTACAATCCTTTTGGATTAAATTACTTAGGCTTTAATTATTTTTCAATCATTTATTTGAAATATGTTTATTGAACATAATTTTATTGTACTGTAGTTAAAATATTTGTTCAATATTTGTACATTTTTCATTTGTTTTTAATGTTTTGATCCATTAATCCATAGTCATTTTTTTTGCCTTTTGGAGGGGGGAAGGCAGGGCAATTGGGGTTAAGTGACTTGCCCAAGGTCACACAGCTAGTAAGTGTTAAGTGTCTGAGGCGGGCTTTGAACTCAGATCCTCCTGATTCCAGGGCCAGTGCTCTATTTACTGCACCACCTAGCTGCTCCCCTAGTCAATGTTTGTGGAGGCATAGTAGCAACAAAAAAATATGTAAACTTCTTTCTGTTCCCATTAAGTAAACACCAGAGATCTATTTTATATAATTTTTAAAAAATTATATTCAAGTCCTTAACTTATTTCTTGTTTATTTTTTTAAGATTTATCTAGTTCTCCAAAGAGTACAATGGTATTCTCTTATATATTTATTGCATATATCTTTCTGAATTTTAACTTTTCCTTTAACTATTTAGATAATATACCATTCAGTGAATATATAATTAGCTTTGATTAATCATTATTGATTATTCATTATATATAGTACCTTTAAGTACCTATTAAGTACCTATTAAGTACCTAATATAGTACCTATTCATTATATATAGTACCTTTAAGCATGATGCATTATCTCTTTTTATTTTTTTACTTTATTTTTAATCTTGTATCTGAAAGCATGATTGCTACACATGCCTTTTTGAATCCTCCTGAACCATAATATTCTTCCAGTAATTTATTAACATCTTTGTTTAACTTCATGTTTTAATTGTATTTCTTGTAGAAAACATACTGTTAAGCTTTATTTTCTAATCTATTCTGCTACTCACTTGCATTTTTTGACTGAGTTTATGCCATCCATGGTAATGACCATTACTTAATTCCCTCCACCCTATCCTCTTGTATTTTTCCTCTCTTTGTCCTCCCCTCCCCAATTCCCTCTTTATAAAGAAATTGATGAGACTAACACTATCTATAATGGAAGTGGTCAGTTTCTGCTTAGTTACCTTTCTTCTCTTCCTCTCATCCCTTCTCCAGTCACAGTCTGTCTCTCTCTGTCTCTCCCTACTCTGCATTTTGATCCTAGAGTTCCCAGTGCCCCTTCCTGTCTCTGCCTATTTGCCTATTTAGTTTAATGCACTTCTATGATAAACTATGTTTGCATTTATTTGTACACATGTGTTTAACTTTTTTGTCTAGTTCAGTCAAAAATGATATTCTTGGGTTGCTGTTCCTTTTCCCTCCATATACATGTAGCTTTATGGGGTGAGTATTTGTTAAGGATCTGGGCTCCCTTAGGTCTTAATATGTGCTCAACTTTCCAAAATTCTTTGCTTACAGGTTATTAATACAATTTAAATTAGGCAAATTCCAATACCATTGAAGGATGTATATTTCTATTTTCTAAATACATTTCTTAGTCAATCATGTCATGTGGCATGGTACAATGTCAAGTATCTTATTTTAATTTGGGAATTTCTGAAATTCTGTAAAAATTCTTCTTTTCAATATTTATCAATATGTTTATCAGAATTTATCATTCTCTCAACAGGGTCAAGACTTTTAAATGTCTCTAGAAGAGAAGAATCCACCAACATATTTTTGGGTGGATGTTTTATGTCTAATAAATAACCTACAGGTTTGCCTAAACTTTTCTGAGATTGGTTTTGATATAGCCTTGAAAAAAGTGAATCCATTCTGTAAAAATTTCATTTTTTTCTAATCATAAGCACTTCAGTCTTTCTATTGTCTTGCCCATGCTGAACATTTTTTATTCTTCACAGCAGTAGTTAAGAGCTATTTTATATTGACTTTCTCCTGTTCTTCCAGCTTCAAGAAATCTATTCTGCATTGTGTGGGAACCAATAATAGCCCTTTAATTTTCCAGTTGCCTCTGAAGGTCTCTGATTGTTTTTTAGAGGATTGATTAGGCTGTTTCACATAAACACTATGTATGTTATTGATATTTTTGTTGTTGTTGTTTGTTTCCTTTGTGCTTTGGGGTACCTGGTATTTTTTTCATTGTGGAATTAAATGATCCATGAAATACTTGAATTTCCACACAGAGTCATTGAAATCTGCTCTATAAGGGCTACAGCTGTTTCCTTGCAATAATCACTATTCTTAAAACCACTGAATTAAATATACAATAAAAGAGAGCAATTAAATATTTGCAGGGCATGCCATCTAGCCTTCAAGTGACAAAGAATTATCAAAATGTGGGGAAATCAATTTAATCTGGTTTCATGTAGTTAAGGTCACATATTATGAATCAAGCCTACAAACACACAAGCATGGCCATTGCTGGGACAGAGTGAAACTACATCAAAATTATTGCTTGTTCCAAGTAATTTCCATATCACTGCATCAATACTCATGAGAGGAGCTCATCTTTAGTCCTTTGTTGGTAAGAGATGCCAGAAAGGACAGAATGAGTCTTACAACCTGCTTGAACTTGGGGATTAACATGAGAAATAACATGTCATAATTGACAGATGGTTGGTCTTGGAGTCAGGAAGATCTGGATTAAAGTCTTGCTGCAAAGGTATACTGGCTATATGACCACAATTAAGTCATTTGCCCCAGGACACTCCATACGATTTTAATTCTCCAAGTATGCATGAATGAAAACCTTTAATTAAGCACTTTTTATGTGCTAGTACTGGTGATAAAAATACAAAATCAGGATAGCACCTGCCCTCAAAGAGCTCATATTCAAGGAGAGAGATGGAACATATAAAGGAGTGGTAGCTAGGGAATAGATCTGTGCTCTGGAAGTCACAGTTGCTGCTCTGCTTTGGAAAAGAAGCTTTCTTTTTCTTTTTTGCTTTTTTGAGGGCAATTGGGGTTAAGTGACTTGCCCAAGGTCACACGGCTAGTTTTTGTATTAAGTGTCTGAGGCCAGAAAAGGTAGTTTTCTTGCTTGGATTTCCCTAAATCAATGAAATCACAGGCTTAGTCATCCCCTGACCCACACCACCCAACAAACAAACAAAGCACTGGAAATTATTTGGCAGAACTCAATTGGTAGGCAAGAAATGCCAGGAGAAACAAAGTATATGTGATTTTGTGCCCTACTTGAACAAAATATTGGAAGGAAAAGAGAAATTTTGTGATGAGGGGCATTTAGGCTTAGGTAAGAGGCAAAGAACTATTAGAAAGGAATAAGTTTGTTGAAAGGGGACACAGCTCATCTTGGGCGGAGGAAAGGAATTGGCTTACCAACTTTTACTTAGGACCACAGGCAAGATGGTAGTCCATCCTCGGGGTATTGGCTGTGGCTCTAAAACACAGTACCCATTTATATGCAGCTAGGTGTTCTCAACTGGCAGAGATTAGGTATGATGGTCATTTATTTGCACCATTTGCAGGTATTTTATCCAACTGAATGTTCAATCCTAGACTCAGAATCTTTTATGATAATTGAAGTAATGAGGGAAGGAAATCAGCAGCCTCGTTCTCTTGAAGGCCCAACTTCACTAAGGATGAATTTATCACCCTCTTTAAATGTTCAGTCACTAATCTCTGGAGGTGTATATTTTAAAGCAAGTCAGCTGGACTTTGGGGTATCTTTAAGAGATTACAAAAAGCTATAGAACTTTCTTTAAAGATCTGAAAGGGGGGGCGGCTAGGTGGTGCAGTGAATAGAGCACCGGCCCTGCAGTCAGAAGGACCTGAGTTGGGAGCCGGCCTCTGACACTTAATCCACACAAACAAAAACCTAGCCGTGTAACCTTGGGCAAGTTACTTAACCCCAATTGCCCTAAAGGGGCGGGAGTTGGGATGACCCGAGATCAAATCCAGCCTCAGAAAATGAGCCACACATAAATAATGACTAGCCGTGTAACCTTGAGCAAGTTACTTAACCCCAATTGCTTTAAAAAAAAAAAAAAGATCTGAAAGGGGAGGCAAGGGTTCTTTGAGGGGAACATGCTATGAATTTCATCACCAGAACTAATAGTCATGGTAAAGAAACTATACATCACTGGAATTTACTAAATTCTAGTTATATGTCTTTGTTGGAGGTGGGATAGGGAGGAGAGAAGTGGAACAGTAATAGAAATTATCTCAACCCAAGTCAATAATATGAGCAGAGAAAGACCAGATGTGAAGCCTACAGCTGTATTTTCTCAATGTGCCTTAGATTTAAGGATTAACTTTCCATCACAGTTGGGCCATATTACAGACTGATATTCAAGTAATGTGTTTTTATTTATTTATTTATTTTTGTTTTTGGTAACAGAACAGACACCCATCCAGCAACATGCATAGACCAATGCCTAGCAGCTGTAAGAGGGTGGAGGATACATGGAAAAGAGCCTGAAAACTGCCACTCCCTATCTTCTCTTGTCTTCCAATCAAAGGATATGTTTAACAGTTTAATAGTATGATATTTTATTATTTGTTTATAGCAAGGTGATGCTGCCAAAGAGCAGGGCAGGAACACAGCCTCACTGCTCTCCATATGGAATCCTCTACTGGACGGAACCCAACACAAATACTGAAAGTGGACAGGCTCCAGTCATTTTAAAAGCAACAGCTCCCTACTTTCAAAATCTAGATAGATTCTCCCCTCCCTGATATCTTTGCCCAGTGGAGCATCCTATTTACAAAACACCAAAAACTTGTTGACTGGTAGTATGGTATAGTGGAATACCTACTAGGCTGTGTAAAAAGATACCTGGGCTATAAGTGGTGTTCAAATTAACTGAGAAAAAAGTTAAATAATTAAATTGATTAAGATATAGTGACAGGTAGGCGGCTCAGTGGATAAAGTGCTGGGCCTGGAGTCAGGAAAAGCTAAGTTCAAATCTTGCCTCAGACACTTATTAGCTGTATAACCATTGACAAGTCACTTAACCTCTGTCTGCCTCAGTTTCCTGAACTATAAAATGAGGATCATAGTAGTGTCTACCAAGATTGTTGTTAGAATCAAGTTGAATATTTGTGAAGAGCTTAACACAGTGTCTGGCACATAGTAATCACTATATAAACATTAGCTATCACCATCCTCTTAGCAGAGAAAACAAAACAACAAATTGTCTGCCAGTTCTTATGTGCCTAGCACACAGAAGGTGCTCGATAAATCCCATGGTAACTTAAAGAACCTGTCCATCAGTAAATAATCTAGGTCTGAAATTGTAAATAGAAAATGACCTGAGCCCAGAATTGGACTGAAGAAGAAATGGCAGGCTAGGTTGCCTTTGGCAGATTGCACAATTATTTTAAACGATTGCATGATTCTTTCTGAAACAAAGCTCATCCTTTTAATACCAATATTCTTCCAATAATGTGTATTATAAATCATGAGTATACTAGTCTCCAAAGAACCGGATTTAAAATTTGTCCAAAGAGAAATGGAGAGGAACATGCTGGTTACAGAGAACTTTTCAATGCATTACAAATATACAATGAGCCAGGAGAAATTGTGTAATGACGTGTGGATATGTATAAAAAAACGACAATATCATTCAAGGTAGCCTTTGTAAATTTAAGTGAAGTTATTGACTGGCATTGCCTACGTATGAACTATTTCTCCAGTAGTGGAAATTAACAGAGACGTGTATATTTTATTGGAGTACATGTTAGATGTAGTTACTGGAGATGAGCTGCAATATGATGAGTAGAAAAGAACACATTTTAGAGGGAAGAGAAGAAAAGCAACAAGCATTTATATAGTGTTTACTATGTGCCAGACACTGTGCTAAACACTTTACAAATAATATTATCTCATCAGGTCCTCACAAAAACCCTAGGAGATAGGTAATAGTATTATCCCTATTTTACAGTTGAGGAAACTAAGGCAGGCAAAGGTTAAATGACTTTCCTCGGTCACATAACTAGTAAGGGTCAGAGGCTGGATTTAGACTCAGATCTTCCTGACTCCGGGACCAATGCTCTATCTAGGGTACCACCTAGCTACTGACATATGGGATTGACTCCCCAGACTTGCCTTTGTTCAAAGTATTCTCTAGTGACAAAGGCAAACAACCATCGTAATATGTGACTTATTTTCCTCAGAAACTCACATTTTTCTTCACTATTATCCAGTTAATTCTTATACTCTATGAGGAAAAGGATAAGGCAACCACAGAGCTGGCAGTTACCTGAGAGATAAGTTATGCCAAATCTCCCATTTGTTAAATAAAGAAATATATCCATAGAGGTAAAATGACTGGTCCAAAGTCACATAGCTAGTTAGTGACAAAGTGAGGACTGGAAGCCAGCTTTTCTAATCTTCAATTCCATTCACACTATATTTTTTACTCAACTATAGAAAATAAGTGCTACTGATACACACAGCTTTTAGTTTGAACCCACCTAGTCTCTGGCCAGAATTATGACTTTCAGGTCTGATTCTTTAGGTGGCTGAAAAAATGGTAACAAATTTTAATGGAATTGTAAGCTGGAGCAATGTTAGTCTGCAGAGGGCTGTAGAAAATATATAAAAATTAGAGTTGAGTATAATATTTGAGAACAGAGATAAAATATTAAAAGGAAGAAAATGGTAAGGGGACAATGTCAGAAACAGGCTTAGCCATTTGGGGAGGTAGAATAGTTAGCTTCTTGTATAGTATAATTTGAAGGATATAAGATAGAAGAAGGATACTTTGCCCAATGTATCTCTTTCACTACCTACCTACAACTCTGTCTGAAATTACAACATGAGAGATTTACTCCTCTGCATTGGAGATTGCAAGTCTTTTTATTTTTTTTATCATGGTATGGATATCCTGAAGAGGGATAACAAATTGGATTTTCTTGACCTCATTTGATTCTACCTCTTTCCATATTGTTCCTTCTTTGCTCTTGTTTCTTCGTTCTTCCTTTCTCCACCGGTTCTTTCCCTTGTGTTACAAAATGTTCATCTCTCATCTTGGGAAAATAAGAACCACAGCAACTACCTTTCTACTATTTTGTCATGGTTTCAAACAACTGATTTCTTTCTTTCTTTCTCTCTTTCACTACCAAATATTCAAAGTGGTCTATATGTGTTACTTCCACTTCTTCACCTTTGCATCTTATATAACTACAATTTGACTTCCATATCTCTATAGATACACTTCTCTACAAGGTCATCAATGACCTTCTAATTGCCAAGTACAATGGTATTTTTTAAATCAGTCAACAAGATTTTATTAAGCACTTACTATGCGCTAATAACTGTGCTAAGTACTGGGGATACAAAGAGAAGTAAGTCCATTTGTTCCTTAACATCTCTATTGCTTTACACAACATTGAACATCTCTGACTTCTCAAAACTTTCCCCCCCCCCCTCAATTTGCATGTCATTATACTGTTCTGGTTCCTCTTATACCTTTCTGAGTACTCTTTTTTGATTCTTTCTTAATCTGGTTAATGGTATAGTAGATGGAGTGCCAGGTCCAAATCTGGTCTCAGACACTTATTAGCTCTGTGACCCAGGGCAAGTCCCTTAACCCTGTTTTCCTCAGTTTCCTCATTTGTAAAATGAGCCAGAGAAGGAAATGACAAGCCACTCTAGTATCTTTGCCAAGAAAACCTCAACTGGGATCTTAAAGGGTTGGACAGGACTGAAATGATTTAACAACAACAATAACATCTGATTATAACTTTCTTTTCCAGGACATTTGATATTATTCAATTATATATGACCTAAGTTATGTTAAAACTATACTACTAGTTATTCTCCGCCATTGTGTTCTTGGTTATACACATTCATCCAAGCCATCTTTCAAGCTGGTAACTTGAATCATTCCTTTCCTGTAGGACATAGCTCAGAAGACGTTCCCTTCCCTGATAACCTCTAATCAGGAGGAGTACTTTGGGTGTAACTCTAGCATCTTTTATTATGCATATTTGTGTGTAATTGTGTTAATTTTCATCTTTGTATTCTCAGTGCCTAGAAGGAAGGTTGAATTCATTTATTAAGCTATTGACCAATGAATATAACACTTTCATCTCCTTCCCCCCTACTTATTGAGTCATCTCTTAAAACAAAGGATTTTAAAAAGAGAGAAAAGCATTTCAGCAAAACCAAACAATACCTTAAATAGGCTTTTCAATATATGTATTGACTCTCACCCATATTACCCCACTTTTTTAAAGGAAGAAGGTAATTGAATATGATAAACTTTTTCAGGGCCCTTCTTAGTCTTGATAATTACAAAGTGTGGTCATTTGCTGTTGCTATTGTTTGTTCTTTCTATTTATGTCATTGTAGGCTTTGTATATATGGTTTTGCTGGTTCTGCTTACTTCACACAAAAATATTCCCACTCTTCTCTGAATCTTTCACATTTAACATTTCATAAAGCTCAGTTATGTTGCATCATACTCATTTACTACATTTGTTTTGGTCATTATCCAATTGGTGTGCTTAAATTTTATTTCCAGTTTTTTTTTTATTTTACTACAAAATAGTTGATATAAATATTTAGCACATATGGGTTCTTCCTTTTCCCTCCCTCCCTTCATTGCTCCCTCTTTCCTTCCTTCCTTCCCTCCCTCCCTCCCTTCCTTCTTTTCCACCTTTCTTCCTTCCTTTTCCCCCTTCCTTTCTGCCTTTCTTCAAAGAATATGGACATTTTAGTTCAATTTGATAAGTAAAAGTGAAAAAGTTCCTTTGTTTTGCATCTTTCTTATTAGTTATTTGTAACAATTTCATATGGTTATTAGTAGCTTGCAA
Organism: Gymnobelideus leadbeateri; assembly: GCA_011680675.1. Classification (NCBI taxonomy): domain Eukaryota; kingdom Metazoa; phylum Chordata; class Mammalia; order Diprotodontia; family Petauridae; genus Gymnobelideus; species Gymnobelideus leadbeateri. The sequence continues at coordinate 180,986 of WOXC01000265.1, forward strand.
GTCTTCTTTTGGGAGTTATTTTGAACTCTTTTCCATTAGCAAATGTTTCTTGGCAATGTATCTCCTTCTCTTGGGATTATATCTTTTTATGTGTTGTTTTGGACAATCCATAATTAGTACTTTGCTGTTTTTTATTAATATCTACCATTATTCTTTTATGACCCCCCCAACTGTGGAGCTAAAATAAGAAGAAAATAAATTGAGAAGAAATTAGCAGCAAATATCTCTGACAAAGATTGAATATTCAAAGTATATATGGAATAGAAAACATATACATAAAAGCAAAGCCATTTCTTAAAAATAAATGATCAGAGGTAATTTTCAAAAGTAGAAATTAAAATTATCAGTAACCACATGAAATACTTTTTTTTTTCTCAATCACTACTAATCAATTAAGCAATCAATGGAGCATTTGTTAAGAGAATACAAATGGACAAAAATTACAAAAGATGAAAGTGGTAACTGTTAGAAAGATGAGTAAAAGCTTTTCATCTATGCAATTAAAATAGTCTGTTTTATCTTTTATGATCAAGCAACTTAGGTGACAGTGAATAGCTCTACATTTTGCATTAGGCTTTTTTGTTTGTTTATCATGGCAATAACATTCATATATACTGCTTTTGGTAAGTTGTGAAATGATTTTGTACTTTCTGTTAAATTTTGTGGGACAATGTTTTCATTTACAATGATTATAGTAGATGCCAGCTTTTAAAATTATTATGGGGGAGTTATAATTAGTACTCTACTTTTTTTGTGAAATTCAAAAAGGGTAGTTGATATTAGAGTAAAAAATGCTATTCAAAACAACACTTATGCCTTCTTTTTATCATTCACATCATTATTGGTGTCATTTCTGAAGTTTGCATCAGGAGAAGATTTTAATTTGCCTCAGGCACTTTAACTTTTCTCCTCTTCATACTTTAGTAGTGCATCAAATTTATATATAATTTCCCCTAATCTAGGATTAGGAATGAGCTATTTTTTATGCATGGTACCTAATAAATGTTAATTGATCAGTGATTTCCCAGCACTCATTAGCAACACATTGTTTTGCAGTTTGTAGCTGATGATACCATTGAAAAAGAGATATATGAAGTTTTTCCTCTAGTTGGTAAGATTTCCCCCCAATTTTGATATGATATTATACCAGGATATGATTCCTTGGTCTACTTTCATGTATACTCCTGGTTTGCCTAACTTAATGGTCAATGCCACATGAAATGAAACATTTCTACTATTGGAACTTTTGACTTGTTCTTGTATATCTTGTCCTCCTTTGGTACCAGAACCCAAAGAAGTGCTACTCAATCCATTATCACTTGTATTAAATAGATCATCATGAGTAGGGCCACCCTGTGTCACACCACGGGATTTTTTTATTTGTATGAAATTTCATCACTCTGACAGTGGCGCTAACCAGATAAGTGGTATCTCAAGAGTCCAATTCAGTACCATGTCAGGGTTCTTGCCAGGCATTTACTATTATCAATAAAGGTCTCAAGACACACACCGTACATTATCCTGGCTGACATTCCCTTACTTTTCCATGGTCCCCCTTACATATGCATGCACACACACAGAGAACTTGAAGGGGTAACTATTGTTGTTGTATTTTCCAAAGACCTACAAGTAAGGTAGGAATGTGAATGTGGTGATAAAAGAATGAGAGAGATCACTTCTCTTCTGGGGAGATAATTATGCCACAAAAGACAAAGGAATCTGGCTTAATTTATTAAACTTATTAAAACTTTAGATCTTCCTTTTTCTATTACATTGAACAAGTAGGAGAATTAATGAATATGTGAAGGTTTTGAGGTATCCTAACATACACCTATCTCATAACTGAAATTATTGCTATAGCAGGGATAGCTGGCAGTAATTTACTTAGTAAATAGGGAGAGAATTTGTTATCAGTGGTGGGTTTTTAAAATTTTGTTTTTTAAATAGAATCTTAAAGATGGATGTAGAAATCTATATCTTTTAAGAGTCCGTATGATTTAGTTTAGCATACATTTATTTTACACTCAACAAGGCTACTACACCCAGGGAATAGTCCCTGGACTCAAGGAGCTTACATTATTTGGGTCATGGGGGTGGGATACAATACCAAAAAGTAAATATGAAGCTAAAAAAACTAACTTCAGGAGAAAGAAAGTGTTCATAACTAGGTTAATTGAGAAAAGTATCTTATAGACATGAGTTATGCTTTGAAGGAATCTAGGGATTCTACAAGGTAAGTAGGGAATATATTGCATATATGGGAGATAACTTGTGAAAGTCAAGTAAACAGAATGCAGAATATCTTACACGGGAAGAAGTAGGGCACATTGACTAAAATGGATTGCACGAAGGAAAATAGTATGAGATGATTGGGAACACGAGCAAGTGCCATATTTTGTTCAGGGTTTTAAATACCACTCATGATTTCATATTTTCTTGCAAAACAGTAACAAACAAATGTTTTGAGTGGGAAAGGGGGTTGGGAAAGATATGGTTAGATTTGCACTTTACATTCAATGAACAAGTGGCTTTGTTGCCTTTAAATTGTTCTTATTTACAATTAGAACCAGTAATTTTGTTGTTTACACAAGATCAGAGGAAGTTCCATTGAAGTGGTACCTTCTTTATGGATCTAAGAGAGTAGGCAAGCTTCTTTCTCTAAGCTCTATATCTCTCTCTGCAGTGTTCACCTCATTAGTCTTTGTGGGTATGGTTAGTGTAGATTCAACCCATCAGAATAGCTATGATCTCCATGTTTACTAGCCCCCACACAAGTTGTTGGATAAGCATTAAGCACTGACCCTATATTTAGTCGATTTTTACATCTAAGCACAGAACCGACAAAAAGAATTAAAACTGAAAATGCACTTAAATAACTATTGTATAGGCTATATACCCACAGTATCCCCAACACTCTTCCCAGTCTTGGAGCCTAAAGTGAGCAATTCTAGGACACAATTCAAGGCACAGAGGCCTAGACTTTACCATCTCCCCATAAGGCATGATTTAACCAAAGAGCTTCACTGAGTGAATGGAAGGGTTGAGAGAGTGGGGATTGGTTTCAGGTTAGTAATCAACCCTCAGCCTAGTAAATTGAATCATAGAATGTCAGAGGAAAACATCTTTGTCATTATCCAATCTGAACAGCTTATCTTACAGATAAAACACCCAAGGAGGTTAGCTGTAGAGCTAGAAATGGAGCACTCTGAAGTCTAGCCTACACATTCTGCTGGATTTTTCAAACTGTATCTCTTGAATATCTTCTGAGTATCTAAGAATAAATCTATAGTTGCTTGAATAAAGTGAGTCATGGGATCATATACTTAGAGCTACAAGGTACCATAGAGATCAACTAGTCCATCCTCCTCATGGGAAACTGAGATTCAGAGAAATTATGTGATTTGTCTTTGGTCCCACAGGTAGCAAGTGGTGGAACCAGCATCTAAACTGACAGCCTCTGATTCCAGACACAGCATTGTTTCAATAGCAATGCATTACTTTCTCTTGTTTAACAAACCAACAAACACTGGTCCAAAGCAAGAGAATCATTTTGGACTATGAAATGGTCTGGGTGAAAATTTGGTGCAGTTATTTCTACAATCTGTTTTAAACATTCAGTCCCCTCAGTTCATTTTCAATTTCAGCTGTGTAATGTTTTATTAAATTCAAAAATTCAAATGTATTTTATTTCCTGTTACATATTTTGTCTCTCACACACAATTTGTCTCTTCTCATTGTTTGGGGCGGGGAAAGACAAATTTAATTTCTTTGATAAGGATCTATGCAGTATAGAAATAGGCCAGGAGGTGGCAACCTAAGCCTATGCAACAATGCTTCAGACAATTTCTGAATATTGGCAGCAGGTGGCACCATTTTATCATGTTCAGAGTTAAGGGGTGGGGGAGTAAGAATGCCTTCTTCCTAAAAAGGAAGAAAGGAAGAAAAAAGAATTCTGAATTTGTTTTTAGGAGCATCACAAGTTAGGTTTTTTAAACCCATGGTTTTTCTTTTTAGTAGAGTTGGACTTATATGGAAACACAGAATGATCAAAGTAGTGATTACTGGGGGTAATCGGGTACTAGAGAAAAACATAGTGAATCAATTGAATGATACCAGACATTTCAGTCTCTTTACTGGGAGAAGAGAATTTTGTTATTAGTTCTGCACAATCACATAGAAATTATAGAACATTGTTTTAGATGGGATAGCACTAGAGTCCTTTGGGAGGGGGGCAGGGAGGGAGGTGAAAAGAGAGAGAGAGACAGAGAGAGAGAGAGAGACACAGAGAGAGAGAGAGAGAGAGAGAGAGAGAGAGAGAGAGAGAGAGAGAGAGAGAGAGAGAGAAGAGGGACAGAGACAGAGAGAGACACAGAGACAGAGAGAGACAGAGAGACTCAAAATAGGAACCCCCCCATTCTAATTTAGAATTATATTGTTGTTCCACATTGAAATTACAATCAAGACATCTCTAGAACATCTCAGTGTGGTTGAAAAGCAGAAGACCTGAGTTCAAATTCAAGGTAGAGATGGAGTAGCAGCTCCAATAGTTATTGTTTGTATTATTCTAAGTAAGTCATTTAACTTGCATACTTTTTTTTTCTTTAAAAGGTTGTCTTCTTTCACACGCTATGAACGAGTTTATTACAGGTGAGACAAAAGAGTGGATAGGAAGTTAACAAGAGGATAAGAATTGTCCTTTGAGCTAAAGTTGAAGTTGTCATATTTTGAAGGTGGACAAACAAAGAGAACTTTAAAAAATAGTTTTAGAATTCATTTAAAAAATTGAGTTCCAAATTCTCTCACCACCTTATGTCCCTCCTCCACCATTGATAAGGAAAGAAATATATCAATGAGACATATGAAATCATGCAAAACATAATTCCATATTCTCCATGTTGCAAAAAAAGCCCAACAACAATAATAAAAAGCAAGAAACAAAAAAGTAAAAAAAGTAGGCTTAATTCTACAGAATTAATTAGTTCTCTCTCTGGAGATGGATAGCATTTTTAATCATGTGTCTTTTGGAATTGTTTTGGATCATTTTATAGATGAAAGTAGCTAAATTTTTCACAATTGATCATCAGTACAATATTGCTGTCACTGTGCACAATGTTCTCTTGATTCTGCTCACCTCACTCTGCATCTGTTCATAAAAGTCTTCCCAGATTTATTTTTTCCCCTGAAACCATCCTGCTTGTCATCTCTTATAGCACAACAGTATTCCATTACAATCATGTACCATAACTTGTTCAGACATTCCCCAATTGATAGGCATTCCTTCAGTTTCCAATTCTTTGCCACCACAAAAGAGCTACTTTAAATATTTTTTGCACATTTAAGTCCTTTTCTCTTTTCTTTGATCTCTTTGGGATACAGACTTTCTTCTTGGGTGCAATATCAGTCTCCTGCCTTCTGCACCTGTAAATTAATGGTAAAGTCTCTGAATCTAAAAGCACATTGCCTTATGTAGCATGTCTTAGGCCTTGAATGAGAGAGCTCATAAACAAACATGACTCTTTACATGGTCTTCAATAAGATGCAACCAAAGTAAACATTATGTGACTCAAAGCCTTTAAAAGCTAATTTTTTGGCTTGTTCTTGTGTTCACAACTTTCAAAATATTTGCCCCTGGAATTAATCTGAGATTGAATTAGTCAATATATGAAAGTGGATACTACCGATACACTGAAAATCAAGGGTTAAAATTCTTAGCTCCCTAGTAGTGAACTGTGAATCTAATAGATAATATCAACCTTCATGATCTGTAGTTATTCTATAAGCAGTCATGTCTTTAACCTGAAATTCAATTAGCCTACTATAATATTACAAGGCTACCCAACAGGTTTCAGCTTAGGACATCTTAAATCTTGATGGATTTCACAGGTTGGATGACATATGAATCCTGTTGAAGCAGGAGGAGAATTGTTCCCAAATATAAAGCCATTTCATGTTTAGATCTCTCTCTCTCTCCCTCTCTCTCTCTCTCTCTCTCTCTCTCTCTCTCTCTCTCTCTCTCTCTCTTCCTCTCTCTTCCTATAGCTCTCTTTCTCTCTTTTTCTCTGTCCCCCTCTCTTACAAAAATATCATTAGATATTATTAAAATGAATCTCTATCAAATTCCTCTTTAAATAAATGAAAACATTGATGACTTGGGCTAAATGAAGCAGAGCCTTTCTGTTTACATTAAATTACATACAATTTAGAAAATGAATGGTAGAATGTGCCTCAGGGAAAAATATCATTGAAATGAATTAATGACTTATTAAATGATCATTAAAGCCTGTTTGAGAAGCTTGACAAATTTACAATGTGAGATTCATTAATCTGTCCAAATTCAAGTTTGTTCCTTGAAGATGACTAACGTTAAACCTATACTTAGCGTTTTTTTCTCTACCGTATGAATATCCAGTTGGTACATATCCAAGAAAGAGGTTAAAAAGAAACTAGTAAATTAAAGGGAAAATTATAAGTTAAAGATAAATCTCATTTTATATGCTGGTTGTGTGACTCTGGACAAGCCACTTAATCACTCGGTGCCTCAGGTTGTCATCTTTAAAATGAGAATGTTGAACTTGAAGGCTTCTAAGGTCCCTTCAATTTCTAAATCCATGATCCTACATAATAGTTTCTACTAAAATATTTATATCTCATCCTGTTTCTGTATGTTCATCTTTTATATATTGTCTTACTAGTAAAGAGTTTCTCAAGAAGTATTAGTTCAAAATAGACAAATGAATTATAGGAGGTAATAAATCAGAACAGATTGGGAGCTAAACTTAGAGGAAAACACATAGACACATACAATTAGGGTAGGGTCATCAGAGCTTAGTCCAAGGTGCCAATATAATTTTTTGGGGGAGGAACTCACTCCTCATTTTGTACTAGACTATTGTACCCATATTTCCTGCTTTATTGATCTTCTAACACTCTATGCTGAATGGGACATGCCCATGCCCATGCCTTAACTTTACCCCAAATGTTCTTTTGCTATGGCCCTCCTCTCTTAGTTTCTGATTTCTCCTCCAACTGTCGCAGTGTTATAGATGTAATTCTTTCATTGTTGGGTTAGATCTCCTGATGTGAACTGTACTCTGCACCAACAATGACTTCTATCCACTGTTTTTTTGCTTTTTGGAGGGCAATTGGGGTTGAGTAACTTGCCCAAGGTCACACGGCTAGGTTTTTGTTTGTGTGTGCGTTAAGTGTGTGAGGTCGGATCCAAACTCAGGTCCTTCTGACTCCAGGGCCAAGGCTCTACTCACTGCGCCACCTAGCTGCCCCAACCCACTTCTTTTTGCTGTAATCATTCAATGAATCAACAAGTAATTATTGAATGCCTTACTCTATGCTGGGGCAAAGGGGAGACAATTATAAAGAGTTAAAACAATCCCTAATCACACACACATACACACATACATGTGAAATTGTAGTTACCTTACCCTAGTTATGGATTTACACCTTTGATCTCTAAGCTTGATAGGCCCCCAATCTGTCCTAACTCATTACTTTCTATAATGTAATATGTATGTGTGTGTGTATAATATGACACACACATATATATATACATATATTGTTTCTAAAAGCATTTATAAAGCTTGTACATATATCTTTATATTTGTGTATATATGTATACATATATGTATATATACATATATCAGTTGAATATAAAGAGAATAAATATAAATTAATATCAATGAGTTAAAAATAGGATGGTATGAGAGGAAGGCAGTAAGTAGTAGCTGTGGAAATCAAAAAAGATTTTATGTAGAAAATGGTGCTTCATCTTTATTTTGAAGGAAAAGGATTCTATGAATTGGAGGTAAGGAGGGAGGCATTCCAGACATGGAGGAACACAAGAACTGTGACACAAAGATAGAAGACAGTGTGTGTGAGAAACAGAGAAAATTCAAGTTTATTCTGATCTCAGAGTACAGAATGGGGATGGAAATTTAGAGCTATGCATATGTTGATGCTTCAAAGGCATGTTGGGACAAGGTTGTGAAGGGCTTTAAAAGGTAAACAGAGGGTTTTATATTTTATCCTATGGGCCATAGAGAGTAACAGAGTTTGGTAAACCCAATTTGGGAGTGACTTGGCCAGGTCTATGCTTGGGTAAAATGCTAGCAACAGTATAGGCGGAAAGATCAAGACAAAGAACTCTTAATTATTGCTCTGTTAGTGAATCAATCAATCAACATTTACTAAGCACCTACTACATGTCTCACGCTATGCCAAGCACTTGGGATACAAAAAGAGGTGAAGGAGAGTCCCTCTCAGGAGGCTTACCCTCTAATGGAGAAGAAAACCCAAGAGAGAGAGAGAGAGAGAGAGAGAGAGAGAGAGAGAGAGAGAGAGAGAGAGAGAGAACGTGAGCACGTGAGTATGTATGGACATTTATCTATCTCTGTGTTTATACATATATGTCCACATACATATATGTGTATATATGTCATACATACAAAGTATGTCATATAAAGGATAAATAGGAAGTAATTAATAGCAAGAAGGCACTAAGACATTAAGAGGGACTAAGGAAAACTTCCAGTAAAATAAATAATTTTAGTTGGTACTTCAAGGGAATCAGGGAAGTCAGTAGTCAGAGTGGAGAAGGGGAAACACTCCAAGCATGAGGGACTGCCAAAAAATCTGCGCAGATCTGGGAAATGGAGTGTTTTGTTTGTATTGTAGTCAGGAGGCCACTGTCACTGGATCACATAGTATGTGCCAGGGAAAAAGACATAATAAAACTGAAGGGGTGGTAGGTTTTGAAGGGCTTTGATTGTCAGACAGATCATTTTCATTTGATTCTGGAGGCAATAGGGAGCCACTGGAGCTCATTGAGTGTGTGAGGGGGGATGGTGACATGGTTAGACTTGTACTTTAGGAAAATCACTTGAATGACTGACTGGGTGATAGATTATTGCAGAGAAGAAAGACTTGAGCAGAAAGACCCACCAGCAGGCTATTACAATAATCCAGGCATGAGGCAACGGAGGCCTGCACTAAAGTGATTATAGTGTCAGAGGAAAGAAAAAAGTATATTTGAGACATGCTCCAAAATGAAATCAACAGGCCTTAGCAACAAATTGGATATGGGGAGGTGAGAGATAGTGAGGAGTCCAGGAGGACTCCCAGTTTGCAAATCTGAGGAACAGGAGCCTTGAGGAGAGGTAGCTAAGTCTTTCGCATTTGATCATCCTTATAATATTGCTATTACTTTGTACAAAGTTCTGCTTCTGCTCACTTCATTCTGCACCAGTTTATATAAATCTTTCCAGGTTTTTCTGAAAACATCCTGCTCATCATTCCTTATAGCACAATAGTATTACATCACAGTCATGTGCCACAATTTGTTGTGCATGCTTACACAGGTTCTAGATAATTGACAATGGTTTTGTGCTTTCCTAGTCATCAAAGGAGTAAAGCAGGGCTATGTGCTTGCTCTCATGCTTTTTAGCATTGAGTTTAGACACTACACTAATGGCACTTTAACTTGAAGAGGTTACAAAAGCCAAGCCTAAAGTGGAGGGAAAGCTGGTGTGCAGTTTTGTTTTTTGTTGTTGTTGTTGTTGTTGTTGTTCACAGATGAGTGTGTACTCAATGCAGCCTTTGTGATGCAACAGAGTATGAATCGATTCTCTGCCACTTGTCCTGATTTTGGCCTCATAATTAACACCCAGAAAACAAAGGTTCTAACTAGCCAGAAAATGTGGAACCATCAGTTATAGCAAATGGAGAAATTTTGAATGTTGTGGATAAGTTCACTTACCGTGACAGTGTACTTTCTAGGGATATATTGTAATCATAATGGTAATTTGAAGATCTTCCCTGCCCCTTAATAAGGCTAAGTGAATTTGAGAACCTTGGCTGATTTGAAAATATAATCCGCCCCCTAATAGGCTGAATGTGGTCACATGTAGCCTGTGGTGGGAGGAGTTTACTGAAGGTTGGAGCAGAGTCCAACAGAGAAGCTTGCTTAGGGCAGGTTGTTTTTCAGGAATGCCCACATCTTGGTACTTTGTAATTAGGCAGTGGGTCATGAGTGTTGTGATATTCTCTGACCCTGGAGAAGGCTATATATATATATATATATATATATATACCTCTGAGGTGAGGTAGCTTTGCTTTGGGGCTCACTTTGGGAAGAATTGTGTGATTTGGCCAGATGAGACTCATGGCAGCCCTTGATCCCACCAGCTTTGAAAATCCAGATGTGCTTCTTTCTCTGGTAACTAACTATGTAGGTATGTGATGGTCAGACAGCTAGAAGCCTTGTCTGTTGGTTTGTTGAATTGTGTTATTTTCTCTGTCTGGATTTTTGTCTGCTTGTAACTTCTATTTATATTCTCTGAAGTTCAGGGTGCTGATATTTTCCCCTGAACTAGGTAAATGATATATGTTTGATTAAAATAAAATTGCTAACACCTTTTTGAGTTACTTTTCTTTAGAAACGCAGATCAAAGAACCTGTGCTAGCAGCCATATTGGGTATGCTAGAGTGCTTGTTGCTCCATATACACATTGATAATGAGGTTGATGCACACATTGCTAGAGCTAGCTCAGTGTTCTGGAGGCTCCAAAGGAAAGCATAGGAGAGAAGAGGTATTAGGCTTCCTACTCAACTGAAGGTTTATAGATCCATTGTGCTGACCTGATTATTGTATGCCTGTGAAACCTGGATAGTTAGTATACAAGTGCCATGCCAGGAAACAAAATCTCTCCTATTTGAATTGTCTTAGAAAGATTTTGAAGATTACCTGGCAATATAGGGTACTGGACACAGATGTGCTTTCTCAAGCTGTACTGCCATGCATTTAGACTCTACTGAAGAGAGTGCCACTCTGATGGGTTGGCCACATAGTTCAAATGCCAAACTTAAAAAACTATTTTATGTAGAACTCACTCAAGGCACATGCATACACAGAGGTCAGAGGAAGTGATACAAAGCCACCCTCAAGATCTTTCTGAAGAAGTTTGGAACCCATTATTATCCATGGGAGACACTGGCATAGAACCATCCAGCATGATGGGCTTGCCTCAAAGAAGCATTGTATAAGCAAAGCAGAACTGTAGTAGCTCCAAGGAAGCATGAGATGAGAAAATTTAGACATCTCCACTCCAAATGTTTGTGTGGACTATTTAGGTCCAATCTGTGGTTGAGCCTTGTGAGCTCATCTTGGCATTATCAGCCACAGTTGGACACACTCTGTACCTTGAACCTGACATGTATCAGGTTCCTCTTCTTAGCACAAAGGACAATAACTAGTACCACAACTTGTTCACCATTCCCCAGTCAATGGGCAATTTCCAATTTCCAATTCTTTGTCACCACAAAAAGAGCTGCTATAAATATTTTTGTACAAATAGGGATTTCTCCTTTTTCTTTGATCTCTTTGGCATATAGATATAGTAGAGGTACTGGTGGGTCAAAGGGTATTCATATTTTTGTTGCCCTTGGCTACTGTTTCAAATGTTCTTAGGATGGTTGGACAAGTTCATAACTCCAACAACAGTACATTAATGTCTCAATTTTTCCACACCCCTGCCATTTGTCATTTTTATTTTCTGTCACATTAACCAATCTGATAAGTGTGAGGTGTCAGAATTTATTTTTCATTTGAATATCTGCTTCTGATTCAGTGAGTTATTCACTGGAAAAAATAAGCAATGACAAATAAAATACCCTTCTTCCTGAGAGAGCTATCAAAAGACAGATATGCCTAACAGCAAAGATACTTCAGAAACAAATATGAACTTTTGGGATAGTAGGACCTTGAGGGACAGAATTCTCTTTATAAAAATAGAAAACAAAATCCTGAATGATAGACTGTTGGAGATGAAAGGAACCTTAAAGAAAATGTAGTTTAACTTAAAAAATTACTGATAAGAAAGCTGATGCCTCTGGAAATGAAGTAATTTGTGCAATGTCACAACTGTCTTCAGGGGGAGGCAGCACCAGATTTGGGACTGGAATCTAGGGATTCCAACTCCCTAGTCTGGTGGTTTTTCTGCTGTGCCACAATGTGTGATTGATAAATGATTTCTAGAAAGCCATCTTCTCACAGGGATACTTTACATAATAAAACAAAATAGCAAATCTCAAGGAGATCACAGAATTAATTCCAGTTAAACTTTAGAAGTTTTCAAATTTATCATAACAATAATAAAAAAATGACATTTGTATAATGACTTAATGTTTGCAAAGTACTTTACATGTAATATCTCATTTAACTTCATATTAAGGCCAGGGCACAGGCACTATATTTCTGAAGATGAGGAAACTGAGACTCAGAAAAGTTCAGTGACCTTCCTGATGTTACATCTAGTCTGAAGAATTACAGCTCAGGTATACCTGACTTTCCATTCACGGTTCTTTTATATCAATGGTCTCCAAAATAAGGAGCCATGGCATGACTCTTTTTTAAATTTAGTTTTTTTGCATATGAAACTGCAAATCTATTATTTGCAACTATTCCTTTAAACATATAATAAAGTTTATCTTGCAGATTTATTTTTCCCTTTTTTTTCTTTCCCCCTCCTCTGCCCTAGAGATGGGCAGAATTGTAGTAGCAATTACACACACAAACACACACACACACACACACACACACCTCACAAAATAATTCTATATATCTCTTTGTCAGTTCTTTCTCTGACTTTTATTAACCAATCAGAGGGTAGTAATATCAGCTATATCCCTGAGGTGGTTAATCATAGGGATTGACTCCAATGCAATCAAACCACCCACTTCTTTGGCTCTTCAAACTCGAAACCCATCAATCCATCCTCCACCAGTTAATAGAACCCTCAGGAGAATTGATCAGGCAAAGTCTTCCTCTCCCCTCATCATGTTGTGGTAGTGAAGAGGGAAGGGTGATAAGGAGAGGGGGAGGGTAAGTGATTCTGCCAGGGATGCACCCTGGCATCCAGTCTGGAAGGAATTCACCAGGCTCAAGCAAACTTTGAAGCCAAAATTGTAAAGTTTATTGTTACCCTGTACAAGGACAGTGGGCTAGATTCTTATGGAACCTGCAAACTTGCAGAGGCCACAGGCATAGTTTTAAGGTGTCAATTATGCTAACTAGGTGCCTAAGGGTGGGATCAGGGAGGAGTTAAGGAGTGGTCAGTGCTCAAAGGACCATACACTTTTAATATCAACTGCGCAGGTGTATTGCCCATGATTCACTGGGAAATAGCTCAAGGGGGGGCTAGCTGGAGGTGTGGTTTTAGGCCTGATACTTCACTAAAGAGTGCCCAGTCTGCCACCCACCAAGGTCATCAGAGATGGTGTGGGTATATAATTGACTAAGGAGTTACCCTATAGATAAGGTATTGAAGAATTTATGGTGGGGCTGGCCACTCTAACTAAGGGAGATAACATTTACATAACTTATTGTTTCAAGCAGAGATAAACAGGTCATGAGTTGTTGCTGGGCAGAGTGCTGGAAGGGGGAAGGGGCAGAGTCAATGCTCTGAGGCTGGGCCGGGGGAAGTGTGATTTTACAGACTGCTTTTACAAATTGATTTTACAGACATAGATCCCAAAGCACCCCATTTACAAACTGATGTTACAGATTGATACTACAGACATATATACATCACAAGGACCCCATCAGTAGTATCAGGTACAGATTCTGTCCTCTGTGGGGAGTGGTCAGTGAATAAAAGTATCTCCTCATTTTTGGTGGGACACATGATGAATTACACAAAATGTGTAGACTTGTAATTTATATTGCAGATCTCATCTATGTCATCTTCTTCCCTCCCAAACTCTCCCTTCTTTTGACCTCCTTCTTTTGGTTGAAGGTGCAACCATTCCTCCAGTCACCCTGGTTCACGCTTTTGATGCCATTTTCAAGTCAGCATACAATTCACCCCCCATATCTTATCATTTGCCAAATTCTGTCATCTTTTCTTCTCTCTTATACAAATTCAAGCCTGATATCTCACCTGTACTGTTGAAAGAGACTCCTAATTGCTCTCCCCGCTAGAGTTTCTTTCCACTCCAATCCATCCTCCAATCAATATACAAAGTGATTTTCCTAAAGCAAAAATATGACCACATCACTCCTCTATTAAATGCACTCCATGAATTCTCTATTGACTAGTACAGATTTTCTGGGTCCTGCTGACATTTTCAAAATAAAAATTGAAATAAAAAATCTAAAATAATTGAAAAATTTAATAAAAACATAGAAAACAGGAAACCACCAAAAAGTTTGGAAATCCATACATTATCCCCATAATATTGTATTCTCACAGATCTCCAGATTACATTTTTAACTGTTAAAGCAAAGTTTTCTGGTCCTACTTCCAGGATGTCATACATGAATGGGAAAGACCAGGATCCAATTCTCATCTTCTTTTATGTCCATAGTACTCTTATCTTTAACTTGAATTCTATGGTATGCAGTTATTGCTTTTTTGGATGATTTTGCTTGCTTTAACCAAAGTCAGTTTCTCATGTTTGTTCAGATATCATTTTTTTTTTGTCTTAGCTTACAAGAGCAAAGAGAACATCGGAGCCCCCCCCCCAATTTTGCTGTGCTACCCGTTCTACATTGCTGTGCTTGTAGGCTGTCCCAGTGTGACCTCAAGTGGTTTCTTTTGTTTCTGTGAAGAATGTGACAGCTCTTTTTTGTTTGTTTCACTATTCTTCCAAGAGCCGCTGTCATAAATTCTCTCTGCTTCTTTGCTTTTGATCTTTCCAGAGACTGTGACTGGTATTCAAAGCAGCATCACAACTGCCTTTTTATGGCTAGCTCATTTGACTACATTCTTTTTTGTTGTTGTTAATGTCCAAAATGGTGATACAAATTTTTAGCAACACTACATTCTACCTTCCACTACCTCCCAATCAGAAGTCCAATTGGGAGTTTGGGCTCTAAGGGATTAATTCTTGAGAGACATCAACTATAAAGCTGAGCAAAATAATAGGAGCTTTGAATTAGTCACAAGGATCTTCTAGGAATAATGATGGAAGATTGGATTGAGCACAGAAGATTTTCTCTTTGGCATTCAAGTAACATCTTACTCAGGGAACACTCACTAGCCCAGACTAATAAACACTTAAGCCACACTTAAAAGAACAGGCAACAATTCAAACTCTTGAACCAGAAAGAAAAAAAAAAGAATCACTACAGATGGACATTTGTTTTGGATCTCTTTGCTCCATTCAATTCTATTATTAAATAAAGGCTGGAAAATACAAATGCCGACACTCTAGTTTTCTATCTTCGTCTTCATTAGAAACTACATTGTTCGGGAACTAGGAAACACCCTATTTCAGGCTCTTATCACCTCCTTCCTGGTTCACTCTAATTAGCCTCACAACTGGTTAAATCATCTTTAATTTTATTAAAGCACATATCATGTGACTTCCCCGCTCAAGAATCTTCATTGGTTGGCTTCCAGTTTCCTCTAGGATAAAATAAAAACTCTTGTTTGGCATCCGAAGCTTTTCCCTATGCAGCTACAACCAACATTTCTAGGCTTATTGCATATTACTCTTTCACATGCCTTATGTCTTAGTCAAACTGGCCTATCTGACATTTCCCATTTACAATGTTCCGTCTCCTATCTCCATGAAATTTTTCCAGATGTTTTTCCCTCCAAGTATTTTCTTCTTCCTTACCTCTATCTCTTAAAATTCCTGGCTTTTTTCAAAGCTCAACTCAAGTATCATTTCATGGTTCTCCCAGCTTGTTCCCTATCCTCTGCCCAATTTACTTTGTCCTTTTTTTTAAAAGTTCTGTTTGCTATTATGCATATTTGTTTCTGTTAGATGGGTATGCATATCTTGCTGAGACACTGTAGATTTGATATATGAAATTCAGACCTATTGCCACCAAAATGGCATATAAAATGATAGTAGTTTTATTACGTGTATTACTGATACTTTTTTTTGCTAAGAATAGCACAATAAAAGGATTCCCTGGGATATTAGGTTAATCATCCTTGTTCTATTAAATACTAATTTGATAATTCTACAAGTCAAGCACTGTAACTCTTAATTTATAAAAGACTACAAAATTCCAAACCCCCAGGAGGAATGTAATAGGGGTTTGATAACTGACTGAAATTTTGAGATTTGTAGTAAAAAAAGATGAGCATTCCTTTCTCAGACCTGGGAAGTAATTTGAGATTATTGAGGTCTTGGTAGAATTGAGTCACACCTGGAGTTTTTAAGCAGTATTGTCTAAGAGAGAGACACTTAGAAGGAATAGTGGGAACATCAATAGCTGAAGAACAGCAGCTTCAAGGAGTTCAGCCCAGCCAGTCTAAGATTCAAAGAGATAAACTGGAAAGAAGCAAAGGAAGGTAAGAGAAGAAGGGAGAAACTGAGACTAGGGCTGAACTATGGTGAAGAAGGAAGAAACAGCAGAGGGCCATTAGTATCTTCAGGCATCTTGGAACAGAAGACTCAGGCCAAAAGCCTGAGTTGTACCCACCTATTCAAAGGCTGAGGGAAGTTCCAATAAGAGATTTATTCTTCCTCCAACTTTGCTTCCCTATACTGCTTCATTAACAGACACTGTACCATGCTCTACAAGTTTTTTTACCCCAACAAAACCTGAAGTTTTCTTGACTTTAAAGAAGTCAAAGGTTAGCTAGAGATAAATGTAAATTTAAATTAAGACAGAGAACCAAACCTTTAGCTAAATGTTAGGAGGGGGCTCTGTGTAATTGTAATTATACTTTTACCTTCTGGTTTAATATAAACACTATAACTTAACAAAGAGAGGAAGCAACAGAGATATTAGGTACCATTATAGTGAACCTCGGTTAAACCTCCACTTCCTCAAAATTTGTTTTAATAGGGTTTGGTTGGTTAAATCTCCATACATAAAAGGGTCAAAGAGGGGTGGCTAGGTGGCACAGTGAATAGAGCACTGATGTGCCCCGGAGTCAGGAGGACCTAAGTTCAGATCTGACCTCAGACACCTGACACACTTACTAGCTGTGTGACTTTGGGCAAGTCACTTAACCCCAGCTGCCCTCCAAAAAGCAAATAAAATACAATAAAATAAAATAAAAGGGGCAAAGAGGAGAGGATAGCAACAACTTTCAGCTAGTCAATAACACACACACACATACAAACACACAGCAACAACCAGATATAGTATATTTTACATTAATTTTTCTATTCACATGTTAAACCTCTTCCCTTCTTCCCTAACAACATATTAAATTCCTTAGTGTCAGGGACAGCTTTTTGTTTGTTTGTGTCTTTCTACGCCCAGATTTTAACATAGCTCTTGGCATATAGTATGTGGTTAATAACTGCTTGTTCAATAAATTCTATGCATACTCAATCCATAGAAAAAATATCAAGGATTTCACACGAAGGCATTATTTTGTCATCAAATCCAAAAACATCTTTTCACATTTATGCCCTCCAATAACTAATAATAAATGTTGCTTTCTTGTGGTTGATAATTCTCTTCTATTTCATAATTGTTTTCATAGTGTTTCATGTGTGTGATCTGTCTTTGGAAACAGATAAGTGAGTAGTGAGCGGACATTTTCTATTTTTTACTATTTCTTCAGGGTTCCTACCTGGATGATTAGGGCACAGTTTCTATTATTTTCTGTTTCTTTTGTTTCTCTTGCACAAAATATTGAGTTTTATCTCTCACTTCACTTCAATCCCATTCAGCCCTAATATTCTACGATTCTTTAATTCCACTCTCATTTCAATTTATAGTCCTTGCAAGCTAGACTACTTGGAATTTCTTGAATACAACCTTTAATTTCCCACTTCCTACAAATGTTCATGCTTGGAGCTCCACCTGGAATGCTTTTCATTCCTATTCCCACATGTCAAAATCCTACCCATCCTTCAGAGTTCAACTGAAATATTACTTCCTCTATAAAGTCTTCCCTTATTCACCCAGCAAGAAGTCGTCTCTTTTCCTTGAAACATCTAGAATATATAGAAGTATCTTTAAAATGTTTAGAAATATCCTTTCTTAGGACGGCTAGGTGATGCAGTGAGTAGAGCATCGGCCCTGGAGTCAGAAGGACCTGAGTTCGGATCTGGCCTCAGACACTTAACACACACAAACAAAAACCTAGCCATGTGGCCTTGGGCAAGTTACTTAACCCTAATTGCCCTCCAAAAAGCAAAAAAAAAAAAAAAGAAATATCCTTTCTTAGGATATTTATAACATTCTATCCATATACACCTACCTTATCTGCAAAAGTAGGTTTAAAAGGTTTTCATTCCTTGAGCAATGAACTTTTCCTTATTTGTCTTTGTTCCTCTCATAGTACACAGTATACAGAATAGGCTCTCAATAAATGATGGCTGAATGAATGACCAGAATGACACAGGAAGACATATCAAAATCAGCTATAGTCCAGTATGGCACGAGGCAGTGTAGTTATCTTCAATACTCATTATATGGTGAGTTCCTTGAGAGTAGGGATGGGTTTTGGTTCTTATATCCCTAATTCTTAGCACAGTACTGGTATAGAGACTTTAATAAATGTTTGTTGGCTTGACTCGACTTATAATAGCATCTATTAGTTATTTTGTGCAAACAGTTTAGTTAGTGAACTGTTCTGAGTGGATGCAAAGGTATAGGAGTCCTGAAAACACATGATCTTGTTAACAAAGTTAACTACTGAATACTATTCTTTAGGCCATGTTTAAGTCCAATAGAGATTTTACTTTACCTTATAATAGTTTTGGCTTAATAGAACTAATAGAATTAGGTGTTGTTTTTTTTAATTTGGCATTGGAAAGGCTCTTACTACTTTAAAAGCACACATAAAACCTTGGTGAAAAGCTAAAACAGGTATGACTGAGTGGGTCTTGGTTAGAATTAGATTTTCCACTTTGAGTATAAGATGCCAAGAGATATTCATTTGAGAACTATATGGACTTGGGGTTGGAGAAATGTATGAGAGTTTTGAATTTTCTTTTTGGTGGGGCTTCCCTGTTTTTCATTCTTGTTTTTTTGTTTGTTTTGTTTTGTTTTTAGTAAAAACCTATGACAAGTATTACTATCATTGCCCTTACAAGGGTAAAAGAGCATGAATGGAATCCTGGGTTTTAAGTAAGAAAGTCTGACATTTAGACCCTGCCTCTTATATTTATTAGCAATGTGCCTCTATATAAGTCACTTAACCTTAATTTTCTCAGGTGGAAAGCACACTGAAGTCAGGGGACTAGGCTTAAATACTGTCTCCAAGTGTACAACTTCTGATTTTGAGCAGGTCACTTACCTTTTCTGGGCTTGATTTTTCTTATCTGTACAATGAATTGGTTGGTCTAATGATCTCTGAGACCCCTTTCAGTCATAGATCTATGATCCTATGACTTATTAATACACTATTAAGTCATGGATGGGGTGCCATATGCATTAGTGAAGAAAGTGGTTACTTTTGATCTATATTGATAAAAGGAGTTCCCTATCATGATGAAATCATAGGTTCTTTAGTAGAGATGGGAAGAGGAATGGAGAAAGGGAGCTTGGTGAGAGAGATAAAGAAATTGAGGAGAAGGAAAAAAGGAGGGAAAGAGAGGGAGGAAGGGAGGAAGAGAGAGAGGGAAGGACACAGAGAGAGTAGTTAGAGAGAATGGAGGGAGAAGAGATTGGGTGATTGAAGGTGTACTATGCTGGAGAAGATGAGGGAGGGGTTTAAGTGAAGATGTTGAGGGGATAGTCTTAGAAAGAAAAAGGGCTACCACCTACTTGTGTCAGAGACTGGGGGAAAGGATGAGAAAATAGAAGTTTATGTCAAAGGTTTTCAGATGAAAAGAATGGAATAAGAGAGCTCAGTGGCCTCAATTTTTTCAGTAAAATAACAAATAAAATCCTCAGCTAAAAGAAAGATGGGAGGAGCTCTAGGGGCCTTAGAAACTGGAGAATTTTGGAGTAACTTCTGTGAAGAGTGAAATAGGGAGTGAATTAGGGAGGAATAAAAAAATCTACTTTGCTGAAGTAAGGGCTTAGTTGAGATTAGATAATGAGATTTTCCAACTTTCTTCAATGGTTCATTAGTAACGGCAAAGCAGGAGGCTGATGGGTGTTGGAGTGAAGTTTGGCAAGAAAAGAGAGGCAATAGACCTAGAGGGCATGGAACTTCAGAGCAGAGGATAATGTACATTGAATTAAGTAACTCTAAGGTCAAGATTGAAGAAGGAGGGCAGCAAAATCAGAGCAAGGGTAGTGGCTTCAGAAAATACTTGATAACTAGTAATTCTGGGAGTGGCTGAAATGCTTGTAAACTTGAAAAAGTTGGGGAAATATTTGGAAATCTTAGAGAAAAATACATGTTTTAGAAAGTAAAGGGAGCCAAAATGATTATTGCCAATCATGAAGCTTCATAAAACAAGTTGCTTTGCTGATTGAGCCATGATCTCATTGGTGAAGGTACTCTTTCCAGTGGTAGAGTACATAGCTCATCATGCTTTCTCATTCTATATGATTATTTCTTATGGAGGATCTATCCAATATTCTGTAGTAATGGTGTGAAATTCAAATAGAAATAGGGGCTATGCATTGCATATATAAAGATCTCTGTGCTCTGCATGTGGACAATTTTATTGCTTTTTTGGAGGGCAATTGGGTTAAATGACTTGCCCAAGGTCACATAGCTAGTTTTTGTGTTAAGTGTCTGAGGCCAGATATGAACTCAGGTCCTCCTGACTCCAGGGCCTGTGCTCTATTCACTGTGCCACCTAGCTGCCCCATGTGCCACCTACCTGCCCCAACAATTTAAAAATGTAATGATATTCATGTTTTATTATATTTTTATTTTGTTAAATATCTCCTAATTATATTTTTATAACATTCAGTCCTCACTTGGGACTCTTGCAGCCTATATCTAGGGGCCACATGTTTAATATCTATGTTCTAAAGAACTTCCTTTCATTCTTTTAATATTTTGTGTTTTCTAGAATAACACTTATACTGTAATTTTTCATTTTTGATACATAAACCAACTATAATCAACCTCCCTTTCTGGTCATGTGTGTTCTTGATGACTGAAGTTTTATGTCCATAGCAGTGTCTGAGGCCAGAGTTGAAGATGAGTCTTCCTGACTCAAAGTCCATCACTCTTTCTACTATACCACCTAGCTGCCCCTGTAAAGCACATTTGCAAACCTTGAAATGCTGTGTAAGTGCAGGATGTATGTATGTATGTATTGTAGTATGCCTATAAGCAACCTTAGAGGAGGAAAGAAGTTGATGCCCCTGTTATATTTACTGGTAGCAAATACTGCCCCCAAAATCAATTTTTCTGTTACTGTGAATATAGAAATATCATCATCATCATCATCATCATCATCATCATCATCATCATCATCATCCATTTACTATTTGCAAAGCACTTTATATACATTATCTTATTTGATCATCACAACAATAATCTTCAAGGTCACATAGCCAGCAAGTACCAGAAGAGGGATTAGAACCCACATCCATCAGATTCCAAATCCAGCTTGGACTCTTTCTTCTTACTATATGAAGTTTATACATACAAACACACACAAGTACTTTGCATGTACATCTTATACATACTATTTCCCAGCTAGTAAGATGCCTACTACAGGGATTGTTATTTTCATTTTCCAGAGGCTGAGAGAGGTAAAGCAGCTCTCCCATGGTCACATCACTAGCAAATGTCAGTATCTGGATTTTAATCTAGGCCTTTATGAGTTCAGACTCAGACCTCTAATCACTAGAACATAACTGTGTGACACTCTAGTAAATAATCTGTTTTGGAAAAAAAAACTAAAACATTTACATATTCCCCTCTTGGGTTTTTATGAAGTTAACAGGAAAGGATAATCTATCTTATAAAAAGTTTTACAGAGATAAGAAAGTAGACATAGGTGTCAGCAGCTGTTGCCTTGTGGGTCACTTTCAGTTTTTGTAAGTATACCATATTTTCCATCCTATTGGGATTTCACTGTCTTTTATACATCTTGAAGAATTGTTCCCTTGTTCCATGCAGATGAGTTGTTTCTGGAACACGTTTCTTTTATTTGTATTTGGCCAGAACCAGGTGCTCTTCTCAAGTTCCTTTTCTTAAAATCATTTCTACCTACTCATATTAAGTACAGAAGTTACTGAGTCCATCATTGTAGAAATGTCAGCAAATCTAACTACATTTAGGATCTATTTGTTATCCCTTTTTCTATCTCATCTACAAATGATCTTGCTGTGTTTCTTCTTGTGTCGTTATCTACATAGGATCAGAGACAGAGTCCTGGAAGGGATCTAAAATCAGTTTAATCCAACCCTTTCATTTGTTAGTTTAAGAGCTAACACTTAGAGAAGTGACTCACCCATGGTCACATAGCTAGTAAGTAGGAAATGCCAGGATTTAAACCCCCATCCTCTGAGTCCTTATCCAAGAATCAGCCTGTCTCTACAGATTGCTTTTTTACCTACTTTTCACTCTTTGGTGAGGTGACACTCCTCATAATCCTCCATACTAATGATTTTCAAATGACCTCCTCTAAACCAGGATTGTCCTTAAATTATATCATTCCATTTTGTAAGGATATTAAATGTTTGCTCTATGTGATGATTTCTGACTTCTTTTGAATTCATTGTGCCAGTGCTTTTGCACTCAATGAACCTAAGATACAGTGATAGTCATTTTTTTTTTTTTTGACTTCTGAAAAGTTTCCTACTTTTTAGGCAATTGTTTTAACAGGTTAAACCATAGGTGTTCCAATAGCATGCATGGGTTCTCATTTTATCCCTTTTTTTCTGTAATTTGGTATTGATTTTGGCATTTATTCTGACCATGGGGTAAGCTAACTGCACACATACAACTGATAATCAAATGACTTTTTGGCAATCAGTCATTTCCCTGTCAATATATTATCAAGTCATGAGGTTTCTATGTGTTTTTCTTTTTTTTGTAATGTTGATCAATGTTTGTGTCATGTAGGCCTGAACCTCTAGACCAGAATTTCTTAACCTGGGGTTCATGAAGCTGTTTTTTTTTCATTGAGAACTATTCATATGATAACTCTGTAATACTTTTTTCTTTCATTTTTCATATTTAAAAGCATCATTCTAAGAGGTGATTCGTAGGCTTTGCCAGAGTGTCACATGGGTCCACAACACTTAAAAGGTAAAACTTTCCTGCCCTAAATGTTCTTCTTGATCCTGAACTGTCTTTTCCAACATAGTTTTCTTCCTTTATACTCCATTTTGCACTGGAGTCCTAAGTATCAAATGCATATATTAATTTAGTTTTGAAGACCTTGTCAAATTCTTCATAGAATTTCTCTATTTCATCTTCTGTTACAGATGTTGGCCTCTAAGATATACTTATATTCATGGGAGTGAGCTTGCTTTGGTTTTTATGAGTACTTACCAGATGTCCCATGAAATATTTCTTGATGCCTTTGGAAGATCAACGAAACAAAGTCTACTGACTCCATTTATCCGAGGACACTTTGTGATTTGTCCTTACGTTTAGTTGTAGCTTTAAAAATATATTCCTGTAAATTTAAACAGATAATATCAGTATGGATGAGGCTCATTTCCTTCCATAGGATGTAGTCATAAACTGTTTTTTGAGATAAAGTTCATGTTAAGAATACCAAGAGTCAAATCAATGTCTGTCTATACTCTATGAATCATATAATTTTTTTGTATCCTGTGCTCCACATTTCACCACTGTTCCTGTAGAATTCAAATGGTCCTGCAGTGAACTGGAGGCTGTTTTGTATTTGTTTCTGTTTCGTGGGTTGCTATGGCCAAAGAAATCATCACCTAGTGGCTAACATTCCAATGATGAACTGCTCCATATTTAGCTAGGGTGGTCCTTGGAGAGAAGACTTAGTCACTTGCCAACCTCATACTCAAAGTCTTTCTGCCTTGGCAAAACCTGTCAGAGATTGGGCTCTATTAATATAGCTTTTAGGGACTCAGGGTCATTTCCTCAACATCATAAAGAGATATTAGAGCAGCTGAATTTTTTGTAGAGGATGAAACAGCAAAATGAATGAAATAAATAGCTTAAAATAATTTTAAAACTAAGAAACAGCTCAAGGGAATTGACCCTGGGGATTAGTTCCTCAAAAAAAGAAGGGAAAAAAAAGGAATTTAGTGGAAGAAAAATCTCTGGGCAAAATCTAGAGGCATGGAAGGCTCTGAGTTACTTGCGTTTGGTTTCACCCTGAGAGCTCTATGCTCTCTTAGAGAAAGGAATATGAAATAGTGAGAAGAGCAACGAGAAGAGGGGATGGGGTAAACTAAAATATGGAACCAAAAAGAACTTAAATTCCAAAGTAACTAGTCCCTTTACCTTAGGTTTGTACATACCCTCTGTGGTGAAAACATTCACATGCTAAAAGGTATGGTAAACTTTAAGGTGATCAGCCTGTTTGGAACCAGGAAAACTCAAATTTAATTAAATGCAGCTGGATTAAACGAAGATTTATTTTAAGTGCTTGTAGCATACCTGGTTAGAAGTGAGTTACCAGCAAGACATGGGAATATGGTAATTCCTGATGGAAGAATTGGACCCCTAGAATGAGCCAGATTTATTATTTATCAGTAAAGGAGGTACTGAGTCCTTTGGGAGACATTATAAAAATATTTTAAAGTAAGAGAGAAGCGAAGGGGGATTTCAGGGTGAGCTCTACATGAGAATAGAGTTATTAGCATAACAAATCCACTAGAAATGTGTTCAAGACAAAAAAGCACAGAAAATGTGAAAAGAGGAAAAATGATGAAACTCATCTATACTCCCTGAGATAAGAAGCACAGAGCTTGAATAAATAAGAGGACCTAGAGAGGCTGCAGGTTCCCCACCCTTGGTAGATGCTGAGATTAAAGTGGTCTAGCTGTCATGAGCTGAATGAGGTCTTTAGGACCATCTCCTACATTTGATCATAACAAAGCTCCAACAAAAAGGGCTTCCTTCTTGTGGTGGGATTCTTATCCACAGTATACACCTCACTCTAAGAAAGTAGTATTCCTGCTAAGCAGCAGTTTCTTCCTTACCCATATGCTAGCTATATGAACCTCAATATTAGTGTTATTGCTAATACTGGTTCAAAAAGTTATCTTCCTTGGAAACTCAATACCAACAGCTGGAAGATAAATACTGAAAACAGAAACTGTGGAAAAGACAGAAAAGAGCAAAACCAAGATGATTCTTCTGAGTTTCTTACAGTTTCAGTATCACTTAGCTGGGGGATACATGGATCTTTTCTGTGCCAATATTCCTGTGTTTTATCCAGAATGTCTTATGTTTATTCTTTTCTGGAAGAACCTATTTTTTTGCTCTGGGGAATGAGAAATGAATAGCTTTGTCTAACAAATAACCCAGTTTCAACCTCTGGCAGACAATTTTCCCACACACAACTCTAGTCCCAGACCAAAAACAGTGTTCATTGTGGGCCTTTTATGAGCTGAGTAAGGCACTGGCAAGAGTTGGGTCAGTGTGGTCAAGCCAGGTACTATCTGGCACATAGCTGCTAATTTTGGTCACCTCCATCAGAAGTCTGACTCTGGGAGGTTGGGACTCTAATCAAGCCTGCTTATGTCAGATGGGTGTTCTTCATGCTCTAAAAATAGCATATCCTGTTAGCAACAACATAAGGGTGGAGATGATCAGCTGGGACTGGACACCAGAGATTACTAGAGATGAATGTCAAGGATTTTGTCCATATTCCATAGGGTAAGGAGAGATTTTTAGGTGATATTTGGAGTGATTTCAGTGCTGATATGCCCTGGTTAAATGACTAGTCCTTGTGTGTGATTCATTATAATATATGAGAGAATGAAAATGTATATGCAGAAGATTATAGCATCTTGGCCATATTGGCTGAAGGTTTTCCTTCCTTGTCTTCTCTGTTGGCAATAATTCCTCACCTCTGAGAAAGAAAATCTGCCATGTATTTGTATGGTATGTCTGTATTATCTGGGGGTTGGTGTAGTCAATGGTTAGGTGCCATATTATTTGTGAGCTAGTTTACAGAGTATTTTCCAGAGGACATCTGCGCAGTGACAATGTGTCCTACAGATCTGACAACACAGTGTCATATGTAATCTATCATGAAGGCTCCATCATGATGAGAATATTGTCTTGTAGTGGTCATCTTCATGATGTATTTTGACATAAAATTTCAGAGATGGCTTTATCTGTTTCTAGACTAAGACTCAAATAGAAACAATCACTGAGATTGATCTTATCAGTTAACAAACATTTATTAAGCACCTACTATGTAATGGATACTATTCTAGTTACTCAGGATATAAATACATAAATTAAATAGTCTCTCTTCTCAGAGTTTATACCCCTCTACCACCACTCCATACTTTTAATAGGAGAAGGGTGTTAACAATGGTGTTAAATTCAAATATACAGCAGTGGTGTCAACTCAAATAGAAACAATCCTTGAGAGCTATGTATTGCTTTATAAATTGCAAATTAAAATTATATGTGTTGTTTTGTATTTTTATTAGTTTTGTTAGATATTTCCCAATTATATTTTAATCTAGTTCAAGCTTCTCATTCAGGAGTTTTGTGGGCTCCTTGTGCCTTTGCAGCCTGGGAGTCTGACACCTTTGCTATACATAATATTTACAGATAAGTAAATAGAATATATAGGTAGCTAACCACAGGAAAAAATACAAAGTAATCAGGTAGTAACAACTGTGAGAAGCTGGAAAGGCATCTTGAAAGAGTTTATACACAAATACTGAAACTTGAAGAGAGCTAGACATTCCAAGAACAAAAGAACATTCTGGGCATAAAGTGGGCAGCAAAGGGTGCAAAGGTCAAAGAGGCAGGAGATGGAATGCTGGTAGAGAGGATGTCTTACACAAGGGATAGTAATTGGACCAGTTTGGCTAGTACATACAACTTATGATGGGGAACAATATGGAATCAACATGAAATGATAGGCTGGAGACATGCTGTGAATACTTTCAAGGTCAAACAAAAGAATTTGTTTTTGATCATAGTTCTATTGATAAAAATCATTGTCTTGATCAGAATAGCTAAGTCTTTCACAGTTGATCATTCTTATAATATTTTCTAGGATGGTTGGACTAGTTTACAATCCCAACAATAATGAATTAGTGTCCCAATTTTTCTATATCCCCTCAGCATTTGTCATTTTCCTTTTCTGTCATGTTAAGTAATCTGATCAGTGTGAGGTTGTATCTCAGAGTTATTTTACTTTGAATTTCTCCAATCAATAGTGATTTAGAGCATTTTTCCTTTTTTTGCTTTTTGGAGGGTGGAAGGCAGGGCAATTGGGATGAATGACTTGCCCAAGGTCACATGGCTAGTAAGTATTAAGTGTCTGAGACAAGATTTGAACTCAGGTTTTCCTGACTCCGGGGCCAGTGCTCTTTTCACTTTGCCACCTAGCCGCCCCTAGAGAGCATTTTGAATGGGACTACTGATAACTTTGATTTCTTATTCTGAAAAATGTCTCTTCATGCTCTTTGACCATTTGTAGACAGGGGAGTGACTTTCATTTTTATAAATTTGCCTCAGTTCCCAATATATTTGATAAACAAGGCTTTTATCAGAGGAAACATGTATTTTTCCCCAAGTTTCTTGTTTTCCTTCTAATTTTGGCTGTCTTAATTTTATTTGTGCAAAAGCCTTTTAATTTCACATAATCAAATTATGAATTCTACTTCCTATGATGCGCTCGATGTCCTGTTTGGTAATAAATTCTCCCCTTTTCTATAGATCTGACAGGTACATTTTTCTCACGCTCCCCTAATTTACTTATGATATTACTCTTTGTTGTGTTTGTTCTTCATTTCCGAAGAAGGCCATGACGTTAGGAAAATAATGACATGACTTGAAGTTGACTTTGATTTGAGTGAGGGAGGGTAATACAAGGTCACCAGTCTCATTTTCTCCTGCAGAACCATATGGGTCCAGTGGCCAGATATTCATTAGGACTACTGAAGATGGCCCAGGATGCAATGGGAGACCTTGGCCCTTTTAGGTTAAGGTCTTTTCATGTCCTCACTTTGAGTGAGGTAAAGCCTATTCAGTGAATAGGCCTCTTTAAGAAGTAAATCAAGGGATGGCCCCTTAATTAGAAAAAAAGAAAAAAAAATCAAACTGGAAGGTGAAGACCCTCAGGTTTGCTGGTCAAAAGAGAAACAGTTACCACTGACATTCACTCTGAGCCAAGAGGGCCAAAATATAGCCATTAAATGGAGCTTGGGCAGGGACCTGTTGTGGTCCAATCTATGAGCCTCATAGTGACATGGCTTTAAGATTTGGTGTTTGAGGGGTGGCTAGGTGGTGCAGTGAATAGAACACCGGCCCTGGAGTCAGGAGGACCTGAGTTCAGACATTTAACACACACACACACACACACACACACACACACACACACACACACACACAAATCTAGCCATGTACCTTGGGCAAGTCAACCCCAATTGCCCTCCAAAAAGCAAAAAAAAAAAAAAAGATTTGATTTTTGAGAAAAGAGAAAAGAAGGAAGGAAAGAAGGAAGGGAGGGAGGGAGAGAGAGGAAGGAAGAGAGGGAATGAGGGAGGGAGGGAGAAGGAGAAAGAGAGAGAGAGAGAGAAAGGCAGGAATCTAGCCAGTGAACTCCAAATTAACTGGGGAGTATCTGGCCATTAAAATTACCATTCTTTGGAGAGGAGAAGGGGACAAAGAGGGAGAGGATGATCCCCAACTAGCTGGGTCCCCATTCAGGCAGCTCAGACTACTTATAGGTTGTGTTTGTATTTTGTTTTCAGAGGATCATGACATCAGAAAAATGAAGACATGACTTGGAGTTGATGTTGATTGGAGGGGGAGAGGGCTATGCAAGGTCAACAGCTTCTCTTTCTCCTCCAGAGTCATCTGGTTCCAGTGGCAAGATATTCATTAGGGCAACTGGAGATGGCCTAGGATCTTCTATTTTTATTCTTTTAATTTGTTTTATTGTTTCTGCATGTCTCACCTTCCCAATTCTAATTTTTAAGAAATTATTTTCTTCTGTGACTTTTTGTACTTCTTTTTGCATTGGGTCAATTCTGCTTTTAAAAGAGTTATTTTCATTATTAAATTTGTGTGCCTCTTTCCATTTGGCCAATTTCATTTTTTAAGGTGTTATTTTCTTCAGTACTTTTGTGTCTCTTTTTGATCAAGCTGTTAATTGTATTTTCCTAGATTTCTTTCATTTCTTTACTCAATTTTCCTTTACCACTCTCATTTGATTTAGAAAATAATTTCTAGCTCTTCCAGTAGGTCTTCTTGTGATTGGGATCAATTCATCTTCTTTTCTTTCTTTTAAGGCTTTGTTTCTAGTTGTTTTGACTTCATTGTCTTCTGAGTTTGTGTTTTGATCTTCTCTGTTATCATAGTAGCGTTTTATGGTCATGTTCTTTTGTTGTTGGTTTATTTTTCTACTCTATTTTTCAATTTTGAATTTTACGTTAAAGTTGGTATCTGTTCCTGGCTTGGGGTGGTGGTGGGGAATTGTGAAACACAGCTTTTCCACACTGCTATTTTCAGAGCTATTTTTGGGGGAGTTGAATTTTTTGGTGTTTCTAGGGTTGTATGACTTGGGGAGAGATATTGTTATGGTTCTTGTGTTCTTCACCCTGGCTCTTATCTAGCCAGTAAAAAGAGAAAGAGTCAAGGGTCTAGGAAGGGTCCCTGATCCCCTAGGATTATAATTTATATTTCTCCTCTGAGGACCTGCTCCCTTGGGGCCAGAAATGTTACTTTTCCTTAAGGGTCCTGATTCCTTGTGATCAAAAGTAACATTACCTCTCAGGGCTTCTGCTCTCTTTTGACTAGAAATGCTCCTCTCCACCCTTGAATATGATCCAAAAGTAGATGTAGTCAATGGATTTGCCAAATAGTGTTTGGTCCGGTGTCCACTGCTAGCACAGGCGTTCCCTGTAATCTCTTTCTGATCAAGTTGCCAGGTCCCCTTATCATCTCTGACTTGAGATCTCCTAAAGCTGCTGTTGCTGCTGTCTCCACCTCCTGGTCCTACCACTGGTGTTTTATCCATGAAGGATATGGGCCGTCCTCTACCCTTATGTCACAAATCTCTCTTTCAGACCTCCTAAGTTGTCCTGGACTGGAAGAATGTTTTACTCTGACCTTTTATTGTGTCCTACATTCTAGAATTTGATTTGAGATATAAAGTTTTTGGAGTGTTAGAAGAA
Source organism: Gymnobelideus leadbeateri (assembly GCA_011680675.1). Classification (NCBI taxonomy): domain Eukaryota; kingdom Metazoa; phylum Chordata; class Mammalia; order Diprotodontia; family Petauridae; genus Gymnobelideus; species Gymnobelideus leadbeateri. The sequence continues at coordinate 211,146 of WOXC01000265.1, forward strand.
TTCAGCTGAGTGCTTTCTCTACTCCACCGTGTTGGCTCCAGCCCTAGAAGTCTCCCAATAAATACTGTTTGATGGGCATCTTGAAAGATGAACTCTTCTCTTATAGATTCACTGAAAATATCACTGGAACAACTCTAGTAACAGTTAGGATCTGTGATGGGATATACCTCATTTTTGTCAACACATTCTTTATTTTTTTTTCTGATGTATTTTAGAAAGCTAGTTTGTTCCACTTAACTTGAAGATTGTGAGTATTTGACATGGCAACATCCAATGAAAGTATTCATTATTTTCCAATTATCATTATTAATAAAATAGGAGAATATGTGGAGAAAAAAGAGAAAGGTAAGACAAGGACAGAAAAGGAAAAGATAGAAAGGGGATAGGTGATTCTGAGATCAAATCACTGAAGTGAAAGATATAAACTGTAAAGTCTATATTGAATAATTTCAGAGGGAACAAACAAGGTGAAGAAAAGATTTTCTGGTAAAATCCAGGTGAAAAACAATGTAATCAGTAAAGTCAGTCTAGTTTCTTCCAAAAGTTAAAAGAGATGAACCTAGGGCTTAGCTGCTCTCACTATGTTAAGATTAAATTGTGCGCCTGATCTAGCTAGCTATCTAGGCTAGATTGTAGTTAAAAAAAAAGTGAAAAAAGTAGCAGTATTAAAGAAGAAAAGTCACTTGCCAAGGACAAAAATATTCTAATTGAGTACAGTTTCAAGGTAATGGTAACAGTTTTGGTAGGAAGCTTCAGACTAACAACAGATTTTTGGATTTATAGGCATTCCTGTTCTGCAGATATATTCACTTCCATGCATCTTCTCTGCAAATTCCCACAGGCTCAGATAGATAGTGTTGCTGTAACACAGACAATACATGAGACATACATCAGAGAAATGATTTAATTAAGCATTTGCAGTTTGTCTTTAAGAAAAGGGACCCCAAGATCCTAAGGATTGTGATGACCATGATGGTTTCTAACTCTCCCTCTTGCATTTACATTAGAAGCAGTCAATTCATGATAATTGGAATCATCAAAATACTGAAATCAGCAGTTTCAATCATCTTTATGAACTTGTGTTTTCCAAAATGTGTATGAAACTTTTTCTGTTCAACAAGAACTTAAAGACCATTGTCATTTTGTCTCCTTTGTCTCTTTGCTCTACTGTTTTAGGATTTATCTTAAAAGAGTTAGCAATACTAAGTATAGGGAGAACCCAGAAAGCAGCCTTATAAGCTATCCAGAACATTTTATAAGTAATAATCAAGATTACTATTATTTTTAGAAATATTAGGTTGGACCCTGAAAGGCAAGGGAATTTTAACATATTAGGATCATCCTCTACTTCTAAGCTTAACTGTGGTATATAATCTCTCTTTTAAACCTTGGTAAAATATTTTGAATTGATGTAGCAAGACCCTCTCCATTTTGGTCCTTTTGAAGGTGAACCCTTCCTATTTGGGGGTAGAAATAAAGTGGTTTCACTACCACTTCCCTCGCCAATCAGATGTGTGCCCATATGGTTTTTAGCCCCCAAATCTACATGAGCATTATTTCCATTCTCTAGGCTTTGATAAAAGTTCTACAAAAGCTTCTCTTCACTCTTATCCTTTTGACTTATAAGAACTGATACAAACTTCTTTTGGAATGATGCTTCAGGCAAAAGGATTTCTATGTTTAAATCACTGGAGGTACTTGCCATTACAGAAATAAAAATGTTGACCTTGACACAGGCAAAAAAGAAGTCCAGAAACCTACAACATAATTATAAAAAATTGTCTCAAGCCACTGGGGCTAAGAGAGTTTGGGAAAAATAGTAGGTGGGTGTACAATAACACTGAGGTAGCAAATTGGTTAATTTTCTGTGAGTTTGTCTTGGCAGTCAAGTGGCTCATAAGTCATTTTAACAGGTGATACCCTCCCTGTCTTGCCCTCTGTACCTTTATGTAACAGAAAGCCAAATCAGCACCTGGCACTGGAATACAGCACTAAAAGGGAGCCTCAGCTATGGGTAATGATCCATCACCTTTATGATACCCTGGGGCTTCAGTTGGCTGCCACTATGTTCTCATTTGAAGGTGTCATTGAGTTTTTATCAGGCTTGTTCCAATGGGACTGAATAATTTTCTGTCACAGCAAGGGAGCTGAGATGGTTCAGATGACACATATAGTAAAATCACCATAGCACTCCTTAATTATAATGGAAAAAATAGTCTGGATAGAGAAAAAAGTGTAAATTATAAAACAAATCCAAGGGCTCTAATTTTCAATTCAATCCATGGACAATGTTGGACAATCTTCCTCAATGACAAGGGACTGAGCTCAGTAGTGAAAGAGCAGAAATACAGTTATCTGGCTGTATCTGCCTGGTTCTGTATATTCTAGTTCAGAGCCAGCATATTGATTGCACATGGATGCCATGACACATTCAAAAATAGAAGCAGGAACATACACATCAATCATCAATCAACAAATATTTATTAAGTATTTTTATATGCTGGGAATATAAATAAAAAAGAAGAAACAGTTCCTGACTTTAAGGCCCTTATATTCTAATAGGCTAGAAAAATGGACATAAATACTTACATACAAAGTTGAGAAGGCACTAACTAGTAACTGGAGGGACAAAGAAAAGTTTCCTTTAGAAAGTAGCTTTCAAACAGATCTTTCAGGAAGTCAACGATTCTAGGACATTGAGTTAGGGAGGGAGAGCATTCCCAGCTGGGGAAATAACCAGTACAAAGGCAATGAGAGAGAAGACAAGGCTTGAAGCTGAAGAACAGCAAGTTGGCCAGGATGGCTGGACAATAAAATTATTGGAGAGGAGCAATGTATAAGACTGGAAAAAAATGAAAGGGCACAGGTTGTGAAGAAATCCAAATGACTAAGAGAGGACTTTATATTATCCTAGTAATAATGAGTTGATGCAGTTTGTTGAGCATGGTCAGAACATCTTAGGAAAATTGCTTTGGTGGCTATCTAGAGAATAAATTGAAAGAGAGAGAATCATAAGGGTTAGAGATCAATAATGAAGTTAATATAATAGTCCAGATGATACATTGGAAGGACTAGAACTAGGGTTCTATGGATATAGTTTCATCTATATCTATTTATAGATAGATACGCGAATATATGTATGTATACATATATGCACATCTACATATATGTATATAAATTACATGTATATATGTATCAGTTAGAAACATTAATATTTGGCATCTGATTGGATATTTGTGGTTTTTGAGTGGTGAATTGAAAATGACTAAGTGCAGCCTTGGGTGAGAGCAAGAAATGAAGAAAACAAGCATTTATTAAGCACTTTTATGTGCCAATCACTGTGCTAAGTGCTTTACACATATTATTTCATTTGATCCTCACAATAACCCTGGAAGGTGGGTGCTATTATCATACCATTTGAAAAAGAGAGGCCAAGAGAAGTTATGTAACTTGTCCAGGGTCACAGAGCTAGTAAGTGTGTGTGACCAGACTTTAATCCACTTCTTCCTGACTCTAGTCCCAGAACTCTGTCTACTATACCACTTAGCTGCCTCTGGGGGAAAAAAGTATGCAAGTGTCCACAATAATAATAAGGAAATTCAGCAAAAGAGTGTGTTTGGTGGAGGGAAAACAATCAGTTTTGTTCTGGACATTTTAAATTTGAAACATAGAGTTTGAAAAGTCCAACAGCCAGCTGGTGATACAGGACCAAAAATTAAATGCATAGATCTTGATACATAGAGCTGAAGTCATCTGCATAGCTGAATGCATGGGGGCTGATAAGATTTCCAAATACATAAGTGTAGAGGAAAAAGAAAAAAAAGACCCAAGATAGAGTCTTGTTATATACCCTTAGTTGGTTGGACTGACATAGATTAAGATTCAGTAAATACTAGAGCAATAAGGTGGATCAGACAGGTGAGAGCAGAACCAAGAGAGAACAATTTCACTAAACTCTAGAGAAATGACAATATCTAGAAAAAGAAGGTGATAAATAGTGTCAAATATTGCAGAGAGGTCATGAAAGAAGAACATTTAAGAAGATATTAGTAATTAGTAATTAAGACATCATGATTTGTCATCAGTGAGATGTGAAGGTAGATGGTCCCAAGGGTTGAGAAGAGAGAATGTGGAAAGCAAGTAGAGGCACTAAGTGTAGAGAGCATTGTCCAAAGAATTTGCATGAGAAAGTAGAGATTTGGGATAATAGCCAGAAGGGATGGTAGCATCTAGTAAGTTTATTTTTTATTATTTTAGGATTGGAGAGATTGTAGAGTCCTAGTAAGGAGATATATGGTGCAATTGTAATCCCAGTGGGGTGGTAATGCTTTTCACCAAACATGTAATTCAGGTCAAGGTATTCTAGATGTACATCTGGGTCACTTGGCCCTTAGTTGTAGCTTTCCTCAAATTTTTACAACTCCAACCAAGAAAGACACTTCTGGAGAAGCTATACCCTAAGATCATATGAACCTAAAGATAAAATTTTGACCTTCGAAGACATTCATTAAAGATCCCTCATTTTATAGATGAGGAAACTGAGGCTCAGAGATTGTGGAAGTTGCCTAAATTAATGTAGGTTGTAGATAACAGAGGTTGTAAACCTAAGACCTCTGACTTCAAATCCAGTGCTCCTTTCATAAAGCCACTCTCTGTTCATTCTTAGAATTGCATTATCATGATCATAACAAAGTAAATCCCCACTTGCTTTGTATCAATTATTCCTAGTCCTGTTTGTGTACAAAATGAAGACATAGTTTCATACAACCTTAGCTCTGATACAAAATACCTGCATTTCAGTTACCAGATACTGTTCATTCTTATTAAGATACCAGAAATGTATTCTAATTACCCAGAGTCTATCAGAATCTTTTCCCAGGGGCTCTAAAACATTCCTAATGAGAAAATAAATATAATAGGGAGTTCTTCTGTGCCACTTAAATGTCCCTCCTTATTTCTGGATTTCTGTTGGGCTCTAACCCCATAACTATGAATTGCTACCTCATTCTCTGACAAGTTTATATCCTTGTCTTTGGAACTTGTCCTTGGCATTGCCTGTAGTCCCAAGTAGGTGGTTACATTTTCTACTACTGGAGCAATGATCATGCCATGATCTGTACTACTTCTTTTTTTTTTTTTGAGGGCAATTTGGGTTAAGTAACTTGCCCAAGGTCACACGGCTAGGTTTTTTTTTTTTTTTTGCGTTAAGTGTCTGAGGCCGGATCTGAACTCAGGTCCTTCTGACTCCAGGGCCGACGCTCTACTCACTGCGCCACCTAGCCGCCCCGATGATCTGTACTTCTAAAACCAAAATCAATATAGACTCTGGCATGTATTTTCATCAGCTCTGAATATTCCTCATTTGCCCCCTGCCTGAGATATGATTTCTTTGGCAAAATTACAGTCCTTCCTCTGGGCCCCCTGTCAATCACTAAACTGCACCTTCAGGTCTACAAACTTAACTAAATCTTGTGTTCTCAAATATCCTGTTAAATTTGTTCATTTGTTCCTCCTATTTAACTGATTCTTTCTTCCTTGTGATCACAGTAATTTCCTGAAAAATTTTCTATTCAGTAAGCCTTCCCTTATGACAAAGAAAAAAATATATGTAGAACCAAATGCCACAATGACCCATCTGATGGCATTTGCAACATTTCTCACCTATAAGGCCTTATTTGGTCAAGGAAAAGGGTACATTTTTTCATCATTTTCCTTGTGGCAAAGACTGACTGTTACAATTACAGAGAACTAACTTTGTATTTTATTATTCTTTTTATTTATATTATTGTCATTGTATATATTTTGGTTCTTCTTACTTCCCTCTGCATGAGTTCATAAAGCTTGCCCACGTTTCTCTGAATTCTTCATATTTGTCATTTCTTATGTGGAAATAATATTAATACAATGGGGCAGAATGCCTCTGGCTATGGTCATGTACAGAAGGTTGGAGGTTTGGCTTTGGTTCAAGGCTAGAGTGGGGAACTGAAGATCTAGGGCAAGAGGTAAGGCACCATTCCCCATATCCCAGGGCTAGAGGTGATTACAAAAATTAAGCTATTACCACTAAAAGCGCATAGCAAAGAAGAATCCAACCATAAACAAATTATTATGGGAATAGAGAAGACTGGTGTTCATCTTCAGAGGAGGATAATGAAGTAAAGAAACCCCCAAAGAGTAATGTCAAATGGTGACCTGCCCAAAAAAAATTTATAGAAGATCATAAGACTAAAAATCAAATGAAAGAGATGGTGGAAAAACTAAAAAAAAAAAAAGAATAATCCAAGAAAAAAGAGAAAGTTTTGAAAGGAATGTCTACCAATTGGAAAATGAAATACAGAATCTTAAGGAAGAAAATGACACCTTGAAAATTAAATACAGAACCTTAAGGAAGAAAATGACACCTTGAAAATTAGAATTGGGCAAAGTGAAGCCAGTGAAATGATAAGAGATCAAGAAATAATTAAACAAAATATGAATAATGAAAAAAATAGAAGAGAAAGTGAAACATCTCATAAGAAAACAATAGATTTGTAGGATAGATCCTCCAAAGAGAAAACATAAAAATAATGAGAATAATTGAAAGTTATGGTAAAAAAAAAAAAGGAATCTTGATGCAATAAACAAGAAATGATTAAAGAAAATTGTCCTAAAGCATTAGAACAAGGTGGGAAAGCAGAAATAGAAAAAATCCATTGCTCTCCACGTAAAAGAGATCCTAAGAGGAAAGCGTATAGGAATATTATAGTCAAATTCTGAGACCCCCCAGCTCAAGGATAAAATATTAAAAGCAACACAAATAAAACAATTTAAATATGATGGCATCACACAAGACTTAGCAGTTGAGACACTAAAGGATTGCAGGTCTTAGAACACTATGTATTGAAGAAGAAAAAACTTGGAATCTGGTTGAAAATATCATACCCAGCAAAATTACACATAATCCTGCATTAAAAAAGGGCATTTGATCAACTGCCAGAATTTCAAGACTTTATTATAAAACAAAACAAAACAAACCTGAATTTAATAGAAGATTTGATATACAAGAGCCAAAAGAAATATAAGGTACATTCCAAACACTGATTATAAGGGATTCAATAAGGACAGACAATTTCCTTTTTATATATGCAAAAATGTATTTCTAAGATCCTTATTAATAATTGAGTAGCTCATAAGAAAAATTGGGGAAAACCTGAACATTATATGAATTTAAAAAGTAAAACCATTTAGGAACAGCTATAAAGAATAATTTGCATTGGGATTTTATTTTATTCAAATGATGTTCAAGAAGAAGAATTGATAAAGAGGAATTAGATAGGGGAGGAGGGATGGTAGTTTTGTTAACCTATTTTCATCAGGAATGGATTTGAGAGGGAACAATACATATATATTTAGATGAGTATAAAAGTCTTTTAAATTCAGAAGAAATAAAACAGGGGAATAGGGAGAGGGGAGAGGATAAGGGAGGGATATTTAGAGGAGAGGGTGAAGGAATAGGTAAGAAGGGGATATAAAAGGGCATTTAGATTTACAGGAATGAGAGGATGGGAAGGTAGGCAAGTAATAGGAAGGCAAGATAGTGGGTAGAAGAAAAGTAGAGGCGGCAGGAAGAATAGGAAACAAGAGATATGCACAAATATAAAACAAAGATCAGGAGTAGAATTTGTTTGGGAAAGTATATGTATGTATATATGTATATGTGTATGTCTATAGCGAAACATATCCAAACTTAATTGTAGCCTTCTTGGTGGGGGAGGAGGGAAGGGGAAAAAAAGAACATAGTAAAAACTACACAGCAGGGAACAAAAGAAAACTCACAGACAAAACAAAACAAAACAAAACAAAAAAAAAACCAACAAAAACAAACTTGCCCTTTAGGAAGATCCATTGTATAATTGAGTGGGGAATGGACTCAAGTGGGTAAAGATGAGTCAGGGAAACTACCTGGAAACTATTGCAATATACTGAGTGTGAGATGATGAGGGATTTCATTAATGTGGAAAATGAGGGACATATATGAGAGATGCTAACAAAAAAGCATCTAAAGGAGCTGGCAGTAGATTGGATATAAGGAGGCAAGAGAACAAGGAAGTGAGGCTGACACCTAAGTTAGGATGTTGGGTGACTGGGAGTATCATGGTACCTTAAACAATGATAAGGAAATTAGAAAGAGGGAAAGATAATGAGTCAGTTTTGGACATGTGAATTTAAGATGTCCAAAGGACATGCAGTTCAATAGGCAGTTAGAGATTCAAGACTGGGGGTCTTGAATCCTATACATTTTATTTTATGCATTTAAAAACATTATTCTGGGAAGGGTCCATAGGATTCACTAGGCTGCCAAAGGAGTGTGTGGTGTAAAAAACTGTTAAGATTCCTTACTCTTGAACTGAGGCACCTGGGTTCAAAACCTGCCACAAAAGGAGTGTTCATACCAACATTTATCCAAGAACTATGTAACTCAAAATATAAAATATTCTTTATAGAAATAAAGACAGATCTAAACTGAAGAAATATCAACTGTCCATGTACAAGTTTGAATGCTTGTCACCTTTTATGTGAGAGAGAAATCAATGAAGGAGATTAGGTACACAATATACAGAAGAAAACCAACACAAAAGCATCATATTTTTTAAACCCCCAAACTAGGGGAAGAACTTACTATATGATCTTAAAAATGAAGCAAAAAGTAGGCTACTGTCTGTCAGAAATTAGGTTTAGACTAATACCTCACACAATATACCAAGATATGGCTCCAGAAGAATTAAATATTTAGTTATAAAAAGTCATATCACAAACAAATTATGGGAGCAAGGAAGAAATTCCATTTCAAATTTACAGACATGGGATGAGTTCATGAGTATACAAGCCACAAAAAGAATCATACAGGACAAAATGGGCATTTTTAACTGTAAAATTAAAGTTTTTGCCTAAACAAATCTAATATAGTTAAATATTAGAAGGGAAACAGTTTAATTGGAAAACATTTCCAGGATGTTTCTCTGATAAGGCATAATTTCTAAGATATATAAGGGATTGATTCATATTTATAGGATGAAGAACTGTTTTCAAATAAACAAACTGAGTACTTTAATAGGTAGTTTTGAAGGGAGAAATACAAGCTATCTTCAATCACATTTTTTTAAATGTCCTAATAATTGGAGAAAAACTAATTAAAGCAACTTTGAGGTTCTACCTCCATCTATCAGACTGGCAAAGATGACAAAAGCAGAAATTTTATTTTTATTTTTTAAAATTAATTAATTAATTTATTTTTAGTTTACAAGATTCAATTCCATAGTTCCTTGAGTTTCAAATTTCCCTTCCCTCTCTCCCCCCACACCCAGCGACAGCATATAGTCCAGTACAGGATCTGCAAATACTTTCACATTAGATATTAGTCAGGTTACAAAGGCATATTGTACTAGATGGGATGAAAAATGGTAAAGAGGAAATAAAACCAAACAATGAAAAGAAAAAGATCAATTAGTTTTCTTCCATCAGGATTCAAGCTCAGTTCTTTCTAGTTATATCTCTGGATGTCACATCTCTCTCCTTCATGATTCTTTTGGGATTGAGTTATATCATTGCATTGCTGAGAAAAGTCCAGTCTGTCATAGTTGGTCATCACACATATGTTGTGTCTGTGATTCTATACAAATTTCTCCTGGTTCTATTCTTCTCATTAAGCATCAGTTTGTATAAGCCTCTCCAGGTAAATATGAAGTCCATCTACTCTTCATTTTTATAGCACAATAGTATTCCATTACATGCATATACCACAACTTGTTTAGCTATTCCCCAATTGATGGGCACCCCTTTAATTTCCAATTCTTTGCAACCACGAAAAGAGCTGCTATAAATATTTTTGTACATATGGGTAAAAGCAGAAAATTTTAAATGTTGGGAGGTATTATGGGAAAACAAGTAGACTAGTACATTGTTGAAATTTAATTGGTCCAACCATTTTGGAAAGCAATTTGGAAATATGTCCAGAAAGTTATGAATTTGTGAATACCCTTTAACCCAGCTATATCACATCTAGTTATATACCCCCAAATAAATCAAAGTAAGAGGAAAAGGATCTACATGTACAATAAACATTGTTAGTAACTCTTTTCATGGGAGGCAAAATCAGAAATGAAGGGACAGTCCTCTTGTGGAATGGTTAAAGAAATGTGTTTTATGAATTTAATAGAATACCACTGGGCCATAAGAAATGGTGGCATGGACAACTTCAGAGGAAAACTGATACAGAGCAAAGTGAGCAGAACTAGGAGAATAATTCATAACATAACAATACCATAGAGGGGAAAAAAAGAATTAAAAACCAAACACACAAGGATTTGGTAGGATCCATGTAGATTAGTTTAGTGGAATGAGCACTGGATTTGAAGTCAGAGAGACTTAAACTCACAGCTCAGCCCTGCCACCCACCACCCACATTTAAAATCTTTTAGAATTCTGATCAATGCAAAGATAGACAAGGAGCCCCCAAGAATCATTGGGAAATAGCATTATACCAGTCTGCCTGTTTCTCATATCTCCTCAGTATATTCTGCCCCTCTGCTTGGGCCCTATGATGGGAGGGCAGAGTCAAGAGATCCAGGGTCTCTTTTAAATAGGTGGATCAGCACAGTTTTTCTCCCCATTTCCCATCAGCTACCCTACTTTAGGACTTCTCTGGAACTCCTGGCCCTATTCTCAGACCACATAGTCTTCTCCCATTAGATTGTAAGTTCTTTGGAAGTCAGGGACTATTATTTTTTAAAATTGGTATTTGTCTCCTCAGAGCTTAGTACTATGACTACATACTATATTTTTCAGGTTTCTTTTTTTTATTTGCTAAGTGGGGGCACAATAATTAGAGGAACAGATTTAAAAAAAATTAGTTACCTTGTTATTTGAAAAATAAAAAATAAAATAAACTATAACATTTTTGAACTTAAAAAAAATCCTGCAACAGATAACACTTATATGAATTTGGATAGATCATTTAACTTCCACTACCCCACAGAAAATCCTCTAACACTATCAGGTAAGAAAGAGTTGATTGTTCGTAGAAGGATTTTTAAGACCTGAAACAATTATGAATCCAGCCCCAAATCATATTTCAAAATAAAACAAAGCTCTACTCGCTGATTCTAGAGGGTTGTAAATCAACAATGGAGTCAGAACCTGAAATTTATCCCATTATCAACCCCCCCAAAATAACACCTCCCATCTCTTTTAAGCCATACTGAAGCTCTCCCATAGATATACAGCCTTAGATAGTAACCAGAGACCTACTACATTGTACTCAGTATATAATTCATAGATGGTGCTCCAAATATTTAAAACAAAACAAAACCTTAGGCAGAGTTCCTTGTTTTAGAATTAAACAATCCTTCCCTATCCTGATAGTTATACCTTTGGAATGCATACTAACTGTTACTATTACTCCCATCTATTTTCATGTCAGTAACTAATCTGCCCAAGTTCTGCAATTTTACTGCCTTTAATCTTTCCTTATAAGTTCATCCTTCATCACAGCTGGAGTCACTGAAGAATACAATCGTCAAAGAATGAGGGGGTTGAAAACCAGATTCCAAGAAACACAAAAACAGCATTGGCTATTTGGGCCTGAGTTTGGATGCTTTTCACCCTTTATGTGGGTTTCCTTTAATTCCTTTGGTGTTATTCTTCTTGGGGTGGGGTACAGAGTGGGAGACATGGTTTCTGGCAATGTAGGATGAACAGATTCAAAATTATGGAAAGTAGCCTTTTAGGTAAGCATATGTGCTGCCTTATATCTTACCTATGACTCTGAGATGGGATCTGTAAAGGCACACCCCATTTCCCCCAAAGCAATTAAGTGCCATATATTTCAGGGAGAGAGGGGGAGAGAGAGAGAGAGAGAGAGAGAGAGAGAGAGAGAGAGAGAGAGAGAGAGAGAGAGAGAGAGAGTTCCCAATGTACAAGAGGCACATGATGGCTGCTGTTCATTTTATCTCCACACTTTACATTAAGTACCATAAATCCTGGTTTCACTCAGAGACAAATTGTCACACTACAGCTGTGCAGTCTCATGGGGGTATATATACAAACCCCTCTTTGAAAAGGAAACACAGGCCTGATTAAGACAAATAGAATCTTTGTTAGGCTAAAACTTATTTTTTTTTTTTAAGTTTCCTTCACATAAAATGTGGGCGGCTGAAAGATTCGTGTCATGGATAATTTATATGCAAAAAATATTTATAATTATTAATATAAGATGGAAAGTGGTGAGTTTTTAGCAGCCACAGGAATGTAAAACTCATGTGTTGTTTTAACACACAACAACCCAGGGTGCTGAACATACGGAAATTCTGCTGAGAAAAGAATGAATAATGAATTCCCTTAAAAAGGCAGAAAGAAAAGTCAAATCAAGTTGCAAAGTTAATTGTATTAAAAATAGCTTACTCCACCACTCAACTATTTATAGGGTTAGTACATTGTTTTTCATTTTATTCATTTTAGCTGACAACTACTATAGTCACCCTTACCTCTGTTTACCACTTTTAGTACTAAGAACATCATCAGGAAGGCATTGTTTTATATAAGTGGATTTCCCAGATGACCAAAGTTTGTTCCTTTGAATACTAGAACTGCTTAAACGAGGACTGTTTTTAATAGACAATTTTCAAGACTCCGCTATACAACTTCCTATCTTCAGGAGTTACTGAACAAAACATTTTATTGATGACTCAAGATCATCATTGTTAATGAAGCATATTCCCCAAGACACATGAGCATGTCATATAGAGAAAAGAAAAGGAGGATTTTTTTTTTCTGGGGGCAAGCAAAACAAAAAACTAGAACTCCTTTGTATAAAGAATAGGGGGCTATTACACACACATGCACACACACACACACACACACACACACTTTCGCTTTCCAGATATGTTTAACAGTCCTCTATTGCATATGCAAAGACATATACAAATACATATTATGAATATACACGTATTTCTATGTACATGTATATATGTTCAGTTGCATTTTGGAAGAAAAGCAGCTTTAGGGTTATTTCATATGTGGTTTAGTAGTATAACCACTTAATGATAATTTACAAACATCAGATATCTTCTGTCTACTTTTAGACTCTTCCCAATAAAGCTCTAAATCTATGATTTTTTTATCTACCTGAAGTCACAGATAGTAATTCAGTGGCAGAGATGAGACCAGAATTCAGTTTTTTTCTTTTCCAGTTCACTACTTATCCCACTATACCATACTTGTTCATATGAAAAACAATTTCTATTGTATCTCACCCCTATGTGGTGGGAAGTTCAATGGCCTCTAGTAACTAACCACTGAACTCCAGGAAGGGGGATGAGATGGAATTTGTCAGTGCTCAAAGGTATTGATGTTTACAAGATGGAGCATAATTACTTGGAATAATGGGAGATAAAACCAAGGTGAAGTGAAATGTCAGAGTTCTCAAAGAGAAAATAAAGTCAGAGAAACAACCAGATGAAAATGTTGAGACTATCAGAGGAGCTAGAAAGATTGTGTGGGAAACTGGGAGTATGGCTAAGGGAAGGCAGGTGATCTCAGAACAACTAGAGTTGAAAATCCCAGAGGAACAGTTAAAGGAGAAAATTTGATATCAGGAGAATGTGAGATAGGTTGGGGGGTACAATAATTTTTTTCTTTCAAGATGATTTGACAATATTAACTTGTCTCCTCCTACTTCCTTAATGGGATATGCTTTTCTGAAAGTGATAGCAAGATAATACCTGCCTTCATATTTTTCCATTGTTAGTAGCTTTTCTCCCCAAAGGGGAAAAGAAACAAATATTATTAACTGAAATCTTTCATACTAGAACTATCTCCCTTTTCTATTCTAGGTTATTGCCTATATATAATTGCTCAGATTGGTACAAATCAGTGATGCTAAATTTGGAAAAGATGACACAAGAATAAGTTGTACTATAAGTGAAGTTCTTGCAATACTTCCATCTGTTAACTGTGTATATGACTATATATGTATGTATATGTGTATATATACATACATATGTATATGTATGTGTGTGTGTATATATATATATGATTAGATAATGTTAAAGACTAGAATGTCAATTTCCCCTTTAGAGACGCTTTTTTTGAGTTCTTTCCTGGTCTTTTTCTATTAGTGATAATTGGGCATATAAGATAATATAACAACATTTTTGTTCCCCATTTCTAAATATCTGGCTCACTTCCAATTTCATGACTTCTGGATCTTATCAATGGTCTGTAGAGGGCACTGCAACATTTACTAAGAGACCTCCCTGCTGTATAACTGGGATGGTAAGCAGCATGGATTACAGTGTCAGACTTTGTATAAAGGTGTGGCTTTTCCATGATCTGCGACCCTATAAGAATAGAACCTTCTGCTGTTCATTTAAGAGGGAAACAAATCTTTTGTCCACATGTGCTGCAATGATTTGTACTAAGTCTGTCATTACAAATATCACACCTAAAGAGCTAAGACAGCTGCAATAAAATAGAGAACATCTGGAGTGGACAAAATAGGGTCTTTGATGCATATGAACCAGCATCATTACAGGCTCTTCTGTTGGGATGTATCCAAGTACCAATATCAGAATCCCCATCCTGTCTAAGGAAACATTTTCATATTGCTCCCTTTCCATGGGGGTCTGAGAGCAGGACTGTAATGAAGGAAAGTACATTCATAGGAAGACTGACCAAAAGATGAGAATATATAGTTTTCAAATACTGGTAGCACTAACTTCAGATTTCCACACAGCAGCTCAATTGATGAAGGGGAAGGAACAGCTTAAATTTTTTTTTTAGAAGCACAGGATAAAATAAAAATTTTATTCCTGATAGAATGCAAACGCCTTGAGTGCAAAAGCTGTTGTTTTATTTTGGTCTTTGTATCCCAAGAGCCTAACATAGTATCTAGCACATAGTTGGTGTTTAATAAATGCTTGTTAATTGATTTCACCTAAGTAATAGGTATAAAGATAGTGCACTTTTACAAAGTAACAATCATGACGAGTCTTGGCTACCATGTCATTAGATGAGTATATTTTTTAGAATCCCAGTCTCCATTCTTGGACAAGAAATCAAAAGATATTCTTTCCTGAAACATTTTAAAAGTACCTTTCCAACATTAAGGGGTGTGTGTGTGTGTGTGTGTGTGTGTGTGTGTGTGTGTGTGTGTGTGTGTGAGAGAGAGAGAGAGAGAGAGAGAGAGAGAGAGATTCCCACATTGATGAACTCACAGATCCAGATCACTCCTCTCAAAAAAAAATTGCCCAACAAATCCTCTTAAGATTGTCAGGGTTCTGCAATTGAACTCACAAGAAAAAATTCCATAAACTTTCATGTCCTTAATTATTACTATTTCTTGGAAAGGTTTTTTTTTGTAAACTTTTGAAGGATATTATTATTCTGCTTTGTGAAACATAGTACAGATTTTTAGTTCTTTTGCTTTCTGTCTCCTTGTATATTTTTTGATATATTAATAGAACTCTCATCTCACTAATATAAGTTCCCCCTTCAGGGTCACAGATCATAACACTTTCTTATCATGTGCTACCCAAAGCCCTGAAAATCTTCCATGAGAGTGGGGGTCTTCTCATCTTGCTGAGGGGAGCCTACCACTGTATGCTTTTGACCAGAGACCATGCCTTGGGGAAACTGAATCTCTTCAACTCCTGAACTACCATCCTAGGTGGCCTGTATTATTGTGACTAGTCAATTCCTCATATTGCCCACCATATTTAGCCCTTCACAAACCTTGCTTGACTTTAAACCTCAAACATTTTCAAGCCTAAAGCTATATATAAACTCTCCTTTTGTATCTTTAGTCTCTTTATCCCCATCACTAAGTACAATGCTTGGCATATATTAAATACTTAATGCTTTTTCATTTATTCATCTATCAATAAATTCATTCTTCATTCATTCATCTCTTGAAATTGAATGGATACCAATGAAGCATGCCGGCCATCTGTCTCTTTTTCTCACTAGAGAATCTTTCCAGTTATTTTTTTTTGTCCAAATCCACATTACTCTCATAACTGAAATAACATTTCTTATATCCCATTCTTCATCGGTAATATGTTGCTACCACATATCTTTCCTTTGACCTTTTGATAACCTAAAACCTTAATTCCTTATGGTGCTCCATTTCTTGAAGCTATATAGAATCACTGAAAAATAACGATGCTCAAAAACAAAAAGCAAAAACAAATGGACCTTTGTTTTAGGGAGAAATGTATGGTCATTGAACATGCTAAACAATTCCACAAGTGTAATCCAGCTGACTCATCTTATTTTCTTCAATTCTAGGCCCAGTTAATGGTCTATCCTCAGTTCCTGGCTGAGATAGATATATGGATAGACCAGTTCTAATGGCTGTTTATGCAACTGTAGAACAATCTGGACAATTTGCATTCTTCCTTTCCTTGGTTTTTCTTGTGTAAAGAGTTAAGGAGAAACTCTTGGAGTAAGTATAGATAACATTTAGGAGGCTCCGTAATGTTCTGGAGCCTCATGCAATCAACTCAATGTCTTCTGAAACTAGAGCATCTAGAGCAAAAGTATCAAACCCATTGCCTAGGGAGAGTGTGGCCTGAACCTGATGAACATGATCATGGGAAATATTTAACAAAGTAAATAAAAATTCAATAAAACATTTTAAATCTAACTCAATATATGATTACCCCATTTCTATTTGAGTTTGACACCATTGAGCTAGAGGACATCATCAGGTGAGGGAAAGGGGGAAACCATAATAATCTTTTATAGCAAAAGGTTGAAGAATGACCTCTCCTCCTTGTTTTTGTTTTCTATAATCTTACATTATTTGAGGTTTCACTCTCTTTTGGGGAATGGTGTCTTTAATGAAGTACAATAGGGGTCGTATTTCTACAAAGAACATTTTTTAAATTTGAATTCTTTCTTTAATATCTTCCATGACACTGACCAACTCCTTTGGTATCTTTTTCCCACTTAGTGTTTTACAACCCACTTCATATTTATAATTGGAGAGTTAACAACCAAATTCATCTCTGTTGTTATCACATCTAAGAAATCTTGTGGGGTTTTAATAAATTCATGAAATAAATCCTATTGAAGAGAGGAAGACGATCTTTAAGGTGGGACTTTACTGAATCAAATGTGTGTGTGTTTTTTAAACAACAAAAAATAAGAACAATGGAATCTCATATTCTTTGCACTTTTTGATGTATTATTGGACTATAATATCATCTGGTATTTAATTTTACAAAGGCTGACTTTTCTATTCTCATACTTTTATCAAGAATGCTGTGTGAGTGTGTGTGCATGTGTGAGTGTGTGTGTGTGTGTGTGTGTGTGTGTGTATGTAACTTATTTTCCTAAATATTTGGCCTAGATGATAAGGTAGAAATATATGTCAGTAGATATTTATATTCTTTGAATGGTCTTATTTTGGTAACAGTAATGTTTATTATTATTTTTTAAATCACTATTAGGAAAACCTGACTTCAAATGCTTACTAGATATGAGACCCTGGGCAAGTCACTTAACACTGTTTGCCTCAGTTTCTTCATCTATAAAATGACTTGCAGAAGGTAATGGCAAGCAACTCCAGTATCTTTGTCAAGTAAATCCCATATAGGATCCTGAAGACTTGGACATGACAGAAATTACTGAACAACATTTATTATGTTTTTTTCACACATTTGGTAACTTTCTTATGACTTGAATGGATCCTACAGTGTCCTCATCTTGGGCCACCTTGTACATGAGCTTCCTCTTCCCTTCTTTTTCTTTAGTGACATGTTTAACTCCTTACATAGCACATCAGTGATTTCAGTGATATTGATTCTAAATGTGTTTCTTCTAATGTCACTACTGGAGACAAGATTTTATTAGAGAAAACTTAACAGAAGTCTACTTCTACTTGTTGTTTTCCTTCTAATTTTATCCTTAAATGTTATCAGAATATGTGGTTTAATTGGATTTCTTACAAAAGTTTAAGTAAATATATAAATAAATTTCCCCCTTTTGGTTCTCCCTATTGGGGATACTGGTCATTATATTCCACTATCCTCCTCCACAGGATTTAAAAATGATCTTTTGGGGCAGCTAGGTGGCACAGTGAGTAGAGCGTTGGCCCTGGAGTCAGAAGGACCTGAGTTTGGATCTGGCCTCAGACACTTAACGTACACACAAACAAAAACCTAGCCGTGTGAACTTGGGCAAGTTGCTTAACCCCAATTGCCCTCCAAAAAAAAAAAAAGCAAACCCCCCCCCCCAAAAACAAATAAAAATGATCTTTTTTTCCCTTCAATCAGTGTTGTCATAAGTTGCTATGTCTTTCCACTTGCTAAGGAAATCACTTCTTTGCTGTATGAGGTGGGTTCTTGGTTTTGTTCGTCTATGTGTTGTGATAATTAATGTACATGAGTTAATCTTCTTTAATAAATGATGATATTCTGTGTCATTATTTATTCTTTCACCATTTCCCATTTTTCCTTGTCAGTAACTTATTTAAATCAATAAAGCTGGAGTTGCTTTTTTGTATGTTATGTTTTTTATTTTACTATTTTTTCTAATTCGGAATTAATGCTGATTGCTACTCTGCTAGTCAATTATCTAACTATATAGATAGCAGATATGAAAATAATCCTACATATTGGTAACCAGCCATTCCATTTTTCATCTATTTCATAATTATATATTGATTTAATTTGGAGGATCTTATCAAGGAACTCACAGATCTTCTCTGCCCTTTCATTCTTGGAAATAGATGCTGGTGGACAAACTCTAATTATCTTTATGGTCATGTATATACAAACATATATCATGAATACTGCAATGATAGATAAATGTCCTGTGACATGATATTTCTTGCTGAGATGCATGATAAATCCAACTTTGCCATCTTCATTTTCCTCTCTAAGGAGGACCTGTTAACCAGACTCTCATTTAGCTGAACCTTTTTTTTTCTTTTGGTTTCATTTATAGAAAGAATGCCATGCTTGACATATTTCAGTTCCTCCAGAAGAATGCCTATTGGCTAATTACTAAATAAAGATGTCAAATTTAGAATGCTAACAATTAAGTTAGTGTTTATAAGTATTACTGTAATTGTGTGATATTTCTGTACTCTCTGTTTCATTTTCTAACACTGTGCCACTTTCATTACAGAAAAAAAAGTCACACAAGACTGAAGATCAAGTGTATTATTTTGGCCAAAAACTTCATCACTATTTGACCAACCTACTGTTAGTGAATCTTGCTATGTCTACCAAGTGATAATTACAAATAATCAACAAAGGACTTCTCAGAAACCCAGAAGACAATGGGTTCTCTTTCCTTCTTCTATTAAAATTGGCAGTGACTCCTCGATACATTTGCATTGTCATTACACTTGAGAGCTCTGGCTACTGTTTTTCTTTATTACTTAAGAAGTTTAAAGATTCATAGCACATGTGAAAATATTCTCAATAAATATTTTCTAGGTAGTATTTTCATATAATTAAGTCAGAGAGCAACATATGTACACAATATATGAACATTTTATTTATTGTTCTAAAGAATAGTTCATAATCCAAAAAGTTCACTCTTCTAAAGGAGGGAAATAAAATGACCATTGAAAGAAAAAAAAATATAACAAGTGTTTTACTTTTTTTTCTGGATCCCAACATCTCCCTACTCCATTAATAGTATGATCTCAAGGCAAGATATTATTTATAATAATTGCTCACATTTATATAGAGCTTAGTGGTTATAAAGTACTTTTCATATTTATTTAACTTGTTCTTCACAACAAGTCTATGAACAAAGGAGGGTAAATATTCCTATTTCCCCTTGATGAAGTTGGGCCTCCATCTATGTTATGACTCATCCAAGGTCACAAAGAAACAAATGAACTTCAACCTAGACGTTCTGATTTCTCCTTCAATGTTCCTTTCGCTACACTGCAATGTTTTAGGTGGGTTCCAATCCTATCTCTATGATAATGGTGCTATACAGCATTAAACAAATTATCCTTTTCTTCTTTTGTAAATATCTTAAAGGATTGTAATGCAAATGAACTCATTAACATTTACAAAGTGTTGCAAAGATACTTTTTATCAACCTAACTATACTTCCTCACACCAACACTAATAGGAAAAGATTTGTAAAAATCTAAAACAAATACAAGACATCAGATGCTTCTTCCAGAAGAGCTCTTGCTTGATTATACAGAATTAGGTCTCTATGAAAAAATATCAGGGTACTGAATTTTTGGAAGGTTAAAGAGTATGAAAAGAGACAATAGGACATAGTGGATATATAGCTGGATAAGCTGGCCTCAGAATAAGCTTGGCTTGGGTTCAAAGTTCTGTTTTGGATACGTCCTTGGTTGTGGGGTATATTTCGAGTCTTTTACCCTCTCAGAGGCCCTGATACCTCTTTGGAGCTCTAAGTTGCTGAAACAGCACTGGTGGAGAAAGTTTCTTACCTGGAGTATGCTTTGTGTCTATGGAATCACAGGTCCAGATTAAAAAAGAAAGAAAGAAAATGGATGGTACAGAACTGAGTTGAATATATTTTTAATTACTCAAAGACTGATAATTTTTCCATTCTCTTTTATACTGTATTGTCAAGTATTTGGAAGGAGGATGAGGAAGGAGAAGAGAAGAGAAGAAAAGAAAGAGAAAAGAAAAGAAAAAAATAGGCTTAAATATGTAAACTAACTTTAGGTTTACAAAGATTTTTTTTTTTTTTGCCTTTTGGAGGGCAATTGGGGTTAAGTAACTTGCCCAAGGTCACAAGGTTAGGTTTTTGCTTGTGTGTGCATTAAGTGTCTGAGGCTAGATCCAAACTCAGATCCTTCTGACTCCAGGGCCAGCACTCTATACTCACTGCGCCACCTAGCCGCCCAAGGTTTACAAAGATTTAGCCCAATTATAAACACTTCAAGGCTTCTGGAGCTATCCTCTTTCTGGAACTGGTAGTAGGACAGTTAATCATTAGAACTTTTGTTAAATGATCATTTGCATTGGCAGGGGAAGTCAAGTGATCTACTTGTAGCTCAGGCATCTATCTGCCATAGATAGACATGCATTTGTTACAGGGCTGTGCCAGAAGACCGTACCACAGTATGCCTCTTTTAAGAATATTTATCCTGGGACTTTTGTCATATGTGGAAGGATTATTTTCAGATGTCAATTGTTCCAGGGAAAACATTTCAACATAGCCTTAGTTCCAAGAGGTAGTAGTTAAGGACCTGGGCCTGGAGGTGGTTAAGAGGAAAAGATGGTGATGAGAGTTGGTGAATACAATTGCATCATTGGCTCAGAAACACTTAGGCATAGTCCTATTTTAGCCAAATAGTGTCTATTATCTAGGAAAGGAAAAATAATAAATTAGACGTGCTGTATAAAGTCTAAATTATTGCCCTTAAAAATCTTTACCCTCTACTGGCATCCCCAGCTGAATCATGTCTTTCTGAGTAGCCAGGGAGCCTAGTGGGTCTAGTGGGGGCTCTGTGGGTGGTGCAGTATGGGGCAATAACAGCACTGTTAATCCAAGTTGCTTGGAAGTAGGTTTAAAAAGAGAGAGAAAAAGAACAACAAACCAGATTGATTGATGATGTTATTTTGGCATTTCTGTGAGAGTAACTCACTTGGGGAGTATATAGAAATAGGATTCTTTGGTGGTATTCAGAAATGGTAAAACCAAGGCAAGTTTTAGGGCCTAGACATGGCACCAGCCTGGTGTATAACCAGGAAGAGATGACTCTTCTTAAGGAGAGACATATGGTAGACTGGGAAGTAATGAGACAGAACAATAAACAGTGCCAGCTTTTACCAGCGCCACAAACCAAAGACTGGTTTAGATGGGTACATAGTGTTGGGTACATATATGTTGTTCACTGTACCACACACACACACACACACACACACACACACTATTCAGTGGGAGTAGCCACTTCTTGCAATACAAAGGAAAATAATTAAATGAACTATCAGTCCACAGAAAATGGGTAAAAAGTTGAGACATAGCAATCCAGGGGCTATTATCCTTTGGTTCAAGAGGGACAATGTCATTTAGGAAGATTTTATTTTTGGTGCTCCATTTCAGATTATGAAATACCATGCTTTGGCTATTTGTCAATGCTGATCAAATATTTATTGAGATCCTGCTACATACAAGGTGTGCTAGCTATTTTAGGGTGAAACAAAAATGAGTATAATTTTCTATCTATTGTTGTGTTTGTTCTTTGTTTTCAAAGAGGACCATGGCATCAGGGAAATACTGATATGACTTGCAGCTGACTTTGATCTGAGTGAGGGAGAGCCATGCAAAGTCACCAGTCTCACTTTCTTCTCCAGACCCATCTGGGTCCAGCGACCAGGTATTCATCAGAATGACAGTGGATAAAGTGCCATACATGGAGTCAGGAAGACTTCATGAGTTCATATATGGCCTCAGACTAACCATGTGATCCTTGGCAAATCACTTAACCCTGTCAGTCCCCCTGGGGCTTTGTTCTATCTATTACATTGTTATTGGGAAAAGGTTCTCTTATTATTTATAAATATTGGCAAATATATACATGCAAGTTGAAAAGATGAGAAAAGTACAAATTTTCTCTTTTAATACATACATACAGTCCATATATGTATATATACATATTTATACTGTACACATAAACACATATATGTATATATATACATAAGTATGTGTATACACACATATATGCCTGTGTATATACAGACAAATGTTGGAAATCTACTGGTGCATTTCATAATGACTTTGAAGCTGAAGCCAGCAAATAAGTAAATAAATGAATGAATGAATAAATAAATAAATGAAATAAGCATTTATTAAGCATCTTCTATGTGCCAGGTACCATTATATGTGCTGAGGATACAAAAAAAGGCAAAAGAGTGTCATTGTCCTTAAGGAGCTTCTAATCTAATGGGCAAGATAACAAACAACAAAAAAGGCACAATTAAGCTATATGCAGAATAAAAAGGAAATAATTAACAGAGGGAAGGTAATATAATTAGGAGGATTTGGAAAAGCTATATTATAGGAAGTGATATTTTAGCTGGAACTTGAAGGAAGTCAGTCAGTCTAGGAGGAAGAGAAAAGGATGAGAAGAGAGAGCATTCCAGGCATGGTGGATAGCCGGTGAAAATGACTAGAGCCAAGAGCTTGAGTGGCTTGTTCATGAAACAGCAAAGAGGCCCATGCCACTAGGTCAAAAAGTGTGTGTGGGGGTATAAAACATAAGAAGACTGGAACGGTAGGGGGAGGGGGGAACTAGGTTATGAAAAGCTTTGAATGTCAAACAGAAGATTTTGTATTTAATGCTAGTGATGATGTGAAGTCACTGGAATTTAATAAGCATGAAATAAGGAAGAATGTTTGTCTCAACTAGTCCAGACAGACATTTCTTCCCATGACTTTGTTACAAAATGCCTTTCACTTTCCCCTACTTACCAGCAATTCCTTTCAAGTTCAACTAGTAGTCAGAATAAATTCACCAATATGGTTTTGCATTGTGCTGTAGATTTCTGAAAAACTGAGATGTTCATATTTAATTCAGTATCATATGTTTAATAAACTTTTTTTTTGTCTGTGATTTCTTTGGTACAGAAAAGTCCCTTGAATTTGGCTCAGGGAGGGAATGACATACAAAGGAAATAGGGTATCTCACCCTATAGGAAAGTAGGGGGGAAGGGGATGAGAGGGGGATGATGGAAGGGATGGGAGGCTGGCGGGGAGGGAAGTTGGAAGCACACACTTTTGTAAAGGGACAGGAGTAGAGAATAGAACAAGTGGGAGGTGGGATGGGAGGGAGGGAAATATAATCAGTCTTTTACAATATATCTACTATGGTAATGTTTTGTATTAGGTACACATGTACAACCTATATTGAATTGCTTATCTTCCCAGTAAGGGTGGGTGACAAGGGAGGAAGGGAATGAATCTGAAATTCAAAGTTTTAAAACCAAATGTTTAAAATATACATATGTATGTATATATATACATATATATATACACATATGTACACACACATATATATACACACTCTCTCTCTATATATATATTATTACTATTATATATTAATATATGTGCTATATATTAATACTATTTTACATGTAATTGGGAAATAAGACATATAGGCACTGGGGCATGGAGATCCAACATGCCCTACTGGAAAAGTTGAAAGGGATATGGGGGAAGATAGGGGAGAGAGCAGATTGGAGGAGGGGATATACTCTGGGACCGCTATTTTGGGGCGGTGGGTAGGGGAAAATGGGGGGAAAATTTATAACTCAAAATCTGGGGAAAATGAATGATATAAACCAGAAGTTAATAAAGCATTTGAAATTAAAAAAAGAAAGAAAACTCCCTTAATCAATTCAAATTAACAACTGCTTCATACCTTATAGTCTTAGAATTGTCTGGTGCATCAAAAGGTTAAATTACTTTCCCAGGGTAATACAACAAGGATGTGTTGGAAGTGGGGCTTGAATCTCAAATCTTCTAGACTTCCAGGTGGGCTATCTACTATGCCATGGTGCCTCTCAATTAACCACTACAAACTATTATATATGTGTGTGTGTGTGTGTGTGTGTGTGTGTGTATGTGTATGTATATGTATATAATATATATGTGTATATATATACACATATACATATATATGTATACACATATACTATATAGTACATACTATAGTATGTATACATACACTATACTATATATACTATAATTTTTTCTGCCTTAAGTCCTAGATTAACTTGAAATAACTTATTTTAAAATCTTCAGAAATGTCAGCCTGTATTATTGTGTGTGTATATGTGTATACCTTAAGCAAAGGGAGGTGCTACTTATATATACGTAAAAGAACAATAAAAAGATCTTCAGTGAATTAATTGGATATATTATCTATGATGAATTTATGGGAAAACATGAAGAAGTATTATACAGGATGCTAAGGTGGCAGGACAAGTGACTACACTGAAGGAGGGAAATTTCATAGCAGTGAAATCAGGATCCTACCAAGAATGATCCAAATAAAAAAAGCAAGGAACAAAAGGAGGGAAGTCATAGGAAATAGAGAAGGATGAGGAAGAAGAGTGTTGCCAATGTAATGTCATCAAATTTTGATAGGACAAAAGGTAGGTGTGACTCTTTAGAAACAAAAAGATGATAGCATAATATATTTGTAAATAAGTAGGTCACAGAATCACATAATTTGAGATAAATACCTGTAATGGGAATGGGAATTTGAAGATCTTCCCTGCCCCTCAATAGACCTGGGAGGAGTTTGAAGACTTCCCCTGTTTGAAAGTAAACTCTGCCTCCTAATAGGCTGAATGTAATCACATGGATCCTGTGATGGAAGGAATTTCCTAAGGGGTGGAGCAGAGCCCACAGGAAGCTTCCCTGCTATGAAGAAATACTCTATCCCCTCATAGGCTAAATATATTCACATGGAGCCTGTGGTGGGAGGAGTTTGCTGAAGGGAAACAGGGCCCACAGGAAGCTGGTCAGAGCTAGCCAGATAGTGGGGGACAGAGGAGCTCTGACAAGGAGATAGAGAGGTTTGTGAGTAAATATTGATCTTGTATTGGTTTGTGGGGAGGCTGAAGGATGGAATGGCTCTCAATGCTATTATGGCTTTCGAATATCTTTGGTAGTATGATAGAATTGGCTCACTGGTTTTGGGATTTGGTTTTCTGGTATTTATATAAATGCTTCAGTTCTGTCTTCCATCTGGACAGTTTGGTATATTTTGCTATCAAATGCATTGATACTTATAGTCATGGTCTTTATTGTGATTGCGGGTGCTGTAAATTTTACATTGGCTCTGCAATATCATATTCCCTGTCCTTTCTCTTCTCTTTCCCTAGATTTCAATGGTATATTTGTGGAATTAGATGATAGACATAGAACTAAGTTGTAAATAAATTCCCACTGG
Organism: Gymnobelideus leadbeateri; assembly: GCA_011680675.1. Taxonomy (NCBI): domain Eukaryota; kingdom Metazoa; phylum Chordata; class Mammalia; order Diprotodontia; family Petauridae; genus Gymnobelideus; species Gymnobelideus leadbeateri. The sequence goes on from WOXC01000265.1 coordinate 237,097, forward strand.
GTTCTCTAAGTATACGGTCAGGCAGTTTATACCATGATGGGAAAAGGAACAGCCTCTAAGGGAGGAAAGCTCATTTCAAATAGGCTGAATATTTGGTGACTAATTCTTTGGTCATAACAACTCATGATACTCAAATTGGCCTGTGATTTCATCAATTCATGTTTCCCACAATAATGCATATCATACTCTATCCATGCCTGTCCCTCCTGTACAACTTTTGTCCATATTCTCCCATAGTCACAGTGTCTAAATAATGTTTTGAGGGCCTTCCTTAATTTCTTCAAACATTTTGAGGTCTCCATCTAGTTGGTGCAGTGAGTAAAGTGTTGTGCCTGGAATCATGAATTTGCTTTGTTGTTGTCCAGTCATTTCAGTCCTATTTCAGTCTTTGTAACTGAGACCCCATTTAGGGTTTTCTGGGCAAATATCCTGGAGTGCTTTGCCATTTCCTTCTGCAGCTCATTTTACAGATGAGGAAACTGAAGCAAACAGGGTTAAGTGACTTGCCCAGGATCATATAGCTATATGTGTTTGTTAATTGAGACAAACACATTTGTTAAACCAGGCATGGTGGATAGCCAGAGAAAATGTCTAGATCTAAGAGCTAGAGTGGCTTGTTCAAGAAATAGCAAAGAGGCCCATGCCACTAGGTCAAAAAGTGTGTGGGGGAGTGTAAAGAAGACTGGAAAGGTTGGGGGGGTGAAGGGGAACTTAACAATATTAACAATCGTTAATATGTTTGTCTCAATTTCCTTGACTGCAAAATGGGGACGATATCAACATCTACCTTCCTGGGTTTCTATGAGGATTAAAAGAAATACTATTTGTAAGGTACTTAGCATAGTATCTGGCAAATAGTAGGTGCTATGTAAAGTCTCTCTTTCTCTCCCCCTTGTCCTTCCGCCCCCCGAGTTGAGCACTCTGTCTGCCCTCACCATGTGATCATCCCATATTCTCTTATCATATAATTCCCTGGTGACATCTTTTATCTCCCCTTTCTCCATGTAGATTTCCTAGTGGTTGGTTTTTTTTTTTTTTGGTTGCAGCCTGCTCATAGTCATCTCTCCATTACCCTCTGTGTAATATTCCTTTTTAATTCTTTGGAGATTGTTGTAGTCAATGTCTCTTTGTAAGCCTTGAGTCCTCTGTGGTACAATTATGATTGTAAAATGGTAAGAAAGGTGTGGAAGGCAATTTTTAAAAATCACAGTTTTTAGATTGTATAATTATGCACAGTTGATATTCTGAGCACGAGATCTTTGTCTAATGACCAACAAATAGAGCTACTTTGGGGGGAACTAAATATTAGTATTGATAGCCTCATGATAAATGAAATTAGGAAAAAGAAAATTGCTGCTAAATAGAATCACTTTCAGGTTCTCCTTAGAGAGGGAAATGAAGAATTTCATAGAGTTGGTTTCATCACAAGCCCAAAGATAATAAGAAATGTCATTTTATGGGTCATCTCATCTTGCATTGCTTGCAATGAACATAGGAAAAGGAACACCATGAAATTTATTGCAGCTCGTTTACAACACCTGTTGCAGGAGATGATTGGTAATAGAGAAATTCTATATGGAAGTTAATGAAATGTTTTTAAAAAAAGTGAACATATAGCTTGATACTTGGGAACTTCTGTGCAAAAGTGGGCATAAGGAGAACTAAAAGACCTGTAGACTACTCGGAAATTTCAAGAGTCAACCTGTGTTGTACACATCAAGTACTGGAAAACATAGCAAAATATGAAATTGGCTATAGCTAATGGACAGCTAATACTGATGTGGCAGTAATATCCAAATAAGCTGGATGTGTGTAGCCATACCATCAATTAATTAGGTTAAGGCTCAAAATCAATGTAAAATTATATAAAAGGTTAAAGATAAAATGATTATCTATTGAACAATTGCATGAGCTTCAATACTTGAAGCAGCCAAATGTTTCATGGATGAATGCTTTCTTCCCAAGCCATGGAAGCACTACCTTCAATGAGTCTTTCTTGATTCTCGCTTTGTATTTGTTCTCTTTATATTAATTCTGCATATACTCATATGTGTTCTTGCTATCACTTGTATTTGTATTCTGAGGATCTAACAGTGCTTAGCACATGGTATCACTAGGAATAAAGATAAGGATCTATGATTTTATTGACTTAGGTCCATTTTTAGTCACAGAATTCACTGAAAGTGACAGAGAATAGGAATTCTCATTGTAGTTATTGTATGCTAATTACAAAAATATAAGTCAGTAGAGCAAAATAGTCTTAAAGGTTATCAAGAATACTTTCACACACATGTTCTTATCAAACATGATTCCATGCAATGATCCTTTAGTTATTAAGATCAGGTTATAGAATTAGAGCTAAAACAGACTTTTGTGGTCATCCATTCTAAACCCCTCCTTTTTTAGTTAGAAAACTGAATCTTGAAGAGGTTGAATGAAGAGTGCAAAGCCACATAGGAAGTTAATGAGGCCATGATTTGAATTCAGTTCATCTAATTCCAAATCTAGCACTTTCCACCATAGCCACAAAACATGGAAATGAGGGCTTGCTATAGTGTTCACCACTATAATTGAGAAATATTCAAATGGAAGGGGTATTCCCAAAATGCTGAATTCTTCCATATGTTCCTCTAAACTGATTGCCTCAAGTCCCTAAACATTACAGGGATAGGCCTTATAATGCCCACGTTGAATTCCAAAGATAAAATCTTACATATATATTTAAAAACATGAATAGATCATAAATCCAGAGCTTCCCTAAATCAAAGACTTTTCATAAGTTAGGGAATTTATTTGGTGTGAGTTTGTATGCCAAATATTTTTTTACAGAGTGATGACATTACAACCCATCTTTCAAATGGGGACATTATCAAGGTGTAATATGGATAGGGAATGGACCAGGAATTTCTTACTCGGAAACTTCCAGGTCAGGAAACTCCCTCTAAGGTAAAGGGCAGTACCTTCTAAGCAGTGAAGTCTTGCAGAGCTCCCTGAGGCACTAAGAGATATGGTGAATTTCTCTGGGTCATAAAGCCAATATAATGAAAGAGACCTGACTTAAACCCAGATCTACAAAAAAATAGTTCTTGCTTATTATGGAAATGTGGAAAGTCCCTACCATTAACCTGTTTTAATGTGAACCTCCACATTTGGAATAAAAAACGAACAAACAAGTAAACAAATTCAACTGGATACTTTGCCTTCTGTCATCTGGGCCAAACTGTGGGAAATTATCCACTTCTCTCACCCCTATGCCTGGACAGCCAATGGGTGATAAGACAGCAGAGTAGAGTCAGTACTATTTCCCAGGCACACTTCCATATCTGGATATTTCTTTGCTGTTTTTTGTTATATTCTCTGCCAGAAGAAGTAGAATCTATTTAAGCCTCCAACTTCACTCTCTTTGCATCCTTATATTAATCTCTAAAAGGGGAGATGTTACTCATTCCTTCCTGTTGCAGAATGCTCAAACACTCCAGATTGTAGATCTGAGACAGGAAGAGAGTCTCTCCTCTCCTAATTAATGTGCTTGGACTTCATACACAGGCACCCCATTGGGGAATGAGGTTTGATATTATTTCCCCAACAGAAAACTATTTTGCTAAATTGGCACTTCATAGCATAGCACAGCTATCATGTGAAATCCAAGGCTAGGATAAAGTAAGTTCTTATATCTTCCTTAAAGGCAAAAATCTAGCTGTTTTCATGTGGTCACAAGAATTTCACACTAAGTAGAAAAAAATGATTGATTTTTCTCCCCCCTCCATACCTTTTTTTGAAAGTGGGGGTGGGTGGAAGGAGGGAACAAGGGGTGGGGAGAGGCAGTAAGACTGCCTGTGTCCTACAGCCTTGTCTGTTAAATAAAAACCATTCATTGCCTGAATCTTTCTCCTTTACACACACGCGGGTTGGGCTTATGGGTATGAATCACAGGATTCCAAGTAACAAGTGCCAACTGCATTTTATTTAAAAAAAAAAAGTGAACCCTGCAACCCAGCCTTCCACCCATCCTGCCCCTCCCCATCCCTCTCCTCTCTTCCCTTCTCCTCCCCTCCCATTCCCTCCCCTCCCTATCAAGCTCCAGTCTGACTAGCCCAAGGGGGGAGCAGTGGTGGAGCTATTAAATCAGTTCCCAGGAGGTTTAACACTTGCAGCAATTTGTAGTGAAATTACCAGCTGAACTCGGTTTGGAGCCTGGCTCTAACCCTCCTTGAAGGGTGTGGTGCCAGAGCAGAGTAATTTGCTGTCTGTAAATGCCTTGAATTTGATTATTGTGCAGAGTATGAAGCTAAAGCAGACAGGAGAATGTAGCCGACCAGCCCTTGAGTTCAAGGCACTGTGGTTAAGGTCACCCTGGCTCCTTTCCCTACCTTATGAAATGCATTGTTGTTAACTTTGGCTGATCTACAAGATGTGCCAACTGCCTGGCAAGTCAAAACTCTAGGCGACCCTATTTGCTTGGGATAAAGCTGTCTCCTGTAAATCCAGTGTATCCAGGGTGCCTCTGGATCTACCTCTCCATGGAGTTGGAGAGGCACAATCTCTCTTCTAATGCAATGAAGAAGTAATGTTTCCAACAGACCGGGATGCTTATGTAATTGAAAAGGATTCTGTTGGAAACTGTTGCAAACTCTGTTGCCCTTGCTTCTTAGAAGGAATCTTTGCCGGGAAGTACACCAGCTTGCTTTCCTCTGCTGCCCCCCCTCCTTCTCTTGCAATATAATGGGAGTGTTGTTGTTCAATCATGTCCAACTCCTAGTGACCCCATTTGGGGTTATCTTGGCAAAGATATTGAGGTGGTTTGCCATTTCCTTCTTTATCTTATTTTACAGGTAAGGAAACTGAGGCAAACAGGGTTTCATAGCTAGTAAGTGTCTGAAGTCATATCTATATTCAAGAAAATGTCTTTCTGAATCCAGGTCCAGCATTCTATCCTCTGTGCCACTTAGCTGCCCATAATGAGAATGCACATTTGTCTGACCTTTTTTTAGGGGCCTTCAAAGTCTTTCTCTATCCAGCTACTCTAGGAGGGAAGTTGAACAAAAATATTACCTTCCCATTTACAGATGGGGAATATGGGGTTGAGAGAGAGTTAAGCAACTCGTTCACAGTCACTGGGCTATTAATTGTCAGAACCAGAAAGGGAACTCATTGAATTCTCCAACTTAAACTGCTTTTGTCAGTTCTGGGCTCTTGCCACTAGAAAAAATGATTGGGCTGTGACTGTTTTGGTTTGTTATTATAGCTGTGCTTTGGATGGGGTGGGGGGGTAGGGTAGGGTTAGGGAAGGGTGGTTATTTATGCCAACAGGTCAAGCCTACAGTTGATTTATCCTGGTCATCTGGTCTAGGAGTGGTTGATTGCCTGGAATTGATTTGCCTTATTAGAAATAAAACCCTTATATCCATTCATTTAGTTTTATGTAAATTTATATGTACATTTTTATAAATACATATTTACATGAAATTTGTGATTATATAGAAAAATAAAAGGGAATATTATACATATTCAGTCAACTATGAGGTCAGTTCAACCATCTTTTTGTTTATACAAATGAAGGTATCATCTTTGGAAGGGTCTTTAGGATATTCAAAGTAGTTTCATTTTTTTTTTTAACTCTATCTCCCAGTTCTGTTGGCTATATTCTTTAATCCTCAATTCAAGTCTTAAATAGCTGTTTCACATGTCTGAATTTTATTTCCATAGATACAATTTTGCTTAAACCCTCTTATAATCACTGAGCATCTGTAGAGCGGATTATTTTGCTGGCTGCTGTTTTGAGGGTAGAACCACATTTACTCCACACAAACTACTCTTTATAAAATCCTACCTTTCATGAAAACAACAACAACAACTGGTTGTGGGTGAACCTAGAACTAAGCCAGAATATCAGAGTGGAGGAGTTAATGAGGAATGATCATTTTATTATACATGGTTCTTAATGACTAGAAATGGGGGCATGATTGGAAGACAAATGATCTCATGGAAATACCCTTTAATATTCGATACTTGGCCCTAGTAAGTATGTTAAATGATGTCCACCAAGAAGAGTTACAACTGAAAAAATTCTCTCAGTTTAGGGATAAAATTCATCACCAAAGATATCTTGAATTTTCAGTGATATTTTTGTCTCCATTCATGTTTAAGCTCCTTTTAAGCAGAACAATAATTGAGAAGGATGCAAGCAAGCAAGCACCATAGAAACACCACCAATCCTGTCTTCACATCAATATACTTATTAAAATATGCATCTATGAAAAGCTTTAGTAATCCCACTAGGGGAAAATCCCTGCTTCATTATCTGGGCTGGTAGCCTGTCTAGTTTGACAGCTAGGAATTTCTTTTCTCTAAGTAGTATTGAAAGTGATGTCTTGGATGACATCTTGCTACCTTGGAGTCAGATAACTCTGGGGCTCTGAGCTGGCTCTGGTGGTAAAGACAGCATTCCTTTTTAATATCAATCAAGTAATTTTTTTCTTTTTCACTTCTATTTCCACTTATTCCACTCTCTCCAAATCCATCCTGAACATGGTCACCTGAAGAATCTTCCTAAAGCATAATTTTCGTCAAGATTACCACACTCAAAAATCTTCAGTGACTCTCCTTGTGGCATTGAAGATAATTCACAACAATCTGGTTCCTTAATGGTTTCTTAAACATATCAAAACCTTTACCCCCACCAGACTGGTGTCCCTATACTAGGACATATACTCAAGCCCTAGTTCATGCTTAGAGTCACTAAGCTATTCTTATTCTAAAAGATTTAATAAGAGGCAAATTAGAAATTCACTCTGATGACTATGCAATTAGCCTTGCTGGCTGGAATTGTTAAGGAAGTCCCATAATCTTGATAGTTACTACAGAGAAGTTTGTCATTTATTCCTGGATTTATCTCTCTGGTCAACTTGCTATCTAAAGAGTATGGATTGGGGGGGCGGAGCCAAGATGGCAGAGTAGAAACAGCACTTCCAAGGTGCTCTGCCCCACACAACTTCCAAATAATGTAAAAGGGGACTCTGAACAACTTCTGGAGCCCCAGCACCCACAGAACGACACAGAGAAGCTAACCTCCTGCTAAGGACAGCCCAGCAGCCCTGCGGGGAGCGGCCAGCGCAGTGCTCTGAGAGCAGGCAGCACAGCTCACTGGGAACCAACAGCGCAGTGTTCTGGGAGCTGAGCCCAGGCCCACTTGAGCCAGGGGTTTAGCCCCAAGGGCAGCTAGGCCAGCAGCCCGCTGGAGGGACCCTAGAACACCAGAAGCTGTGGCGATTCCAGAATTATCAGCACAGATATGCCTAGGACAAAGTGAGAGGTTAGTGCCCTATGGACTTTGGGACCAGTATTTGGGGAACCGTCAGATTCCTCCCTTGGGGGTGAAAAGCCGATGAAGAAACGCAGCACACTTTGCAGTGTCAGTGGCGGCTCTAGCTCCTGGTCTGCGAACTGTAGGGAGACTCAGCAATCAGTCTGGGGGTTAATCACTCTTGCTTTAAACTGCCTGGAACTGGATTGTGGTCTAGGGGGGAAGTTTGGGGTGGGTATCCAATTTGCCAGAGCAGATGGAGGCTTTGCAGAGGCCACCCAACCTTCGGAAGTTGTGAAGACCCCATGTTTGGGTGGAAGCTCTCCTTTCTGGTGCCAGTCTTACTGTGGCAGTAAGCCCCCAAATCAAGTAATTAAGTGTCAACATGCCTAGGCAAAAGAAACAAAATATACAGAAAAATTCAACATTGGACTCCTATTTTAGGAGCAAAGAGGATCAAAGCATGGAGGAGGACTGTGAGGTCAGAACTCCTGCACCAAAAGTACCAAATGAAAATAAAAGCTGGCTGCAGGCCATAGAGGACCTTAAGAAGCAGATAAGAGAAGTGGGGGAAAAATTGGGAAGAGAAATGATAAAGATGCAAGAAAAGTATGAAATGACAGTCAATAGCCTGACTGAGGAAAATAACACCTTAAAAAATAGACTAACTCAAATGGCAAAAGAGGCTCAGAAAGGCAATAAGGAGAAGAATGCCTTAAAAAGCCGAATTTGCCAGATGGAAAAAGAATCTTGAAAGCTCACTGAGGAGATTCATTCCTTCAGAGTTAGACTGGAGCAAATGGAAGCTAATGACTTTATGAGAAATCAAGATGCTGTTAAACAGATCCAAACAAATGAAAGAATAGAAGGCAATGTGAAATATCTCATGGGAAAAACCACTGACCTGGAAAATAGATCCAGGAGAGATAATTTAAAAATTATTGGATTACCTGAAAGCCACAATCAAAGAAAGAACCTAGAAATCATCCTTAAAGAAATTCTGAAGGAAAACTGCCCTGATGTTTGTAGCGGCAAGCACCCCAATATCCCCAGGGTAGCTGCCAACACAGGTTCTTAGATCTGCTTTTCAAAAGGAAAGCAACTCAAATTGGGTTAACAAGCTTACTTTAATCAAACAAACACACATTACCTAGTTCAGGGGAAAAAGGTCAGCACCCCAAACTTCAGAGTATACAGACAGATCAAACAGACAAACTTCCAAACTGTCCAACCATTATCAATAACAAAATCACAGTTACCAGAGAGGAAAGCATCAACATCTGGGTTTTCAAAGCCGGGGGGCTCTCAACAATGGCTTCCCAGAGTCTCATCTGGTCAAATCACACAACACTTCTCAAAGTGAGCCCCAAAGCAAAGCCCCTCATCAGAGTTTATATAGCCTTCTCCTGGCTCAAAGAATGTAACCACCCTTTTGATCCACTGCCCAATCACACAGCATCAAGGTGTGGTCATTCCTGAAAACCAAGCCTCCCACCACAGGCTCCATGTGATCACATTCAGCCTATTAGGAGGCAGAGCATATTTTCAAATCAAGGAAGGTTTTCAGAGTCTCTTAAAGCCAATCAAAGTCTCTTAAGCCAATCAAAGGGCCTAGGGGCAGGGAAGATCTTTAAATCTGCATTTCCATTACAATGTTTTGGACCCAGTGGGGGAAATAGAGGTTGAAAGAATTCACTGATCGCCTTCCCCAAAAGAAAATTTCTAGGAATATTATAGCCAGGTTCCAGAACTCCCAGATCAAGGAGGAAATACTACAAGCAGCCAGGAAGAAACAATTTCAATATTGTGGAAACACAATCAGGATAGCACAGGACCTGGCAGCTTCTACACTGAGGGATTGAAGGGCATGGAATATGATATTCCAGAGGGCAAAAGAGCTGGGAATGAACCCAAGGGTCACCTACTCAGCAAAACCGAGTATTTTGTTTCAGGGGAAAATATGGTCATTCAGTGGAATAGAGGACTTTCAAGCACTCTTGAGGAAAAAACCAGAATTGAATAGAAAATTTGACATCCAGATGCAAGAAGCAAGAGATGCTTGAGAAGGTAATCAAGGAAAAGAAATCAAAAGGAACTTACAAAGTTGAACTATTTATGTTCCTACATGGAAAAAACAATAACTGTGTCTGATGAAACCTTTCTCATTATGAAAATAATTCAAGAAGGGTATATGGGCATATGTTTACAGGTATACATGGATAGAGGGCACAGGTTGAATTTGATGGGAAGGGATGATTCTTAAGGGGTGAAGTCAAGAGGTGAGAGAGGAAAGTGGCAAGAGGAGATGGGGAGAGACAGGGCAGGGTAAACTATCTCATGTAGAAGAGGCAAGGGGAAGTAGTTGTAGGTGAGGGAAAGAATAGGAAGGCAAAAAGGCAAAACCATATTCTCATTGAAGTTGGCTCAAGGAGAGAATCACATACATACTAAATGGGATATCTCACCCTGCAGGAGAGTAGGGGAAAGGGGGATGAGAGGAGGGATGATGGAGGGGAGGGCATTCTGGGGGGAGTGGAGGTTGGAAGTACCCACTATCAAAGAGGGACAGGATCAAAGTAGGGAATGGACCAGGTGGGAGGTGAGATGGGTGGGAGGGAAATATAAGCAGTCTTTTACAATATATCTACTATGGTAATATTTTGCATAGCTATACATGTACAACACATAGTGAATTGCTTATCTTCTCAGAGGGAGTGGGTGACAAGGGAGGAAGGGAATGGATCTGAAAATTGAAGTTTTAAAATTAAATGTTTCATAAGATGTCCAGGCATTGGGGTTCAGAGATTCACCTTGCTCTAATGGCAAAGTCGAAGGGGGTATGGGAGAAGATATGGGAGAGAACAGATTGAATGAGGGGATATCTAGTGGGACTGCTACTCTGGGGTGGTGGGTAGGGAAAAAAATTGTAACTCAAAATCTGGTGGAAATGAATGATGTAAACCAGAAGTTAAGAAAGCATTTGTTTAAAAAAAAAAAAAGAGTATAGATTAACCATCAGAGTGAACTTTTGACTTCTTACCTTTGTTAAACTCTACCTCTTCCATGTTCTTACTCTATTTTCCTGAACCCTAAGCATTTGATCTTGGCAAAATGATGTTTAGGAGAAAGCACCCTAGCATATCCAGGATGGCTGCTGGCTCAAGTTCTTTGATCTGCTTTTCTAAAGGAAAGCAACCTAAAAGGGGTTAACAATCTTAGTTTAATCAAATATATATCATTTACCTAGTTTGGGGGGAAAAGTCAGCACCTGGAACTTCAAAGAAAATACAAACAGAAGTTACATACAGACAGAGAAAATAACACAATTCAGCAGACCAACAGACAGGGTTTTTAGCTGTCTGACCATCATATACATATAGTTAGTTACCAGAGAGAGAAGCACCAACATCTGGCTTTTCAAGGTTGGGTATCTCAGTGGCTGCCCAGAGGCTCATCTGGTTAAATCACACAAATCTTCCCAAAGCGAGCCCCAAAGCAAAACCTCCTCTCAGAGGTATAAATAGCCTTCTCCAGGGTCAGAGAACTTCACAACCTCATGACCCACTTGACTACAAAGTAACCAAAGTTGTGCCTTCCTGAAAAAAAAGCCTCCCTCAAAGCAAGCTTCTCTAGTGGGCTCTGCTCCACCCTTCAGCAAATTCTTCCTACCACAGGCTCTTTGTGACCATGGAGAGTATTAGAAGGCAGAGTACATTTTCAAATCAGGGAAGGTCCCCAAGTTCAATTTAGGCTTATTAAGGGGCAGAGAAGATCTTCAAATTCCGATTACCATTACACTCCCAGAAAGAGTAAGTACAACCATATAGAGTTCTTTTGACATAGAAGCTACACAATATGAAAAATAAAACCCTTATCACAAAATTTCATCTCCTCCCCCTAATTCTCCACACACCCTTGTCAACCTCTCTAAGACAATATAGAAGTTGCTCACCCCAGAAAATGCACAAATAAATTTATTTAGTATCCCTCTGTCTTACATGAATCAGAATTCAAAACTGATCTTCAACTTGTAGACTCAGTAACTTGGGTCCTAGGAATTGATATGTGGGACATAAGGATAGGATAGAAACTCCCATGGCCAATGTGTCTCTCAGGTTCAGTATTTTTGTCACAGGTAACAAGCTCTAATTTCTTCTCACTCTGCCTAGTTCATCTTCAAGAAGCAAAGGTATAGATAAGAGCCAACCATGGAGAGAGGGGGAAAAAACCACACACACACACACACACACACACACACACACACACACACACACCTGATACAAGGCACCTATATCCTGTTGCCATTTCATAGCATTCCCCCTCAATCTATCTATTTACCTTTAGTAGCATAAGCCTGAATTATCTCAACACTAGTTGGAGGGGGCTGCTACTGCCACTACAGCATTTACATAATGATTTACGGTTGGCAAAGTGCTTCACACATATTATCTAGTTTGATTCTCAAAACATCTTTGTGAAGTAGGTGCTCTTATTATCCCCATTTTATAGGTGAGGAAGTTGAGGTAGAGAAGATGTAAGTGACTTGCCCAGGGTCACATATCTAGTAAATATCTGAGACAGAATTTGAATCCAGGTCTTCCAGACTCTGAGTCCAATCTGGCAATGGATGTTCATAAAGTACCTTCTACATGCCAGGAACTCTGCTTAGCATTTGAGGAAACACACACACACACACACACACACACACACACACACACACACACACAGAGCTGTCCCTTTATTCCATGTTCTTAGAATCTAATGGGGAAGAGAAAATGCAAATTATGTACTAAAAGATTTAGAAAGGAAAAATTCGAGATAATGAACAGAAGGAAGGCAGTTTTAAGAGACTTAGGGGAAAAGGGTGAGGTTTTCACCAGGACTTAAAGGAAGACTAAAAGTCAGATGGAGAGGAGGAAGAGATTTCCAGGCATGTGAACAGTCAGTGAAATGCCAGAAATCAGAAGATGGAGGATAGTGTTTGAGGAACTGGAAAGAGGTTTACCTCAAAGGATCAAAAATTAAGTGCAAGGGAGCAAGGTGTAGGAAGATTAGAAAGGGTGTCAGGTTATAGAGCACATTGAACTCCAAATAGAGAACTGTATATCTGATTTTACAGAGTGATAGGGATAATGATAGGGAGTCACTGGAGTTTATCACATGGTGATGATGTGGGTAGAATCATGACATAGGTAGACTTGTACATTAGGCAAGTCAACTTGCTATCCTTGAAGGCAGGGATTATTTTTGGCCGCTTTTTGTATCCCCAGCACTTAGTACAGTGTCTGGCACATAATAGGGACTTGACATGTGTTTATTAAATAAATGAATGATAGCTGAATGGAGGATAGATTGAACTGGGGAGAGATCTGAGGCAGGGAGACCAATCAACAGGCCACTGAAATAGGCCAATGTCCATTGCTATTCCCAATGTGTTGGATTCAAAGTCCTGGGCTGTTTCCATCCAGACCTGAGGGGCATGATGTTTAAGGTCCTGGTAGTGTTTGGTGGTTTGATTTTCCTGGGAAATAATGCCTCCTGTCTCTCCCTCAAGGTGTCTTGTTAACATCAGGTAGGTTAGTTTGCCTGCCTTAGAGGGGAAGGCAATTTATCACCATTTTCTTGTCCCCAGTGCTTAATACAGCTGTCTGACACCTACTAAGCACTTAATAAATGCTTGTTGACTGACTTTGTTGTCGAGCTTTTAAAGGCCTCACAACTTATTATTTATACGATAAAATCATATTTCAGCAGTCTCCCATTTATGAATAAATTGTTTTCTAAAGTCAATTTCTAAGTCACTTGTTTAGAAATTGGAATACTCATTCTTCCTATGAAGGGAAAATGTTAAACCTGGTGCCTGTAGTTCCCATACTAGGTCATAAAAGCCCATCTAGTCTGTAATGAACCTTCAGGCCTTCAGCCAAAAGTTCTATTTCAAAACCCTCATTATGGCATGGAAGCAAGCCTGGGTTTTGAAAGTAGAGAGCAATTTCTGCCAGATCCAACAAATTAAAATGGCTTCACATTGAGCAAAGCTATCTATAGTCATATGAAAAATGCTCTAAATCACTATTGATCAGAGAAATTCAAATTAAAGCAACTCTCAAGTACTGTGCTACACATATAAGAGTAGCCAATATGACAAAAAAAGGAAATGTTGGATGTTGAAGGGGATGTGGGAAAACTGGGACGCTAATGCATTGTTGATGGAGTTGTGAACTGATCCAACCTTTCTGAAGAACATGTTGGAACTATGCCGAAAGGGCTATAAAACTGTGCATACCCTTTGCTCAAACAATACTACTGCTAGGTTTATAACTCAAAGACATCCACAAAAGGGAAAAGGACCTATTTCTTTTTCTTTTTTTCTTTTTCTTTCTTTTTTTTTTTTTTTGCATTTTGGAGGGCAATTGGGGTTAAGTAGTGACTTGCCCAAAGTCACATGGTTAGTAAGTGTGTCAAGTGTCTGAGGCTGGATTTGAACTCGGGTTCTCCTGACTCCAGGGCCAGTTCTCTATTCACTGTGCCACCTAGCCACCCCTGAAAAGGACCTATTTCTACAAAAATACTTATAGCAGCTCTTTTTTGTGGTGGCTAAGAATTGCCAAAGGAATGGCTAAACTAATTGTCATATATGATTGTATTGGAATATTGATTTTGTGCTATGAGAAACGACAAGCAGTGATTTCAAAAAACCTGGAAAGACTTACATGAACTGATGTATAATGAAGTGAACAGAACAAGGAGAACATAATATACAATAACAGCAATATCATAAGATGAAAAACTGTGGATGACTTAGCTTTCTCAGCAAAACAATGATCCAAGATGATCCCAAAGGACTAATGAGGAAGTACACTATCTACCTCTAGAGAAAGAACTGATATTGAAAAAATACCGAATGAAGCATGCTATTTTTACTTTCATTTTTTTCCTTTTGAGACTTCTTGTACAAAATGACTAACATGGAAATATTTTACACAATTGCACATGTATCATATATATCTGATTGTTTACCATCTCAGGGTGATAGAAGGGACAGACAGAATTTGGAACCCAAAATTTCAAACAAAAATGTTTAAACAACTGGAAAAAATAGCTTTACTTTGGAACAAGGACCACAAACTTTTGTATCTGTCATCTGCAGATGAGACTACATCAGGTGACAAAGGCTGTTTTTGAAAAGGAAGAATATTGTGGAGAGGAAGCAATCCTGCATGGGGTGGGGCACCCCAGGATATAGAAAGGAGTGTTCTAGAAGCAGGTTTGCCAGTGATTGAGGATAAGCTAAGGGAGCCAGTTCTTGGCAACAAATACCAAAAATGCTTGTTGATTGATGCTGTCCTAATCCCAGTCTACTGTCCCCTCCCTGACAATGGTCACCATGAAACACCTTGGGATCTTTATATTTTGCTTCCTGTGGGTCAGTGTCACAGAGTTTCTCTCATCTTCCTATAAAATTTATCGTTAAAAGATTATCTAAGGTTGCACTTTATATTACTTGAGAAATATCATGGAATAATTGGTAGAGTTTAGCCTGATTCAGGAATACTTGGGTATAATCCCATCTTCTGGTAAATACAGGCTGAATTAACTGAGGATGTCAATTAGACTCTCAGAATTATAGGCCCCTAAAATTGTAAACAGCAGAGAAGATAGCAACCTGTATGGATGGAGGGAGTTTTCTCACTTGGAAGTTGTCTATATCAGTGAAATTAGAGATGCACTACCTCATTCATACTGCTTCTCTTGGGTATATCTTGTGATGCTTTTCTAGTGTTAAAATTACTTATTTTTTCTCTGTCTAGTATACTATAGAATCACAGAATTTGGGAGTTGCAAAGGACTTTGGGTATCCATCTCTTCCAATCGATACATGAAAGGAATCCCATCTACAATACATGTGACAAGTCCCCATCTAGTCTCTGTCTTTGGGTCAATAAGGAGGAGGAAACCACTAGAAGTTACCAGCTCTTGGGGTAAGTATGTCATGTTTGGAATAATTCTAATATAAGGTTTGTTCTGACATTTGGCCTACATTAGCTTCTTTGTAAATTCTACCCAGAGGCAGTTAGGTTGCCATAGTAGATAGATTCCATGGCCTAGAGTCAGGAATAGTCATATTCCTGAGCTTGAATATGTCCTCGGACACTTACTGGCTGTGTGATCCTGTTTGCCTCAGTTTTCTCATCTATAAAATGTGCTAAAGAAGGAAATGGAAAACCATACTAGTATCTTTCCCAAGAAAACCCCACAAGGTGTAATGAAGCATAAGATAGGTTTGAAATGATTGAACGACAACAAAACAAAAATCTTCTACCCATTAACCCTCATTTCACCTTCTTGGGCCAAAAAAAAAAAAAAAATGAATCGAATCTTTTCTCCATATGACAGTCCTTCAGTTGCTTATAGACATCTATCAGCTCCCTTACTCCTTCTCACCACATAAGTCTTGTTTTTTTCAAGCTAAAGATTTCTAGTTCCTTCAAATAATTCTGTTATGACATGGGCTCAAAGTACTTCACTATTCTTCTTGTCCTCTAGACATTCTCCTGAATGTCTTTCCCCACTCTAGTCCATCCTTCACTCAGCTACCAAAGAAATATTTATAAAGGGTAAGTTTAATCATGTCACCCTTCCTCCCTGCCTCCCCCCTCCTCATTCAGTAAACTCCATTCAGTAAACTTCAGTAAACTATTACCTCCTGCCACATCGCAGGCACTTAATAACTGAATGTCAACTAACTCTCTGGTTTAGCAACGTCCTTAAATTATGTCACTTAGAAAGGAGTGGGGTACTCCCCATGAGGTCTGATGAAGGCAGAGAGGTAAGTTGGGACTATCACCTCCAGTTTCTGGAAGCTCTGCATCTCTTAAAGCAGCCCAGAGAGAACATTAGATTTTATAGCTTTCATGTCTCACTTCTGACTTGCTGAACATGTAGTTCATTAAAAACTGCAGACTTTTTCAAACTGTTAAAGGGAATAGAACGTCTACAGCCCAGCGACTCTAACAGTACCTGGCAAGATTGTGATCTCCTTAAGGGCAGGAACAGTGTTTTCTGTCCCTTTAATACTCTTCACTACTCCTGGATAAAGTTCAGCTCCTAATAAATGTCTACTAATTATCAGCAGAGAAGAAAATAGAAAATTCCCAGATATATGTCTGTAGACTTATACTAATCATACATAGAAAGGGAAAAATTGAAATTAAGATAGATTTGGTTAGGGTAGGGAAATTTGAGTGTAATTACAAGGTCTTCAAATGACTCATTGTGTGTCCTTGGTTGTTCGTGGTGATGGTGACTCACATTTTTTTTTAAATTGAACTTTAAGGTTTATAGAGAGCACTTTTCTCACAAGCATCCTGTGAGAAAGGAAATAGAAGTACTATGGCCCCTATTTTGTAGATGAAGAAACTGAGGCAAAGACAGGTTAAATTACCCAAAGCCACACATCTTGTTATTGGATGAGCTAATAGTTGAACTCAGGCCTCTGACTTCAAATCCATTGCTTTTGACTTCCTTTGCCAAAATAACTTTAAAATGGAAAGCTCTCATTACGCCCTTTCTCAGATTAATTTTCACTGCTACCATCTGGGATTTTAAAAGATTATACATACATACATATATATATATGTGTGTGTGTGTATATACACATATACATACACATACACACATATGTGTGTGTGTGCATTTTTCCCTTCCCAAGTCTATACCCCTGGCTTAAATTAATTCCCACACTTTTTCTCCTTCCCTGGCAGTATCTCTCTCCCATATGTACACTTCAATATAGTATCTTCAAAGCCCATCCAAGCATATGGCTAATTGTCACGATGAAAATCTTGAGATTATGCAGTTGAAAGTTATTACAAAATCTCATATTATTCAATTGTATTTACACAGATTTAAAGTCCCCCCTTCCTGACATGGTCTCAAAGACTTTTACTAACCTACTTGTCCCCTTCTAATTACTCTCCAGAGTGTCTTTCCCCACTTTAGTCCATGGTCCACTCAGCTTTCATCTTACCATTCCAGTTTCCTTTAAATAACTCCACTTTAGCTCCATACTATTAATTCACCCTCCTTTCTTGTGAGATCCCCCTACACAGGACTAGGTTGAACTCTTTCCATTTTCAAGGTTCCTGAGGAATGGAAATCTTTCCCTGCATGAGTCCCAGGTCTACCCCACTTTGCCTTCAAGTCAAAACTGCTTTTCCAAGTAGCCCCATGATTCATTCATATGACTGGCATCCCTAGAACTTTACACAATGGAAATTTCTCATTGTAGACATTCAGCTCTTTATTTAATTTATCTTAATTACCTAACAATTTCCATCAGTGCATCCTGGGTTCCCTTTTTTGCCATTAATTGGATTGCCTCATAGAATTATAGAGTATTATAGCTGACAGAATCTTAAATTTCATCTAGCCCAACCCTCTCTCTCAATTTATCCACAAACAGAACAAATAAAAGCTCCAAAAAGTTAAAAAAACAATCCCTATTATAGTCACTTTACCCAGGATGACATACATAGTTAGTTATAGTCAGTATGAGAACTCAAGTAAGTTTCTTTATTCCCTCCTTCCTTACCTTTTCTTTTAAGTCTTTTTCTACCCTGCTTGACTCATCCCAGCTTTGCTTAGACCCCCCACTTCTCCACTTAAACTTCTTAAATTCATGATATTTTTACCATTCAGTTCTATCTCATCCTAACTCAGATCACCTGGTAGAATGTTGAGGGCTCCCCCCTCCCCAATACAGAGCATGAATCAGTTCTGGCCCATAGGTACCTAATTAGCAGATGAATGAACTTCCTTTTTAATCCATATGTATACAATATTAGTTACTAACACAATTACTTTGAATCCCTGCCTTTGCCAAACTGTTAGGACTTTTGAGTAGGGGGTTTTGCATTATTGCTAAACAGTGACATAATGCACACTTCATAGAGTTTTCAAAGCCAGTAAAACTAAAGTCATCTTAAAGCAGTCTACAGACTACAACCAGGAGTCACTTACCTGGACAAATTGAGCATGATACTTCAAATTTTAAAAATGGTCAATCAATGAATTAGAAGGATTTCAAGTTTTCATATGGGAAGGTGAGAATTGAAGAAAAAAATTGACCTCCAATATCAAGACCCAAGAGAAGCCTTAAAAGGAAAAAAGGGAAAAGGAAACATAAGGGATTCAGTGGAGCTAAACAGTTTCTCTACTTGGGCTTTCCTATGGGGAAAGATGACACTTATAATTCTTAAAAATTATAGCACCAATAGTATAACTAGAAGGAATACAGACAAAGGACATGGGTAGGTGAATTTGAGGGAATGACATATAAATAATTAAGGGATGAGATAGAGGAATACACTGGGTGCAGAAGGAAGGAAAAGGTAGAATAGAGTAAATTATTTTGCATGAAGAGGTATGAAAAACCTATTATAGTAGAGGGAAAGATGGGAGGGTAGGTGATGGGCATCCCTTGCACCTTACTCTCATCATTATGGACTTAAAGAGGAAATAATATATGCAATCAGTTGAATACAGAAAATCTATCTTATCTGAAAGGAAAATAGGAGGGGAGAAGACTCAGTAAAAGCATGGTGGTGGGGACTGACAGTAGAGAAAGCAGACTGGGGTAGGTGGTAGACAGAAGTGAATCACCATCAGGGATGGAAAGGGTGAAAGGAGAGAGAGAACAAAGAGGAGGAAGAATAGGATGTAGGGAAATACAGTTAGTAATCATAATAGTAAATGTGAATGGGATGAACTCTTCCATAAAATGGAAGCAGATAACAGAGTGGATCAAAAACCAGAATCCTACAATATGTTGTTCATAAGAGATGCACTTGAAACAGAGAGACACACAGAGTAAAGGTAAGGGGTCAGAGCAAAATCTATTAAGCTTCAGCTGAAGTGTAAAAATTAAAAACAGCAGGGGTAGTAATCCTGATCTCAGACAAAGAAAAAGCAACAATACACCCAATTAAAATAGATAAGGAAGGAAACTGCATCTTGCTAAAAGGTACCATAGACAATGAAGTAATATTAGTACTAAAAATATATGTACCAAGTGGCATAGCATTAAAATTCTTTTTTTTTCTTCTGACATTTTGGAGGGGGGAAGGCAGGGTAATTGGGGTTACGTGACTTGCCCAAGGTCACATGGCTAGTAAGTATTAAGTGTCTGAGGCCAGATTTGAAATCAGGTCCTCCAGGGCTAGTGCTCTATTCACTGCACCACCTAGCTTCTGCCATTCAAATTCTTTTTTTTTATTTTTAAACAAATGCTTTATTAACTTCTGTTTTACATCATTCATTTCCACCAGATTTTGAGTTACACTCATTTCCCCCCCGTTATTCTCCTACCCAACCTCCCAGAATAGCTGTCCCACAAGATATCGCTTCCTCCAATCTGCTCTCTCCCATACCTTCTCCCATACCCCCTTTGACTTTTCCATTAGAGGAAGGTGAATCTTTGCATCCCAATGCCTGTACATCTTATCTCCCAATTATAAGGAAAAGAGTGTTAATAATAATATTTATATATATTTGAAACATTTAATGTTAAGACCTCGAATTTCAGATCCATTTCCTTCCTCCCTTGTCACCCATTCCCTCTGGGGAGATAAGTAATTCAGTATATGTTGTATGTGTCTAGCTATGCAAAACATTATCATAGTAGATATATTGTACAAGGCTGCTTATAATTCCCTCCCACTCATCCCACCCCCAACCTGGTCCATTCCCTACATGATCCTGTCCCTCTTCTATAGTGGGTACTTCCAACCTCCCCTCCCCCCAAGGATGCCCTCCCATCCATCATCCCTCCTCTCATCCCCCTTCCCCCTATTCTGCTGCAGGTTGAGATATCCCATTTAGTATGTATGTCATTCTCTCCCTGAACCAAATTCAATGAAAATGTGGTTTTGCCTTTTTGCCTTCCTATTCTCCCCCTCCCTTGCAGCCACTTCCCCTTGCTTCTTCTACATGAGATAGTTTACCCTACCCTGTCTCTCCCCATCTCCTCTTGCCACTTTCCTCTCTCACCTCATAATTTCATCCCTTGAGTATTCTCCCTTCCCAAAAAATTCAACTTATGCCCTCTATCCATATATAACTGTAACCATATACACACACATTCACATATGTATTCATATGACCACACCCCCTTCTTCCATTATTTTCAGTGAGAAAGATATCATCAGTCACAGTTATTGCTTTTCCATATAGGAATGTAAATAGTTCAACTTTGATAAGTTCCTTTTGATTTCTTTTCCCTGATTACCTTCTCAGGCATCTCTTCCTTCTTGTGTCTGGATGTCAAATTTTTTATTCAATTCTGGTTTTTTCCTCAAGAATGCTTGAAAGTCCTCTATTCCACTGAATGACCATATTTTCCCCTGAAACAAAATACTCAGTTTTGCTGGGTAGGTGACCCTTGGGTTCATTCCCAGTTCTTTTGCCCTCTGGAATATTGTATTCCATGCCCTTCGATCCCTCAGTGTAGAAGCTGCCAGGTCCTGGGCTATTCTGATTGTGTTTCCACAATATTGAAATTGTTTCTTCCTGGCTGTTTGTAGTATTTTCTCCTTGATCTGGGGATTCTGGAACCTGGCTATAATATTTCTGGGAGTTTTCTTTTTGGGATCTTTTTCAGGAGGTGATCGGTGGATTCTTTCAACCTTTATTTTGCCCTCTGGATCTAAAACATCAGGGCAATTTTCCTTGAGAATTTCTTGAAGGGTGATTTCTAGGTTCTTTCTTTGATCATGGCTTTTGGGTAGTCCAATACTTTTTTAATTGTCTCTCCTGGATCTATTTTCCAGGTCAGTGGTTTTTCCCATGAGATATTTCACAGTGCCTTCTAATCTTTCGTTTGTTTGGATCTGCTTAACAGCATCTTGATTTCTCATAAAGTCATTAGCTTCCATTTGCTCCAGTCTAACTCTGAAGGAATGAATCTCCTCAGTGAGCTTTTGAGATTCTTTTTCCATCTGGCAAATTCGACTTTTTAAGGCATTCTTCTCCTCATTGCCCTTTTGGGCCTCCTTTGCCATTTGAGTTAGTCTATTTTTAAGGTGTTGTTTTCCTCAGTCAGGCTGTTGACCCTCATTTCATACTTTTCCTGCATCCTTCTCATTTCTCTTTCCAATTTTTCCTCCACTTCTCTTATTTGATTTTTAAAGTCCTTCTTAAGGTCCTCTATGGCCTGCAACCCGCTCATGTTTTCCCTGGGGCTTTTGGAGCAGGACTTCTGACCTCACAGTCCTTTTCCCGCTCTATGCCCCCAAAATAGGAGTCTAGGGTTGCATTTTTGTTTCCTTTGCCTTGGCATGTTGCCACTTAATTACTTGACTTTTAGGCTTGTTGCCACACTATGGCTTTAAGGCCAGATAGAGGAATTTTCGTCCCGAACGTGTTGGGGGCAACTTCCATTTCTGGCAAGCTGTAAACCCACCCGTGACTTCCACCCTAGATCACAATCCAGATCCAGGGAGGTTAAAGCAAGAGTGATTACCCCCCAAGACTGATCGCTGGATCTCCTTACAATTCGCAGGCTAGGAGCTGGAGCTACCACTGAAAACTACAAAATGGCATGTCTCCTCAGAGGCTTCTAGCCCCCAGGGGAGGGAGCCGATGCATTCCCCAAATACTGGTCCCAATGTCCATAGGACACTAACCTCTCACTTTGTCCTAGGCATGTCTATGTTGATAATTCTGGAGTCGCCACAGCTGCTGGTGTTCTGGGGTCTCTCCAGCCAGCTGCTGGCCCTGCCTCCCTGGGGCTAAAACCTCGGCTCCCCGGGCTTTGCGCACTGCTGGCTCCCAGACCGCTGCACTGGTCCTTCCTGCAGGGCTGCTGGGCTGTCCTCAGCGGGAGGTTAGCTTCTCTGTGTCATTCTGTGGGTGCTGGGGCTCCAGAAGTTGTTCAGAGTCCCCTTTTATATAGTTTCGGGGGAATCTGGGGGCAGAGTGGCTTGGAAAAGCTGTTTCTACTCAGCCATCATGGCTCCGCCCCCCCATTTAAATTCTTAAAGGAGAAGCTAAGTGGGTTAGAGGTTCATGACCAAATAAGAAAGAGTATGAAATGTAAAATAGATAATTTTGATTATATTCAATTCAAAAGTTTTTGCACAAACAAAACCAATGCAACCAAGATAAGAAGGAAAGCAGAAAGCTAGGAAACAATCTTTACTGAAAGTATCACTGATGAAAGCCTCATTTCTCAAATATATAGAGAACTAAGTCAAATTTATAAGAATACAAGCCATTCCCCAATTGATAAATGATCAAAGGATATGAACAGGCAGTTTTCAAGTGAAGAAATCAGAGCTATCTATAGGCATATGAAGTTCTAAATAACTTTTGATTAGAGAAATACAAATTAAAATGACTCTGAGGTACTATCTCACACTTATCAGATTGGATAATATGGCAAAAAGGAAAAAGTTGGATGTTGGAAAGGATGTGGGATAATTGGGACACTACTGCAGTTTTGGTGTAGTCTGTGAACTGATCCAACCATTCTGGAGAGTAATTTGGAACTATGCCCAAAGGGCAGTCAGACTGTTGCATACCTTTTGATCCAGCAATACCACTATTAGGTCTGTCTCCCAAAGAGATCATAAAAAGGGAAAAGGACCTACATGTGCAAAAAATATTTATAGCAGTCTTTTTCATGGTGGCAGAATTTTGAAAATTAAGGTGATGCCCATCAATTGGAGAATGGTTGAACAAACTGTGGTATATGAATATAAAGGAATACTAGTGTGGAATAAGAAATGAAGAACAGGTAAATTTCAGAAAAAAACCTGGAAAGACTTATATGAATGGATGTAAAAAGAAATGAGCAGAACCAGAAAAACATTGTGTGCAGTATCAGCAACATCATATGATGATCAACTATGACTCAGCTCTTCTCAGCAACACAATGATTCAAGATAAATACAAAGACTCATAAAAGAAAATGCAATCCACATCCAGATGAAGACTGATGGAGTCTGAATACAGATCAAAACATATTTTTTCACTTACTTTATTCTTTTTTTGTGTTTTTTTTCCCGTTTTGTCTGTTTCTTTTTTCATATTACTATAATATTGAATTATGTTTTACATTACAGCACCTGCATAACTGATATTCTAGGAAGAGGGGAGGGAGGAAGAAAAATTTGGAACTTAAAATCTTATAAAAATGAATACTAAAAATTGTCTTGACTTGTAATTAGGAAAAAATAAAATATGATTTAAAAATACTACTTCCCAGTTTATATAAGGGCAGGATATAAGCCCATGTCTTTCTTGTTCCATATCTGACCCTTATTCATTGAACCGGTGTTAAATTAAAATAGAAACAGATCCTGGGGCATATTGACTTCGAAAACTTAGACAACCACAACTTAGCATTACCTATATTTTATTGAATTTTTATTTATTTTGTAATTTTAATCTGGTTTCCACAGGGTGTTGGGGGCCTAGAGTTTGACACCTCTGTACTAAATTATGCTGCCTCTCATATTTGGTAATATTGTACATTTATTCACAAACTGAAGCCTTAATATAATACTACCAGTTATGAGATGGAATCCAGCATAGGACAGTTCTCCCTTAACCTTAGTAAAAATAATCTCAGAAAGACTTTGCCCAAATGTTGCTGTCTCATTTTTAGCGTGATCCCATGCCTTATGGTTCAGAGACATTCTCTTCATTACAAATTCCATGACTAGTCTGATTTAACTCTTACTTTCTTACTTAATCTATCAGTTAATGAACATTCACTGTTTTTTCCCCTCAACTGGGACGTAAGTCTTGAGTTTAACACCCAGATTTGCCATCACACCATATCCTGAACTTTTCATCTTAGAGCAATGACATGGATTCTCTCACTCCATATGCACTTGTCATAGTTAGATTCATTTAACCTTAGTCACTTTTAATTTCATGTCAACAAAAAAGGCTCAGCAGGTCCATGAATCCAAGTGTTTTTTCTTCTTTCTTCAAAGGCCTTTCTGATACATGCAGGGAGCCCTGGAGTCTCACTTCCCATTTATATCAATGCCTGAATTTAATTTGAGCAGATGCCCCAAGAATGATAAAACCAAACAGCCTGAACATAATGATCCAGTCCTTCCAGAAGAAGATAAAATCTTGTTAAAAACAAAAAGCATCAGGGCGGCTAGATGGCACAGTGGATAGAGCACCGGCTCTGTAGTCAGGAGGACCTGAGTTCAGGTGTGGCCACAGACACTTGACACACTTACTAGCCGTGTGACTTTGGGCAAGTCACTTGACCCCAACAGCCCTCCAAAAAAAAAAAAGCAAAAAAAACAAAAACTGTTTTTTTTTTTTTTTTAGTACTTCTAATGAACTCTAGAAGAAGGGAGTAGAGAAACTTGTCTGTGACTGATAGCTAATTTGGAAATGATGACAACTCCTTGTTTTTATCCCTAACAGTTTTAAAATGTGTTTTGGATACAAAATAGTACAGACAAGGCATGATTGTAGAGAAATTTCTCATTGTCATGTTCCACCAACAGAGGCAGAAGCCACCTAGAAGAAGGCCTCCTTTGTTTTCTCTTAATGTCTTTTCAAGCCACTGTACTCTTTCTTTAGGCCTGTAGGCTATTTGGTATTAAGATAGAAAGTAACCAGAAAGCAAGCTCCTGATCTTTTATAATCACTAATGGTACAACATAGATTTGTTCCCCCTTCTCCAGCTAGAGGATTATGGGTGTTCTGCAACCCTTGTGTCCTGGCCAAATTCCAACACATCATTTCATGCTGCCTCCTTATGTTCTCCTTGAAGTTTCAATTGGATGCAGGATTCCTTTTCCCTTCCTGTTCGAGGCTGTTGTGGCTGTGCTACTCTCCAGCTGTGTGACAGCTGTCACATTCCAGCCCAGAGGTAACGTCATTCCAGTGACAGCTGAAATGATTACTCTTTTGCACAACACAGCACACAAACCACTCTGGGCTTCTTTGTTCTGTGAAAAGTTCTATAAATGTCAGGTATTATTAATTGTCCTAATTAGGGATGGGAAAACCAAAAACATTTTTCGAGGTCTGGAGAATTCTGGAGAAACTTTTTTCCCCTGTGAAATATTGCTTTTCCAGCTGTCAGTTTCAATTTAAAATTCCAGAATGGTGAGCAAAAGGACTAAAACAATTGCTCCCATAAATGTGTAAGGGGAACCAAAAATCTGGAAGCCTCAGCCACCTCAAAAATGAAATTTTTTGTTTGCTTGTATATTTTTTGCATAGTATACTGAAGAAAGATGAACATAAATTACCACTGATTCTTAAAAAAAAAACACCAAAAAACATTTTTTTTTTCTAGTGAGAAACAATATTCGTCAATTGACATGGAGCCTGGCTTCCTTCGAGAATCTTCCAGTTGGCTACCAGAGGATGATCTTGTGTTCCATAGAGCTTCTTTGTATCTCGTTAGGTTTAAGATTGCAATCACACTGAGTAATTTGGGACTTCCTGGGTCCTAGTGAGAAGTTCCTCTAACCACTAATTATTTACATTTTATGTGCTTTATGACTATTTAGAAGTCCCCAAAAGTACAATATTCCTGCTGACAGTCGTAAATGGGTTTAAAGTAAGAAACACAAAACTCATCCCCAATCTAACTTAAACTGGTTTCACCATAAAAAATGATTTAAGTCCATGGATGTTCACCATCTAAAGCCCTTTCAAAGTCCCATTGAACACTAAGGGCTTTGTTGCTTTGGTGGGGGCGGGGTGGAGGATAAAAATAATGGTCTAGAATCATGGAAGAAATGGAAATGGAGTGAGGATAGGGAGAGGAAGAAGATAGGAAGGTGAGAGAAGCCATCCAGATGGAATTTTAACTCATCACTAGCCAGAGTAGGGGACTGGGTGGTAGAGAAAGAATTGTCAAATGATTATCTATAGTACTGTTTATTCTTGAATCCATTCACTTCTAACAACAACAATAATAGTAAAAATTCATATAGCACTTACTATGTGCTGGGCATTGTGTACTTTCTAATTATATTGCCTTCCCTACCTCTTAATTGGAACTATTTCCACCTGGTGTCATATGTCTGCAAATTACACCTAACATGCCCCACGGGGGCGAGAACTCACCCTTCACCCCTCCCCGCTCTATCAACATCCTATGGAAAAATTCAGTTCACCCAGTGCTTATTTACATACTTATTATTCCATCAGTCAACAAACATTTTTAATTACCTCTTCTGTGACAGGTAATGTGCAGGGTACTAGTCATACAAAGACAAATAGGAGTTCTTCCATTTTCCTCAAGGACTTTATATTCTATAGAGGAAACAGCATGTACATAAGAATCTAGAAAAAAGGCAAGGACTGGCCCTGTGATTTTATTGGTTTAGGGAAACCCCTAGTTGAAACTCCCTCTACAAACAAAACCTTTTCTGCAATTTACACTCTTAAGTGTTGCCTAGATTACTAGAAAGTTAATAACTTGTCCTTGTTCAAGGCAGTTTGTGTAAAATACAAAACTTGAATCCAGTTCTTTCTGGATCTGAAGCCATCTCTTATTCTAGTACACCATGCTGCCTTTCATATCTACCGGATACATGCAAAACAAATGCAAGGTACGTTTTTTGTGGGGAGAGCACCATCAGTAAGAGCAGTGGATTTAGTAGAGGTGTCATAAAGAAGATACCTCTAATGGTACAGAATTTTAAAAGAAACTGGATATTTTTTAAAATTTATTTTTTAATAATTTATTTTCCCCCATTACATGTTAAAAACAATTTTTAACGTTTGTTTTCTTTTTAAAGCTTTGAGTCACAAATTCTATGCCTCCCTCCTCAATGACACAGGAAGCAATCTGATATGGGTTATACATGTACAATCACGTAGAACATTTCCATATGAGTAATTTTGTATAAGAAAACTCAAAAAAGAAAGAAAAGAAAGAAAAAAGGAAGAAAGAAGAAAAATAGTATGCTTCAATCTATATTCAGACAATATCAGTTCTTTGTCTGGAGGCAGATAGCATGTTCCATCATGAGACCTTTGGGATTGTCTTGGATCATTGTATTGCTGAGAACAGCTAAGTTATGCATAGTTCTTCATCTTATAATGTTGCTATTATTGTGCACAATGTTCTGTTTCTCTTTACTTCATTTTGCATCAGTTCATTTAAGTCTTTCTAGGCTTTTCAGAAATCATCCTGCTTATTTCTTATAATAATATTTCATCACAATCATATAACACAACTTGAGAAACTGAGTATTCTAAGAATGAGGTATTCTACCACCTTCACAATGGCTTTTTGTGCTCCTAGTAGTTTGAAGACCTATTGAAAGTGGTAAATGATTAGTCTAGTTAAATGGAAACAGCCTGTAAGCTCATACTTCCAAAAGCTGATTATTTATTTGAACTAGTGAAACTACACATATACAATTTGTAAACTTTGAGCGAAGGCAATGCCTCATTTCTGGACCAGACTTTAAATGTTTTTTAATAGAATTGACATTATAGACATGCCTAGAAATGGGTCCTTATTTATTTAGCAGCAATTTGCATATACAAATTAATAAGAAATTTGTTTTTGAGTGTGTCAATCCAAGCACAGAGCTTAAGTAATCAACAACTCAAATTCATATGTATTAATCTGCTGCAGTCATAGCTGATGAAAGCAATAACAGTCAGCTGTCTGAGCACTGTAACCAATCAATGCATTTCCCTTTAATTGATCTCTCTTGGAAAGGTTTCAGGTGGAACTGGCTAAATTCCAAAACTGCTAGATTAATAATACCAAACCTAGGCTTTTCCCTGAGGGACCGCTGTCTTGTAGAATAAAGTATTATTTGCTTCACACTAATTTATGAAAGTCTTTTTTTTTTCAAAATTATTCCAATAAATGCACTAACTTTGTGGAAGTCTCTAGGTGCGACTGACAGTTTGCTACACATTCAGTTTTAGATTTAGTACATTAATGGACTTGGTTGAGGTTTGGATCTCAGTGTTTGAAAAACACATAGGGTCAATTTCTTGAGTGAGCTATAGCAACGAACTATCCAAACACCCAAGGCTGTTGGGAACAGAGGGAGATGAGTTATTGGATTAAAATCTTGCTCTTAGAGCTGGAAGAAACTTTAGAGGTCATTTATTCTCTCTTTAGAAGTCTTTACTCTCTCATTTTATAGATGAGAAATCTGATGAGAGAATATATGTAAAATATTTTGCAAACCTTTGAGTGCTATATACATGGGATTATTGTTGTTATTGTAATTGTGGTGATGATGATGATGATGATGATGATGATGATGATGATGATGATGATGATGACTTGCCTAAGGCCACATGGTTTCTAAGTAGCAAAGCCAGGATAAGGAATCCCAGGTCTTCTCATTCCCAGTTCCATAGGAATTGTGCTGCACTGGCCTCTTCCCCCAATCCAAGCTTTCCCCTGAAATCCTAGGTAGCAAAGTGGTTCAGTGGACTTTAAGTCAGGAAAATGTAAGGGCAAATCCTGCTTCAGTTACTTATTAGCTCTGTGACCTTGAATAATTCAGTTAACCTCTCTTGCCCTCAGTCATTTGTAAAATGAGGGGGTTGGTCTTGATGCCTCTAATTTCTTTTCCAGCTTTAAATCTATGGTCTTCATATCTTTCCCTATTCAATTTCACATGCATATATTGTGGGTTTTGTGTAGTGGGGTTAGAGCCCTACATCTATGGCTAAAATGATTAGTAGAAGAGAAAACTCACTGTATTACCTTTATATAGGGTTATTGATTTAGCAGTCAAGGGACTTTATAAATCATCTAGTCCAACCCCCCTTTAACTTTTTATTTAAAAAATTTTTTTTAAGCAATTGGGGTTAAGTAATTTGCCCAAGGTTACACGGCCAGTCATTATTTATGTGTGGGTGCTCATTTTCTGAGGCTGGATCCAAGCCTGGGTCCTCCTGACTCTGGTGCTGGCACTCTTACTCATTGCGCCACATAGCCACCCCGTATTTTTTTTAATTGTATTTTTTAATTTGTAGAAATCTACAAATTTTTTTCTGGGCATGTCTATAATGCCAATTCTATTACAAACATTTAAAATTTGGTCCAGAAATGAGGCATTGCCTTTGCTCACAGTTTACAAATTGTATATGTGTAGTTTCAGTAGTTCACATAAAAAATCAGCTTTTGGAAGTATGAGCTTAAAGGCTGTTTTCATTTAACTAGACTAATCATTCAGGCTGCTCCTTTACCAGTTTTAATAGGTCTACAAAATCTACAAAAATTTAACTGTAACAGGTTCCCCACCCCTGGTAGGACAATGACTTAAAAAAAAATAATGTAGCAAGAGGGGCAGCTAGGTGATGAAGTGGAAAGAACACCTGGCCTGGAGTCAGGAGGACTGAGTTCAAATCCAGCTACAGACACTTACTAATTATGTGACCCTGGGAAAGTTATTTAACCCAAATTGCTTCCCACTCTCCACCAAAATATAATGTAGGAGGAATAGCTTTAGCCCATTTTTCCCCAAATGGCTGAAAGGGTCCTAGAGGGTATCTAACCCATCCCATTCATATCATACATGAGAACATGGTGGCCCAAGGAGGTGAAGATCACAAGGGTAGTGAGATCACAGAGACAGAAAGTAGCAGAATTGAGCACCCTTTTCATTGAACTATGCTGCTGTGGTGGGGTAAAAACTTCTAAATTTTCTTCCTGGGACTGCTTCACTCTCTGTAGCCTTAGCTCACACATTCTTGAGAGATCATGGAGAGGGGACTGAGAGCCAGTGGTGGGAGGAGAAACAGCCAGTGAAGTGAGCAGTGACTTTTTCAAATGAATACATTTTAAAAAGTGAAGAAAGATCTGTAATACTGAGTTTTGTGCACAGACAATAACTGGCGAAGGGTTGGCCATCCAAGAATTAGAAGACATTGCTATCTCATCAGTCTTTCCATCAACTTTGAGATATGATCAGTGTTCATTTATGTTTATCCAGCTCTGTGTCTCTCTGTTTTTGTCTCATTCTTTCTATCTCTCTTTCTCTCTGTGTCTCTGTTTCTCTGTCTTTGTCCCTCAAAACTGATAAGAGTAAATAACATAAAAGATCTGTTGTTTGAGCACAGGTGGTCCAGTCCTTGAAGATAGGTACATTCTCTGGGGCTTTGCCTGTAAACGTTGCATGATGGAGATTTTCACTAGTTATTTTTTTAAAGAAAAATATTACACATATCAAGAGGCCTCACCTGCATTTACCTTGGCTCAGCTTCTTGTGGTGGGAGGAAACTGTCAGTGTATATGAGTAGCATGCATGAAATGAGAGTTGGATCTCTGCATTGAGGTTTCAGGGAGTTGATGGGCTAGGGTTGTTTATGTAGCACCCTTCACACTTCTTGAGATTGCAAAATGAAGCATTCAAACCAAAGTTTCTGACTCAACAGTCACTTGAGAACAGGAGTTCAGAAAACACAGGTGTGCTGTCTACAAAACTGGTGGTTTATTTTATAATGTGTAACTCCAGAGAAGTAAACACTGGCCTTTCTATTCATTGGCTTACAGAATTCTGATTCTTAGAAGAGTTCTCTCATCCCTTGGATGATTTGTGAAGTCTGTAAGAAAATGACAATGGCACAATGTAAGAATGCTCTAAGCAAATTTTCTCCCTGGACAATTCAACATGCATTTAAGTGTCTACTATGTGCAAGGTACTGTGGCTAACACTGAGGATATAAACACAAAACTATGAAATATGTCGTGGGGTTACCAGGACTCAAGAATCTAGAAGGGACTTTAGAAATCATTCTGTTCTGGAAAAGGATTCTGGGAAAATGGCAGAATAGGTCAGAAAATTCCAAACTCTCAAAATCTTCCCTCACAATAGGTTAAAATACCACCTTAGGGCCAACAAAGTGTGGGTGGCGATAAAGAAGTACAGGGCATAACCTGGGTCCTCCTGGGACAATTTGAGATCAGAAAATAAATTCCAGGACAGGTTTGGTCCTGGTCCCTGTGAAGAGGAAACACCTCCAGGATAGGTTCCATTTTGACAGCAAGCAGCAAGCCTCTTAAATAACAAGAGGCAAGCCCTGGAGTTACTTGGTTCTAGAGGCTGCCCCAGCACCAGCCACCTAAACTTTTACCCCTGGATAGTGAGGGGAATTGGGCATTTGACCCCGTTAAGACCAAGGGAACCTATGCTGACCAGGAACACCAGACCCAGCTGTGCTGTGAAGAGCTGCAAGGGCTTTTCACACTAGGTGACTGCGGAAGCAGTAGGGCAGAAAGCCCCTGGCTGTGGGCACTCACAGGAGGCTGGAGGTTTGGCTTTGGTTTCAGACAAGAGGGAAGAACTGAAGATCTGGGGCTAGAGACACCATTTCCCATAACCCAGGGCTAGAGGTGACTACAAATAACTGAGCTATCATCACAAAAAATGCACAGGCAAAGGAGAAAGAATCCAACTATAGAAACCTATTATGGGAATAGAGATGATCAGGGTTCATCTTCAGAGGAGGAAACTGAAGTAAAGAAACCCTCAAAGAATAACGCCAAACGGTCACCTGCCAAAAAAAAGAATTTATAGAAGACTTTAAAAATCAAATGACAGATTGAGGCAAAACTAAAAAAGAAAATAAGAATAATCCAAGAAAAAACAAGAAGGGTGTCAAAGAAAGGTCAACCAGCTAGAAAAGGAGATCCAGGATCTTAAGGAAGGAAATGACACCTCGAAAATTAGAATTGGTCAAAGTGAAGCCAGTGAAATTATAAGAGATCAAGAAATGATTAAACAAAACACGAATAATGGAAAAAATAGAAGAGAAAGTGAAACATTTTATAAGAAAAACAACAGATTTGGAGAGTAGATCAAGAAGAGAAAATAGAAAAGTAATTGAACTAACTGAAAGTTATGACAAGAAAAAGAATCTTGACATGATAATACAATAAATAATTAAAGAAAATTGTCCTGAAGCATTAGAGCAAGGGGGGAAAGTAGAAATAGAAAAAAAAATCCATTGATTACCACTTAAGTGAGATCCTATGAGGAAAACTCATAGGAATATCATAGTCAAATTCCAAAATCCTCAGCTCAAGGAAAAACTACTAAAAGCATCAAGATTAAAACAATTAAAATATGATGGCGCCACAATTAGAATTACAGAAGACCTAGCAGCTGAAACATTAAAGAACTGCAGGTCTTGCAATACATCCTAAGAGCAAAAGAACTGGGGTTCTGACCAAAAATATCATACCCTGCTAAGTTTCTTTTTTTGTTTGTTTGTTATTTTTGGAGGGCAATTGGGGTTAAGTGACTTGCCCAAAGTCACATGGCTAGTAAGTGTGTCAAGTGTCTGAGGCTAGATTTGAACTCAGGTCCTCCTGACTCCAGGGCTGGTACTCTATTCACTGTGCCACCTAGCTGCCCCCCTGCTAAGTTTCTTGAATGAAAAAAATGGACATTTGAGAAATAGTTCTGTTCAGGACCTCCTGTTTGCTTTTAGAAATCAAATCATTTGCCACTTGGTACTTTTCCACCTTTAAAAGTGTGTTGAAAGGACTTTTATTCACTATTCTTCACACACACACACACACACACACACACATTGTGAGGTATGTTATAAGAATCGTTTAGTAGGAAGAAATCAGAGGTTCAATCACTTGACCAAGGTGCATAGCCCTTGAATTTTTAGTGCTGCTTAGGTCAATGAAGCATACTACTTCTCAAAAGCAATAGAATTAGGGAAACTGAATGTTATAATATTTTTGTGGGTTTCTCAGTGTTAGCAAAGTGGAAACTGTAGGGCTATAACAGCTAAGCTTTATTTAAGGAAGTCAGGAAAGAGAACTGATCCAACTGTCCCCTCTCCCAGTGCTGTTCACCTTACACAACACTGTCCTTTACGTGATACATTTCTAGTTGCTATTCACTCAATTTCAAGTCTTTGTGCCTTTGTGCCTGCTATACCCTGTGCCGGGAATGTTCTCTCCCTTCTAGACTCTGCCTCTCAGAATCCCTGGCTTCCTTAAGAACTGGCCAAATGCCAACCTCCTTCAGGAGGCCTTTCTCAATCCCCCAGATACTAAGTAGTGCCTTTTACTCTAAGGGTACCTCGCATCTGTTCTATATGTTTCTCATACAGGCTTATTTATGTATGTGAGGGTGGCGTGTTGATAGAGTAGATCAATCAGGTCATCCAACCCCACTTAAAGTAAGTGATAAGATGCCTCTGATACAAAGTCTCAATCAATCACAGTCTTAGACAAAGTGAAAAAAGGAGCAGCTAGGTAGATTATTGGGCCTGAAGTCAGGAAGACTCATGTTCATGAGTTAAAATCTGACCTCAGACACTTACTAGGTGTGTCACTCTGGGCAAGTAACTTAACCTTGTTTTCCTCAGCTTCCTCATCTGTCAAATGAGCTGGGGGAGGAAATGGCAAACTACTCTAAGAAAACCCCATATAGAGTCAAAAAGAGTTGTACACAACTGAAACAACTGAACAACAATAAGAAAAAGCCTTGGATCTAGAACTGCAAAGGAATAGTATTCAGTTTGGATGAGGAAATTTGGTCATACCCTAGGGGTCTTCTATAAAATATCAAACTAGTTATGAACTGGAGTTATCCCAGAGTTTGGAGGGAGTGTAGCATTCTTACAAAATCCCTGAAGAAGAACCACTTGGTGGGAGACTGAAGAGGAGAGGCCTCAACTTCGACCTCAGTCCAAGTGTTTAAGTGGCCTACCCTTCCCCACCATAGGAAAAGGACTTTGTAACCTTTAGAGTATCTAGAGGACTTTGGACCCCCCATCTGCCCATCCTAGTTTCATCCCCCTGGAACAACAGAGACTGAAAGCAGTGTTTGCATCAGAAGCCAAGGACACAATGGGTACAGCTTCACTTCTCCACAAAGAAGCCAGCAAAGAAGCACCCTATGAAGGGGATCGAAGGATTTCATGAGGTGCTCAGTCTTGTTTTCCTGTCCTCTTTCTTAAATGGCCACAGTGAGAAAGTGAAGTTTGGGATCTGGGAGTCACTCTTCATCATACCAAGAGAGAACTTGTAATTGATGTTTCATGAATCCCATGTTCTAACAAATTGAGTAGGAACATCTTTCACAAAACATCCCCCTATACGTCTGTTACATACCCTCCCACTATTATACACACAGTGTAGGAGAAACTGTACTCTCTAAGCTTGAGCCCACTTTATTCTGGATTATGTACATACTAGTGGGAAAGTGTGTCATAGACTGCAAGAGATGTTTTGTACCAACTGCTCTGACTATGCCACCTTAGTTGTCAAGTTGTTTTTCAGTCCTGTCCAACTCTTGGTGGGTTTTCTTGGCAGGGATACTGGAGTGGTTTGTCCTTTTCTTCTCCAGCTCACTTGACAGATGAAGAAACTAAGGCAAACTGAGGTCTAGGTGTCTTACCCAAGGTCACACAACTAGTAACTGTCTGAGGTTGGATTTGAATTCAGAAAGATAGTCTTCCTGAGACCATGTCCAACACTCTTATCTGTTGTACCACTTAGATGCCCAATTTAGTAAATACTTCTTCATAAAAGTTATTGAGGCCAGCTGATTCTCAACAGAAAATCTTAGAAAGAAGCACATCAGTGACCTTTATGATTTATATAGTCCTAGAAAATGTATGCCAAACTCTTCAAGGCTATCTTAGAGCCTTGGGGCGGGGGGCAGGGGGGAGGCAAAGTAGCCAGAGTCCAGGGATCTGACTCATCAGTGTGTGTCAGATTAGTAGCTTCAGAACATGTGTTACATGTTCTGTCTATGTGTTCTCTACCCTGCTAGTATTTAAAATCCTTGAAGGCAGGGGCCATTTTTGCTTTTTTCTTTGTTAAATCCTAATGGTGCTTTTTTCTTTGTATCCTTAGCACTCATCCCAGTTCTTGCCACACTGGGAAAGAAACTGAATTTGTGATTTCATTAGTATAGAGAAAACTTAGATGAAGAAATTCCTCTCTTTTCTAGTAAAGTTAAGGAGGAAGCAAAGGACAAAATCAATCAATGGCCATCTCACAGCAAGAAATTGAAGCAAATAAGTAGTAGAGTGGGGGATCGGTGGAATAGATCAGATACAAAGACACAATAGTAAATGACCATAGTAACCCAGTGTTTGATAAACCCAAAGACCCCAGCCTCTGGGATAAGATCTCTCTATTTGACAAAAACTTCTGGGAAAACTGGAAAACAATATGGCATAAACTAGGCATAGACAACTACATCTTATACTCTATACCAAGATAAGGTCAAAATGGGTATACTTGATTGAGACATAAAAGGTGATACTGTGAGCAAATTAGAAGAGCAAGGAATGGTCTGTCAGATCTATGGAGAAAGGAAGAATTTATGATCGAAGGAGAGACAGAGAACATATATATATATATCATTATAGTTAATCTCAGAGGAAATGTGCTAGCATTAAGGGGTATTGGGAAAGGCTTGACCTCTCTGGATTTTAGCTTACTGATCTATAAAAATTGAAAAGGTTGGATGATCTCTATGGTCCTTTTCAGTTTTAAGTATATGATCCTATGACTTGCCAGTAACCATACATCTAGAATATGTCATAGGCAAGACTTGAATCCAGGTTTTCTTGACTGTGAAGTCAGCTCAATACCCACAGCAAACTACTACTACCTTTCTCCAGTCTTATTAAGAACACAAGTTTCCTGTGTCCTAAAAAATCTCCTAATTTCTGGGGCCATCAAAAATCCATCTTTTCCCCTACTTTTACTACTTTTAGTGAAACAAATGGATAATTGATCATATTTCATTATATTGTGGATGTTGCATGGCAGTTCATTTATTCTTCTGACTTGTTCTTCTGTGAACTTTCTTCATTTTAGAGTCTCTTTTATGGTGATGTTTTGTGGATATCAGTCACCTTCCAGAAGTGACTTAAATAAATCCCTTAATGTTATAATCAGTGCTATGTGTAAAGGATAGCTTTGAGATTTTGAGGAAAAAAAAAACAGTTGACAACAATTTTCTACTTGGGTAAGATTTCATTTCAGTCCAGCTGAAGGAAAAAAAAAACAAAAACCAAAAATCATTAATTCGATTAACCTATAGTCATAGGCTGATCTTTTGGTGATAAAAATGGGAGATTTTCTTTTTCTGAATGATGTTTCCCTGTCACATACATGACCTTTGACTCTTAATAATAGTTACAATATACTTAGGCTTTAAAGTTCCAGAATGCTTCATAGACACCGTCTCATTTGATCCTCACAAAAACTCTGTGAGGTAGTTCCTAAGGACATGATTGTTTCCATTCTATATATATATGGAAACAGAACATCTAATTAGTTAACAGAATTCTTCATGCTTCTAGAACTATTAAGTTTCAGAATAGGGTTTGAACCCAGATCTGCCCTGGTTTCCAGTCCTCGTTAGGCCAAGCTTATTCAGGCCCTGTTCTCTTCCTTCTGCGTCCTGTTGTTTCCCCTTTATACTTTTTCAGGGCTCCCACGTAGGGCTGGCAACAAAATTGTCCAGCTGCTGCTTGCTAAGTCAGCAGATTCAGAAAAGAGGACATAGTAAACTCATTATTTATAGACCACAATAAAAATTAACATCAATAAGGAAATTTAAAGGAAGATTAAACTGGAGACCAAAGAATGCCATCCTAAAGAGTGAGTCGATCATGGGATAAATCACAGAAAAATAAAACATTTTATTAAAGAAAATCATAACAAGGAGATACCTCTGTCTTTAGGGATTTCCTTTCATTCTAGTTACCTCTCCTATTCCATTTCTGGCCTCTATGCCTTTGCATACTTGGTGCCCTATGTCTATCAGCTACTTGAGCCATTTCCTGACTTCCCAGTTGTTAGTGTTCTCTTCCCTTTGAAACTACTTTGAATAATTTTGTATTTGCTTATCTGTCTCCATAATGTATCTTCCCGAAGTATAATCTAAGTTCTCTGAGGGCAGGGGCAGTCTTATTTATTTTTCTTTTTAAACCTAACACTTAGTACAGGACCTAGAATATAGTGAAGGCCTTATAAATCTTGAATTTGTTAAATTGGACAGGGTGGATCCTCCCAAGGAAATGTAGTCAAGATGGTGGACACTAGTAATAGTAGACCTCAAAAGAAAGTTAATGACAAGGTGAGGTTTGCTGCTACTGAGGGAAGGCAGAATCAGAGGGGCAGTTTTAAAAGGCTTTAAAAACATCTTTCTTAAGGGAACAGTATGTAGAAAGATGCCAGGTATATTAAAAATCAGTGAGTATAATCTTATTATTTCATAAATAAAGAAACTGCGATTCAGAAAAGTTAAGTAATTTGCCCAAGGTCACACAGGGTAGAACTGGAATTTGAATCCAGGGACTCTGACTACAATCCAGTGGTCTTTTCACTGATATATACTGCAAGGCAAAGAAAAACAAAAGGAAAGCAGTCCAGAGCAATCAGGCACAATCAAAATAATCAGAGGTGTAACCCAAACCCAGGAGTAGAGGTCAGGTATATGAGATTCTCTTCTGGGAAAAGACAAGCCACTGGAATCTCAATAATCAAGGACAAGGAAATCAATGAACAAAATTGAGGCAGAGTCCCCTTCCACGGGAAGCAAATTAGAGCAGGACCAAAGTCAAAGCTACACTTTAGCTAAATCAATGTTTCATGTACATTTGCACATACTGATGTCAGAATGATGGTAGATTGATCACACCCTTTCTTTTCCTTTCCTTCAGGATTTAATGTAATGGTGACTTGCAGGCAATAGACAAAGATATTTTCAAGGGGATAGTTTTTTATAAGCAGGAGATATACTGAGCACAAGGACACTGATATATTGGTGGGAATGCAGAAAGTCAGTCATCAATCAAGGAAATTTAATGAATTGGTGACAGATTTCACAACTTGCCCAGTTTTGGCTGTCATGGTTATGTGGGAAGAAGGTAGGAGAAAAGTCAACTATGTGCATGTGTTTATATACCTATATACATACACATATAGGTATGTGTATGTATGTATGTATACATTTCTGAAGGTCAGTATATACAATGTATTGTTATACATGCATGTGTGCATATATATATATATATGTATTAATATTTACAAACTGGGCAATTTGTATAATGTAGCTCTGGGTTGGGAATCTAAAGGAAACACTGACTTGGAATGATATA
The DNA here is from genome assembly GCA_011680675.1 of Gymnobelideus leadbeateri. Classification (NCBI taxonomy): domain Eukaryota; kingdom Metazoa; phylum Chordata; class Mammalia; order Diprotodontia; family Petauridae; genus Gymnobelideus; species Gymnobelideus leadbeateri. The sequence continues at coordinate 275,528 of WOXC01000265.1, forward strand.
AGCAGGTCTTGGTACATTTGTTGAAAGAGTAAAAAAAAAAGGATTTTCATCTCCTAGACCAATAGAGGTAATAGTCATTAAAATGAGAAAGTCTGAACCAGTCTAACCAGAAGTAAAGTAATGATATTAACATGTATAAAAAGCCAGTATATCACCACATGGTCTTCCCCACTGAGTCATTTAGCCTTGATGGAAAAACAGATTTTGATCACAATGTTCAGAGCAACTTTCCGCTGGACCTTTACAGACCTTTCACTTTTACACCTTCTCCATTACCCTTTAATGAAAACACATTTGTACTAGACTCTTAAAATAAGAAACAGGTTATTCACAGTTATGATGAAACTAAGCAAATAATTGCACATTAATTGTTTCCATAGCTATGTAAAAAGAAATCACTGGATTCTCAAGCTAGATTACATTTAAAAATTATCCCTAAGAATGTGCTATATTTATTTTTATGGTTTTTCTCCTCTTTATAGAAATTCTTAACAGTTGAATGGAAGGGATGATGGTGGTGGTGGTAATGATGATGATGAATAGACAAATTACTAACAAGTATCATGCTAGTTTCCTCTTAGACTTAAGTCTTATCCTTTCTTTCTTTCTTTTTTTTTTTTGGCGGTGGGGAGGGGTGGGGGGGCATGCAATTGTAGTTAAGTGACTTGCCCAAGATCACATGGCTAGTTTTTTTGTGTTAAGTGTCTGAGGCTGAATTTGAACTCAGGTCCTTCTTACTCCAGGGCCAGTGCTCTATTCACTGTGCCACCTAGCCGCCCCTTATCCTGCCTTTCTTAACAGAAAATATCACATCAATTATTAAAGGATAAGAAATCTAGCAACTCCTCCAAATAAAGGCCAATTACATGTTGATATAACATATACAAAGTACATAACGTTGACATACAAGTTATGTATGTTTATATAGTTAAATATATATCTATACAAGAAAACCAAATATTGCTTGCAGAATCAAAAAAGGCTGTTCTTAAAATGTCCTAAGGTTTTAAAGAACAACCTGCTATCAATCTGATAATAATTGAACAAATTGAAAAAAAATCGTGACTTATGTGAGGTCATGCAACTAGCATGTGCTGGAGGCAAAATTTGAACTCAGGTCTATTGAAACTCTATTGTTGTTCAGTTGTTTCAATCATGTCCAACTCTTCATGACTTCATTTGAGATTTTCTTGGCAAAGACAATGGAGTGGTTTAACATTTTCTTCTCTAGCTCATTTTACAGTTGTGGGAACTGAAGGAAACTGAGTTAAGTGACTTGCCCAGGATCACACAGATAATAAGTTTCTGAGGCCAGATTTGAACTCAGGTCTTCCTGATTCCAGGCCCATCACTCTAACCATTGTGCAACCTAATTCCTAACTCTAAGTCTAATGCTTTATGCATTATACCACCTAGCTTCAGACCAGGTTATTCCCATCATAAATTATAGGAAAGAAATGCTTAAAAAAACAACACACAAATGGTAATTAATGCAGATTATTGAAGGAAATAATAGCTGTAGTGCAGTACATCACTATATGTTATAAAAGTATTGCACCTGCTGACTACCTGGCAAAGACTTGGTGGACAAAATTATTCATCAAAAATAATTATTTTTCATGGATCAATAAATGATAAATCCTCATCTTACAAATATAGATTTCAAAATATTCTGGAGAATTCATCCAAGAAACAGTACTTGAACTAGACCATTATTACTTATCAAAATGTTGTCCACAACTGCACTAATGTCAATTCTTAAAATCTTTAGAATATTCTAACAGATGGCACCATTCCAAACATTCATCATCTTAAAGCTATAGCATGAAAAACTATAAAAATACAGAAACCTGACTGGGAAAATCAAAATCATGTGGGAATAGGAAAGAGTGTATAGCATACCTTTTGTCCTCTCTGCCATTAGATTTGTGTAAAAGATCTGGAGAACTCAATCAGTAAATTGTGCCACACTGGAACTGGACCTTGATTCTAGGCATCTTACATGCCCAGTCCAGGGCTCTTTACCATTTCACCACAGTGTCTCTTAACCTTCCACTAGCTGCAGTTATCAGATGAGTGGTCCCTCCACGGAAAGAACCTATTCCATGTAGTGGATGCTTTCCTTTTTTTTTCAAAGCTCTATGCATAATAAATAGAGGCAGTCCGTTGTAGTGAAAGAATACCTCACTTAAAGTCTGGACACTGGTATTTAAATCCTGACTTTACTGCTTCTGTGCTAAATGATGTTTTCGGCTTTTGGAAAATAATATAACCTTCCTGAGATTAAATTTCTTTATTGGTAGAAAAGGGTTACTAATTGGGATACCCTAGTACATGAGGGTTGTTATGAAGCTTAAATAAGATATGGTAAAACCTTTTTCATCATTGAAAACCTCTATATAAATGTAATCTATTATTATTGTTTGGTTTTGGGGGAAGCTGCCTAAACCATATGAATTAAGGGGTGCAAAGAAGGCTGCTCCAAACAATATCTCATTCAATTTCTAAAATTTCACTATTACCTAGCAGATAGGAATTTGGGGGTTTAAATCTTTCCACCCAATCCCTCCACCCCCACCCCATCCCCATTGAGTGCAAATGCCCCTGAGAGTGATAATACATTAAAATACCTAACATCTTGTGGTCTAGGGGAGGAAAAGGCAGTTTTAACCTGTGGAAGATAGTCTATCAAGCATTTATTAAGAACACACTATGGTGAAAGTTGTTGTTTGTCCTTCATTCTTGAAGAGGACCAATGACATCAGCAGGGTGATGTCTTGACGGGTGTGAATTCTGCCTTAAGTGAAGCAGAAGTGCTGGTCATCCTTAGAAGGAAGTTAAAGAAAGGGGTAATCAAAGAGAAGTAAGAAGAAACTCCACATATTTCATAATTTTGCCCATGTTTATGACCCAGATTGCAGTTCTGTGAACTATGTGCTGACTTAGGAAAGAGAATTACAAATGTTGAGGAATTATAAATCATTTTTACAAAGTCTATGTGTGTTTTCAAACTGACTTGAAGCATTCTTGGTGCTGTATTTTTGTTCTAAAAATTAATTTATTTCAGAGAGGAATTTCTCCATTTTCCTAATAAACAGGTAAAAAAAACCCCACCAAGGTTATTAGAGATAATGTGAAAAAATCAGCAGGAGAAAATATAATTTTATAAAGATAAGTGATTACTGAACTTCAAAGGATTGTTTCATTGACTGGGAAATCAAGAGAAAACCTACCCTGTATTCAAAAGTGTTCTAATCCTGGTATGTGAGGATCTGGTTCATTTCTCCCTTCAGTATGGTTTTGGGCAAGTCACCTAATGGCCTTTATGGACCTAATTTTTTTTCTACTACAAAGAAGTTGGAAAACTAGCTGTTCTCCCACTTTCCTTCTAGCTCTCATTCTATGATCTTGCTACTTTTTTTCAAATACCTCCTGCTTTCACTCACACCCTTCCTTAGGAACGTGCTAGTAAATGCTACTCTTTGAATAAAATATGTATACCACCATACTTTTAATTTTAATCTGCATCATTACCATTTTCTCCATCACTTTCTTCAGTCATCATCAAAACAATAAATCAAGCCCTGATTTGTAGCATTTGCAGATTTCAGAGGAGTAAATATTCACACTGAAAATGTTAACAATCAGCTCTCAGAAGATTATAGGAACTGACTCCAGCACATGTCTTCCCTTACCCCAATCCCTTGCCTACCTCTGTCTAATTTATGGGAATTAATATGTAAGGGGTTATCTAAGCCTAACTTGATAACCTTATAGGATGATAAACCTTTGAGTATCTTCTTATAGAAGGCAGTAATATTCACTTTAGCCCCCTACTGATGGCTCAGTAATTGCAGGGGAATTCATTCTTTGGATTTCTATATTGGTGATATTTTCTGATAAAACCCCTGAAATATACTCTCTAGGATAAACAGCAGAGAGAAACTCTGTTTAATCAGTGACTTTATAATCTAAATATATTAAAAACCTAAGTAAAATGCTACCCACTCTGGGAAGATGGGCACATCTAAATTACCTGACAAAAGACAGATTATTTCCTTCATTGCCTTATAACAAATCTACAAAAGACTACAGAGCAATGGTAATATGTTTCTTATGTTTTGGCTAGAGCTTTATCTCCTTCCTCTTTTGCTACATATACACAGAGTTGCTGGAAAGTCTGTTGGTAGAGACAAAACTCTTGAGTTACACTAGCTATTGAGTCTGCCACAACCCTGAATTTGTTGGGGACCAGTTCTCTTGTGATTTTTTTAGGCCTTTGATGACCGCGATATGAAAATGGGAATCTTCATAGAGTTACCATATAATTTTGTTCTCCAGAGAGGTATTTCATAGGATTTTATGTATATATAACTGAAAGAGACCTCAGAGGTCACTTAGTTGAACTCCCTTATTTTATAGATGAGGAAACCGAGGCTTACTCAAAGTCACACATGTATTAAGAATCAGAAGTAGAGGTCATGTTCGCCCCACCACTTGGGGACCATGACCATATTGACTAGACAAGAGATCTTACCCTAGTAACCAACATATAAATTCCTCAACGATCATTCCCTTATTAAAAAAACAAGCTTAGTGATAATCCTAAAAACATAAAACACATAGTTCTTAATAAGTCAAAACTTTTCCTTGGCTCTATGGAGTCTACTTGAACATGAGGCCAAGTGGAATTCCCAAAGCTTAACAGAGAGAAGAAAGAGAAAAGAGAAAAAAAAGAAGAAACATATTTTTGATTATTTCCTTGCTCAGAGTCTCCAAGGAGTTTATAATCTACTGGAAGGGTTAGACATATACTCACATTATTACAGTACAAGCCTTTATATGATAAGTATATGTAAGTATATGTTACAGGTGCTTAGTCAAGCTGAGTTACTGAGGAAGACGGGTAGGGACTGAATCTGCAATTTCATTGGAATATAGAATTCCCAGGTGATGAAATTCTTTCTATCAATGTCAACTGGCACTTTCTCTGCAACTTACCAATTTAGAGAGTTGCCTAGAACATGGAAGTTAAGTGACTTGTCTAGAGTTATATAGGCAATAGCTCAAAGGTAGCTTGGAACCTAGCTCTTCCTAGTTCTTTTTTGTTTGTTTGGTTTGTTCTTTTTGGAGGGGGGAAGGCAGGGCAATTGGGGTTAAGTGACTTGTCCAAGGTCACATGGCTAGTAAATGTTAAGTGTCTGAGTCTGGATTTGAACTCAGGTCCTCCTGACTCCAGGGCTGGTGATCTATTCCCTGTGCCACTTAGTCGCCCCTTTTCCTAGTTCTAAAACAAATTCTCTACCCACTGTCCTATACTCTCTTTAAAGAAAAATGGATTCACCAATAGTAAATGTTTATTTGCCTTTTAGCATATTGTAAAAACCTAAAAACTTACAGCTGACCTCCCTATAAAACATCTCTGACAATGGCTAAGCAAAACAGTATGAAAAATGAGGTTTCAATTAATGGAATCTCACACTTTAGTGGTTTGCTGGATGTTAAATGAAGAGAAAGATGTAAGATCAAACTTTAATAAATTAGTATACTTGAACTTGAAAAAAATTCCATTGTATTTAATTTGAGTTTTGTTAGCATTTAAAGTTGTCTTCAAACTCTTCAAACATGTAGCTTTAGTCACTGTGTGTATTGTTCTTTGGATTCTTCACTATGCAAAACTTCATCCCAAAATTCACTTTCCATATTCCTCAGAGTAGTGGGGAATATCTTTGATAATATGAGAAATGTCATAAAAAAGAGGAAACATGCAGTAATGAATAATGAACAGGCCTCCTTGGAGTCGGGAAAATTTGGATTTAAATCCTATTGCTGACCCATGCCATCTGTGTGGTCCTGGCCAGGTTACTTAACCTCTCAATGTAACCAGGAAACTGTCTAGGACTCTAATTTATAGAGCACATGACAATCTCTATTGGTAGAGGGAAACTTTCCACCAGGAACTCCCTTTCCCAATGAAATCATAAGTCCCATTAAAAGAAATAAGATTATTTTTGTGGTCCAGGACAGCTGGCTTGAGTTCACCTGGATACTTCCACGCTATTTTTTTGTGAGTTGAGACTCTGTGAACAGACTTGGGGCATTTTGAGTTAACTTGCCCCTGAGTGGGTTGATGTGGAATCCAGATGTGGGTCCTTTGGACAAAGGGATTACAAAAATAATTTTAGGTCTTTATGGGGGGGTATTCTTGAGACCCTAGGGAACTTCCCTGATGATTGTATTCTTTTCTTTTCTTTTTTTTGTAATCTATTTATTTTTAGTTTTCAGCATTTCTTTCCACAAGATTTTGAGTTACAAATTTTCTCCTCACATCTCCCCTAACACTCACCCAAGAAAGCAAGCATACTGAATACCTCTTTCCCAAATCTGCTTTCTCTTATATACTCCCCACCTGCCCTTATGTTCTTGTAGGGGAAGATGGATTTCTATTCCCCATTGCCTGTATATCTTATTTCCTGGTTGCATGTAAAAACAATTTGTTTTAAAATTTGTTTTTAAAACTTTGAGTTGTAGATTCTCTCTCTTCTTCCCTCCTCACCCATCCCCACTGGGAAAACAAGCAATTCAGTATAGGTTATACATCTGTAGTTACGTAGAATATTTCCATAATAGTCATATTGTGAAAGACTAACTATATTTCCCTCCATCCAATTCCACTCCCCATTTATTCTATTTTCCCCTTTGACCCTGTCCCTTTTCAAAAGTGTTTGCTTCTAGCTACCCTCTACCCCAATCTGCCCCTTCTATCATGCCTTCTATCATCCCTCCTCTTATCCCTTTCCCCCCTACTTTCCTGTAGGGTAAGATACCCAATTGAGTGTGTATGTTATTCCCTCCTTAAGCCAATCCAAAAAGAGTAAGGTTGACTCATTTCCTTTCACCTTCTCACTCTTTCCCTTCATTGTAACAGCTTTCTCTTGCCTCTTTCATGGGAGATAATTTACCCTATTCTATCTTTCTCTTTCTCATTCTCCCAATATACTCCTCTCTCACCTCTTAATTTTATTTTTAGATATCATCCCTTCATATTCAACTCACCTTGTAACCTCTATGTATACATGTACACACACATATACACATATACACCCACCTTTACATACATATATATGTATACATACATACAAACACACACACACACATATATATGTATATATGCATATATACATATATACATATGTATCCCTTTCAACTATCCTCATACTGAGAAAATCACATGAGTTACAAATATCATCTTTCCATGTGTAGGAATGTAAATAGTTCAGCTTTAATAAGTTCCTTGTGATTTTTCTTTCCTGTTTACCTGTTCATGCTTCTCTTGCTTCTTGTATTTGAAAGTCAGATTTTCTGTTCAGCTCTGGTCTTTTCATCAAAAATGCTTGAAAGTCCTCTATTTCATTGGATATAATATTGGATATAATATAATAATTTCATTGGATATAATATAATAATTCAATATAATATATTGAATATAATACTTCATTCCCCTGAAGTATTATATTCAGTTTCACTGGGCAAATGATTCTTAATTTTAATCCTAGCTCTTTTGACCTCCAGAACATCATATTCCAAGCCCTTCAATTCTTTAATGTAGAAACTGTTAGATCTTGTGTTATCCTGATTGTGTTTCCACAATCAAATTGCTTCTTCCTGACAGCTTGTAATATTTACTCCTTGACCTGGGAACTTTGGAACTTGGCTATAATATTTCTAGGAGTTTTCTTTTGGGGATCATTTTCAAGAGGTGATCGGTAAATTCTATCAATTTCTATTTTGCCATCTTCTTCTAAAATTTCAAGGCAGTTTTCCCTGATTATTTCTTGAAAAATTATGTCTAAGCTCTTTTTTTTTTGATCATAGCTTTCAGGTAGTCCAATAAATTTTAAATTATCTCTCCTGGATCTATTTTCCAGGTCAGTGATTTTTCCAGTGAGATTTCACATTGCCTTCTATTCTTTGATTCTTTCAAATCTTTTTTATAGTATCTTGATTTCTCATACAATAATTAGCTTCCATTTGCTCCAATCTAATTTTAAAAGAATTATTTTGTTCAGTGAGCTTTTGAAATTCATTTTCCATCTAGTCAATTCTGCTTTTTAAGGCATTCTTTTCCTCATTGGTTTTTGGACTTCTTTTGACAAACTCAAAGTTAATTTATTTGTTAAGGTGTTATTTTCTTCAGTATTTTGGGGGTCTCCTTTAGAGAGACTTGTTTTTTTCTGATTTTCTTGTATCATTCTCATTTCTCTTCCAAGTTTTTCCTCTACTTCTCTTTCTTGATTTTCAAAATCTGTCTTGAGCTCCTCCATAGCCTGCAACCAGTTCATATTTTTCTTAGAGGCTTTTGAAGTAGGAGTTTTGACTTTGCTGTCTTCTTCTGGTTCTATGTTTTGATAGTCTTTGTCACCAAAAAACAATTTTTCAGTTTGATTTCACTTCCTCTGTTTATCTTGCCAGTCAATTACTTGACTTTTGAGCTCTTTGCAACAGTAGAACTGTGCTTCCAGAGTGAGTGCTGTGTCCCAAATTTCTGGGGTTTTGCACAGCTGTTGTTAGAGCTTGCTCTAGGCACCTACCACAGAACCTCACCAAGCTCTGGCATGCCAGCACTTCTCACCCCAGGAACACCCACCAAGACTGCGACCCAGATCCAAGCAGGGCAAAGTAAGAGAATCCTGCCTCAGCACCAACAAAGAGAGTCCTGCAATTATCCTTTGGACAGTCCCTTCTTTCCCCCTGCCACCAATCTGTGGGCCTGGAATTCCAGAGGAAGCCACTGTAGCAACTTCAGATCCCATCACCTCTGCCACCCCTGGGGACAGGGGCCTGACAGTGCTCTTCTCTCACCAAGGATCAACAGAGTTCCCCCAGTGACCTTTTGCTTTCTTTTTACCATTTATGGGCTGAAAAGTCTGGAAACTGCCACAGCTTCCATTGTTTCAGTCCCCTGAAGTCTGCTCTGGGCAGGCTATGCTATGAGTCTATGCTGGCATGGCCCGTGTGAGACTAAGCTCCACTCCCAGCCCAGTGTGATAAACCCTTTCTGTCAGCCTATCAGGCTGTCTTCAGTGGGAGATTTGTTTCTCTCTGTCACTTTGTGGGTTCTGTAGCTCTAAAATTTGTTTAGAGTCATTTTTACAGGTATTGGAGATGGTTGGAGCACAGGCTCAAGCAAGTTCCTGCTTTTACTCTGCCATCTTGGCTCTGCCCTGATGACTGTTTTAAATTGTCTTTCCAGTGACTTTTATCTGCTTTTGCCTTTTGACTTATTGACAGATTTTTACTACTTTTCAGGGCTACTTTTACCTGTTAGTTTCTAAATATTTTTATCTAAAACCTCTGGATTTGAGTGATATAATAAACCAGAAGTAGTAACCTGGACTAGAACAACTGTCTTCCTCCTTTCTAAAATGAGGGGTTTACATTAACCTAAATTTAATATCTGTTGTGGCTTACAAATTCTACGATCTTCAAGGAAACAGGAGAATTATGACAAAATGTATACAGATTATTTTGATGAATTGTCTACCATTGGATAAATTCTTGATTCCTATGAAAGACATTACATAGAAGATGGTAACAGCTAGCATCAGTTTTGGGAGCTATCTAGCTAAAGGGATTAGAGGAGAAACTGTAGGAAAAAAGAGGGGTACCAGACTGATTCACAAGACTGTATTAAAATCTTGCATTTGATTGCAGAGAACTTCAAGTATAATACATTGGAATTTTACTTGTCTAAGCTCAAAAGCTTCTATTATATCTAGTACTGAAACCTTGGTTAATGAATCCTGGGCTTTGCCTCAAGTATCTCTCTACTCTAATCTACTCCACTCAGCTGCCAAATTGATCTTCCAAAAGTACAGATATGACCATATCACTGCCCTTCCTCCTACCCTATTCAATCAACTCTAGTGGCACCCTTTCACTTTAGGATCAAATAAAACCTTCTGTTTGGCTTTTAAAGCCCTTCATAAAATGACCCTTTGCTCCACATATTTGTGATTCAGTGACACTGGCCTCTTAGCTCTTCCTGAACAAGACTCCAGAAATTTTTACTGGCTGACCCCCAACCCTGGAATTCTCTCCTTACTCATCTCTGCCTCCTGGCTTCCCTTGCTTCCTTAAAGTTTCCTTGAAAGTGCCATCTTCTGCAAGTAAGCTTTCCAAGTCTTCACATCTTCCCTCTGAGTCTACCCTCAATTTATTCTGCATATATTTTGTTTATACATAGTTGCTTATATATCGTTTCCCTCATTAGACCCTGAGCTCCTTGAGAACAGGGATTGATTTTTTAAAAATCTTTCCTTGTACTCTCAAGGACTTATCATAAAACCTGGTATATAATATGAGGTTAATAAATTATAATCAACTGATTGACAATTTCTCCTGGGCTTGGGTATGCTCCTACTTTTATGGAATTTTCTTTTGGAACCAGTATTACATCTGGTCCTTTGAGTTCTGCAATTGACAAACCTGGTTATCAAATTTGACTTTTGCCTCACGCAACTTCCTGACTCTATTCCCAGTCTTGTATTACTAATTGACTCTTCTCTTATACTACTCTCTGCCTGCTGCAGAATGTCCATATTGACATCTCTCCCCTGCCCTGAATGTAAAAAAAGCTTCTTTTAGTGCCATGGACCCTGGCTGTACATTATCCCAACTCCTGTGTAATGGTTGGGGTATATAAGTGTTGTTTTAACTTTATCTTAACACAGCATACACTAGAAAGTTTCTGTGAAATGTATAGTTCAATCATATATTCAATCAATAGCTAAATCAAAGATCTGAAGTAATGTTAGTGGCATGAAGGATACTATCCAAATACCAAATTCCTTTAATCCTACCCAGGATATCCCTGAACTCATTTAGATTATACAGATCTCTTTGGGGACGATAACCTTCAGGATAGTTAGTGTCATCTACTTTCTCTAGGCTTTGTGGTTGAAAAATCTTTATTTCCATTAGTATATAAGTAATAACTATTCTTGTTTTAACAACAACAATAATTGACATTTAAGGGGGTGGCTAGGTGGTGCAGTGAATAGAGAACCATCCCTGGAATCAGGAAGACCTGAGTTCAAATCCGGCCTTAGATATTTAACACAAAAAACAGTCATGTGACCTTGGGTAAGTCAGTTAATCCCAAATGCCCTCCAAAAAAATTGACATATAAAGCTTGCAAAGTACTTGAATAATCTTTCATTTTATTCTCAAAAACCTGTAAGGTAGGTGCTATATTAGACATTTTACTGACACAGAAACTGAGATGGAGAGTGGATTAAATGATTTGCAAAGAATTACATGACGAGTGACTATCTGAGGTAGGATTTGAAGCCAGGACTTCTGGTCTCCTTTTCCATCACTTTTTTGAACTGATCTAAGATACTTAGATTTCCAGACCATCTAACTGGAGGCAATAAACCAGTAAAGTGAGATGGATACTTAGTGTACTCTGGACATTCTTGTCAGGGGAGAGTATTTAAGTGTTAGACTTTATTACATTTTTAACAACTAGCCCCAAAGAATTCACAGGGAAAAGAAGTAATTGTTATTTTAATATACAATATTTCAAATGCTATATAACTGGATTCCCAATATTTTATAATGAAAGAAAGGGATTCAGAGAACCTAAGTCACTTGATGCCTGTATTATCTAGTAACATCAAAGTCTTTCTGTGAATTATATTCCTTATTTATAAAATCACAGACTATGTTAAAAGATCACCAAAGTCCATTAACCTTAGATCTTGTCATCTCTTGCTACCTTCTCTCTGGGCCTCAATCTTCTCACCTGTAACATGAAGAGATTGGGTTGTGTGACATCTAAGGTCACATCTCTCTAAATTGATGGTCCTATGATCTCCTGTATATTGTGAATATTCATTCTGCCTATGTTCCATCTACTTTGCTCCCACATTGAAACAAAACATTTTTTCTGTGCTCAGTAACATGAAAAACTTGGACAGCTCCCATGAAAAGGAAAGCAGGTTATATATAATAAATTCACTGTGAATTGTGCCTTGAAATTGTTTATTCATTGAATGGAGAAAGTCTTTTTTGGACACAGAGCAGATCGTGAACCTATCACCTAGAACACTTTTAAGTGTAGATTACAGTTAAATCATTTTAATGATAACAAAAGCTGCAAATCCTGGAACCATCTAAAAAAGCACAACACATGTTCTCTTGTGTTTTTCTTAATGTAAGCAAAATAACTCCTCCCTTACTGAATGCATACCTTATTCCCTATGGAAACTTCCAAACCTTGTCTTTTTCCTTCCTCAACCTTCCCACAGACCCCACAACCCAATATTTTTAGCCTAGGACTTTGCATCTTTACTAAGAAAATCACTATTCACCCTGCCTTCCCCTCTTCTCCATTTCTTTTCATTTCAAAGCCCTTTAAGATTTCCTTGAGTGGGCACCCTTACTCTATCCTTGATAATGCAGTGGCCATTCTCATTGCCCTCTACATATGCTCTTAATACCATTTCTTCCTGTCTTTTCTACTAGAATACTTATTCAAGCATCTCCCCTTCTGTCTGATCTTTATTCTTTCTTTATTGGTTTCCTTCTCTATTACCTTCAAATATGACCACATCTCATCCATTCTTAAAAAACAAACCAAAAACCCCTTTGTTATACTGTACCACCTCTCAATCTATCAATTTATCTTTCTCTTCCCATTCCCAACCAAATTCCAAAAAAAGGTTTCTACACTCATTGCCTCTATTTTCTCTGCTCTAACTCACCCCTTAACTCTTTGCAGTCTGTAGCCCAACCTTAGTGCTCAACTGAAACTTCTGTCTCCAAGGTTACCAATGATTTCTAAATTGCCAAATATGTTGGTATTTCCTCAATATTCAGCCTCATTGACTTCTTTGCTGCATTTTTTGTTGACCACCCATTTTTTCAATTCTCCCCAAGATTTCTTTTTCCTGTTTTTTTAAAAATTTTTTGATGGTATCAATCCTTTATGGTCCTTTTCCTACCTTTCTGAATTGCTGGCTCAATATTCATATCATATTCCCTTGCTATGGGTTTTCACAGTGATTATGGACCATCTTTTTTTTTTTCTTTCCCTTCTGAGTGACCTCATCAGATTCCATACACTTAATTATTATCTCTCTCCAGAAAATGAACATATCCCTATGCCCAACTCCAATTTCTCCCAGAACTTTAATGCCACAAACTGTTTATGGGATATTTCAGACTATATATCCTCTATGTCGTATCTCAAACTCTATACATCCAAAACAGGACTCATCACATTTTGTCTCAAACCTCCTCTTCTTTTGAATCTCCCTATTTCTGTTGGGTATATAGCATATTTTTAGTCATCTGAATTCTCAACCTTGGCTTTAGCCTCTAATGGTATTTTTAAAATATAGTGGCATTTCATATTTAGGTCACATATACATTTGAAGCTTATTATGAATAATGTAGTGTTCTAAATCTAGATTCTTCCAAATCTTTTCCCAGTTTTCTCAGTGATTGTATTCAGATAGAGTCATTCATTACCTGAATAGTTTTTATTCTTGTATCTATCACAATTTGGTTACTATATGTCTTATCTTAGAATTTAGTGTGTAGAGATCTTTTGTGTTGTTCAAGACTTGAGTTTTAAAAATTTTATTTTATTAATGTCACCTTTATAATTTTACATTCACAATCAGGTATTCACTCTCCCCCACCCCCAAAGATGTACATACTACTTGGAAAGTTTCTCCATTTTTCCTCTCAGTCTCTACTTTCATTTGTTTTATTGATGTCTTCCTCGAGAACTCCAATTCCCACCTTAATTTCTTTCATTTCTTCTTTTAATTCCTTTATTGATCTTGTGAATCATTTTGGAGGTTTTTACAGTGGATGTAGTCTTATTTCCATGCATTCCATTTTCTCAAGTATTTCCTTGTCTCTGATGTATTTGCTATTCTCATTGGTCCCTTTTCTTGTCTGGGTACTATTTTTACTTTTTTAATCATCTCTTTGTTGGTTTTCACATGATTACCTTGTAATGAGTCCCCTCCCCCAATTTCCCCTCTTTGCCTTTTATTATTATTCTTTTACTCTTTATCCCATTGTTTGCTACCTTGAGGCTTTCCCTCATCCATCAGTCAAAAGCCTTTTTCACTTCTGCCATTTTTGTTGTTGATTTTTTCCCCTTTCATTTAATTGGATCCCCTTTTAACTGTATGGGGGGCTATTTATTTCCCTCTTTTTACTTACCTATCTTGCTTGCATATTTCTGTTTTGTTCTAGGAAACTTTATGAGTTGCCCTAACCTGCTAAGTTGTACTGTGTTCCTCAGCCACCAATATGATCCAGACCACCTAGGCAGCATGAAGTCAAGAATGGAAAGTGTCTCACTCACTGAAGAGTGGAATTCTGAGACTTTGAGAAACCATGACAGACAGACAGACACTGGTCAGCTGGAACATGGTTCAGAACTCAAGGTATTGGCTTGTTGTGCAGGTGATGAGTGGTTAATAGCGGACATCACATGGTGAGACTATAGTGCAACCCTTTGTTATTTATTTCTGTGATCTTTACCATTTGGGGAATTATATCCCCTCTCCTTTTCTTCTTCATCCTGTCCTCCTTGTTTTATTTAGTGCATTGCTTTTCATTGAGGAAGTAGTGGCAGTGGAACAGTGTAAAACAAGAACCAGACACAACCTCTCATTCAGCCATCTTGTCAGACATCCCAAAGCTTTTTCTATTATGCCACAGATACCTCTCAAAGTCTGTCATCTAACTTCTGGAATATGTAACCCTAACTCCTTTAGCCTTTTTCCATTGTCTAGGTTTTCTAAGCCTTTTAAAATATTTTGGACAAAGATATTTCCCATAATGTGACCTATGTGGGGGACAAGAAGAGATTAAATCTTCCCCTGATTGAAAGTTGAAAATTTATGCAGCCAGAATGCTTTAAAATTTAACAAAGTCATCGTGTTTGAGCATAGTAAGTTACCTGGACTATAACACTCTTCACCATGTGAATGGCCAAATCATTCATTTTTATTTCTGGCTTTCAGAGCCAACAAAGTGCCTTCTTTCTTTATAAAAAGAGTATATCCTTGAGAATGAAGGATAGTTCCTCTCTGGATGTCAGTACAGAACTCCTGAGCAAGGTCACCACAGGAAACTGTATCTGAATCAAGCACATTGTCTAAATGAGACTTGGGCTTTCGTTAGTGTTCCCTATTTGTAGCAGCAATTATGGCTTCCAGGGTCAGACACTTTAAGCAAGATAATGACCAGTTTGACTAAAGGTCTATGAGCTATCTCACCATTCATTAACTGCCAGCAAATGCCTGACCCCAAGGTCATTACTGCTTAGCTCAATCATGCTTTATAATGTATAGGACTTTCCTTTTCATGTTCAATATTATTGACTGACATTTTCTGGGTACTCCATGGTGCATTTAATTTGGGGAGAAAAGGATGTGTAGAAAAGCACATTCAACTGCCAAACGGGTGACATCATCTTTCCAATGGCATTATGGGAATTATTGCAATGATGAAAACTCAGCCCAAAGAGATTCCCCTTCAGATATTGGATTTCACTGCTGTAGCATGGCTACAAAGTTGTTCAAAAGACAGTGAGAAAAGTTGGAGGAGCAAGAAATCCCACAGTGGAAACTTTCAGAGAAGTGCTTAATAAACTACTATTGCCATTCCTAGCCACAATGCTTCCATCAGACTGAAATAGAAGAGTGAATATGACTAATTCTTCCCTCCACCCTCCAAAAATAAATCACAGCACCCAGCAGAAATGAGACATAGACTTTTCCAAAATGTGAGTTTGGGATGAAGGCTGAGACATAGGAAACATTCTGAATAAAAGCCAGATTGGAGAAACAGAAGGTGGTTGAACCAGCTCCTCAAACCAAGCTTTTTCCTGAAAAGCTAAGATGTTAGAGGAAACTGTGATAATTCTGGGGTTCCAGTGGCATTTGTGGAATTTGAACTATTCATTGTCACTTACAATATGCCAATTATTACTATATTGACATATTCCTTTGCCTCTGAAATTTTAGTATATAAAGTTTGATGGATGTGTAGTCATTGGAGACCTGGGTTTAGATATCTGCTCTCACATAGGAGTTCTATGGCCCTGGAAAGTCCTTTGACCTCAGGGTCATTACGTGTCAAAGATGGAGAATGATACTATTACCTTCCTCACAGAGGTATTGAGGGTAATGCAATTTGTAAACTTTCAGGTGTTGCATAAATGTGAGTTATTATTACCTTCACAGAT
Source organism: Gymnobelideus leadbeateri (assembly GCA_011680675.1). Taxonomy (NCBI): domain Eukaryota; kingdom Metazoa; phylum Chordata; class Mammalia; order Diprotodontia; family Petauridae; genus Gymnobelideus; species Gymnobelideus leadbeateri. The sequence continues at coordinate 291,810 of WOXC01000265.1, forward strand.
GAAGGCTCCTCTTACTAAAAAAGATGACATATTTTAATCTTTTGCTCATGTCTTAAGCACTATTGCCCTAAAATGTGGACCTGTGAGCAGTAGTTATTCAGAAATGCTCATTCTTTTGCTTGAGGGATAGCTTTAGTTACCTATGGTAAAATGGAGCTGGTGAATCATTTGATTACATTTAATTCGGCCATGTTTGGAAACAGAGCCCATGTTGGCATCACAGAATTTGAAAACAGTTCAGTTGGGAATGCTTCTAATATGAAGATAGAGTTTTATTTTCCATGTACTTCTAAGCATTCGACTATTTCATTCCTTAACACCACAATGGAAAGTTCATTGGTGGCAGTCTGGGTTAGCCTATCCTGTACTTTCCTTAACTTTCCCTGGATTTTGCCATTCTCACTCAATTTTGGGTTGTCTCACTAAAGCTAACACCCTTGGCAAACTTGACCTACTTTAAACAAAACACTGTCTCACCAGACAGGTTTTCAGAAATAACATATTGAAAGTTTAGCCAATGCTACTGAAGGCCTCTAGTACCTGTCTGGTACACCAAAAGTAATGAAGTACATGGTGGCATGCTGGGACATAGCTTGAATGGCCTGAAGTTCATGCATCAGCAATAGAGTAACACCATTTTCTTTTTTCCAAAGAGGTAGATCACTCTGCTCCTTCAATTCACTTATGTTATCCCTGTAAATCTGGCCACACTCACTATGACTGATCTAAAATATTCCACTTTTAATTAGTTCCAGGCCACTAAATGTGATTGCTCCATCTGTACAATGTAGCAGTGCCAATTCAAAGTCTGAAGTTGATGAACTAATAGAGCCAGCTGAAGACCTGTTGAAGGAGGCAAATAGGGCCACGCTGCTGGAAGATCTCCCTGGAAAATCCGCCAACACTAAAGTCCTTTCCAAGCAATACCTTATACCATAAGCCTCTTACTAAAGGATGTGCTGAATTCCATATTCTTCCGAAAGTCCTCACTTATATGGATTTTTCTGAGGTTTTAAAAAGATCTAGGACATAAGAATCCCCAAATTTTAGCATGTACAGTGCTATTGGTAAAACATATGTTAACAGTATAATCTTTTTATTTTTTATTTTTAGAGAAGGGAAGGTTGGACAATTGGGGTTAAGTGACTTGCCCAAAGTCACATGGCTAGTATTTGTGTTAAGTGTCTGAGGCTGGATTTGAACTCTGGTCCTCCTGACTCCAGGGCTAATGCGCTATTCACTGTGCCACCTAGCCACCACCTAGCTGCCCCCTAACAGTATAATCTTAAACCATGATTCAGACCTCAGAAAGTCCATGAGGGTACCACTTTTGTCCAAATGTCCTTCAAAGTATATTTTTATCTGATTTTAAAAGAAGGTACTCTCAGTTACATCATCCTCTTTTACCTTTAGGAATATTTTTGAGGGTGGAAGGCAAGGCAATTGGGATTAAGTGACTTGTCCAAGGTCACACAACTAGCTAAGTGTCAAGTGTCTGAGGCCACATTTGAACCCACGTCCTCCTGACTCCAGGGCCACTGCTTTATTCACCACCTTTAGGAATTTTTGTGTTAAGTTATACAACAAACTGACCCAACCGTCCAAGTTTTTATTTTTGAAAGAGGAATAAAATGTGGTAATGAAATTGTTCTTCTATGATCCTTTTATCTGGTAGAGAAAGTAGATGGAGAAAGGGACATATGAAAAAAAATTATTTGTGTATGCTGCTAGATTCCAACCAACTCCTTTATATTAGAAGTTGTGACTATTTCTCCAATGCTTCAAGGTTCTATAGTCTTCTTAGTATGAATACTACCTATCTTAATATACTTTATTATTCTTATTCTTTATAAAGAGAATATAGACTAAAAAAACAAGAGAAATAATGAAAGTATATTAACAGCCTCACTATGACTTATTAGATGACCTTTGAAAGTGACTGTGGCTGAAAAAACAATCATCATTGTACAATTAGCTTGGTGATGAACCTCTCTAAATTCAAGTAATCTGGTCTTTAGAACAAAAGATACACAGAAAATTGCCAGGTCTTGATACTCAAGAAAGTTTCAACTTTTTAGGATCTGCCAGAGTCAAGAAAAGCCTTAAGGGGAGTCCAAGTTTATCTCCCAACTATAATGAGTCAGACAAATATGATCTCAGTAGAGACTGAGGTAATACACATTCTATTTTTAAAATAATTTAACATTTTATTTTTCCCAATTATATGTAAAAGAATTTTAATATTAATTTTTAAAAAAATTTGAGTTCCAAATTATCTCTCTCCTCTCTCACCTCCCCACCCCCATTGAGAAGACAAGCAATTTGATATAGGTTATACATGTGCAGTCATGCAAACCTATGTCCATATTCGTCATATTGTGAAAGAAAATATAGACTAGAAAAAACAAGAAAAATAATGAAAGTTTAAAAAAAATATACGTTGACCTGCATTTAGAATCTATCAGTTCTTTATTTGGAGATGGATACAATTTTTTCATCATAAGTCCCTTGGAATTGTCTTGGATTATTATATTGCTGAGAATAGCTAAATCATCCACAATTGATCATTGTAAAATATTGTTGTTACTGTGTATAATGTTCTTCTGGTAGAATGGAAGAATTTATGACCAAACAAGAGATATAGAGCATTATGAGATGTAAAATGGATAATTTTTATCATATTAAATTCAAACGGGTTTTCACAAACAAAATCAATGCAAGCAAGATTAGAAGGAAAGAAGAAATCTGTGAAATAATTTTTATAGGAAGTGTCTCTGATAAAGGCCCCACTTCTCACATATATTGAGAACTGAGTCAGAGTTATAAGAATACAAGTCATTTCCCAATTGATAAATGGTCAAAGTATATGAACAGGTAGTTTTCAGATGAAGTAATCAAAGCTATCTATGGTCATATGAAAAAATGATCTAAATCACTATTAATTAGAGATATGCAAATTAAAATGACCAGTTCATACCTATCAGAGTGTCTAATATGATAGAAAAGGAAAATGATAAATGTTGGAGAGGATGTGGGAAAATTGGGACACTGATGCAGTATTGGTGAAGTTGTGAACTTATCCAACTATTCTGGAGAACAATCTGGAACTATGCCCAAAGGGCAAACAAACTGTGCATACCTTTTGATCCAGCAATACTATACTAGGTCTGTATCCTGAGGAAATCATTAAAAAGGGGAAAGGGCCTATAGGTACAAAAATACTTGGAGTAGTCCTTTTAGTGGTGGCAAAAATTGGAAATTGAGGGATGGCCATCAATTGGGGAATGTCTGAAGAAGCCGTGGTTTATGTGGAATACTATTGTGCAATAAGAAATGATGAGCAAGCAGATTTCAGAAAAACCTGGATTTATGTGAAATGATGCAAAGTGAAGTGAGCAGAACCAGGATAATATTGTCCCCAGTAACAGCAACATCGTGTGATGATCAGCTATGACTAACTTAGCTCTTCTCAGCACTACAATGATCTAAGATAATTCCAAAATCTTGTAAAAATGAATGTTGAAAGCTAACTTCACATGTAATTGGAAAAAATGCTATTTACATAAAAATCAATTATTATTCAATATTTATCGAAAAAGTTGTGGTTAAAGATGCTCAAATGAGCATGTAAATAGTGAATTAGGTTCATATTTTGCATATTATTGGACTGTAATACAAGAGAGTAGTTAGGTTGGTGAAGGAACTAGAAACATGTCCAAGGAAAATTTATTGAAAGAACTGGGAATTTTTCACCTAGAAACTAAAAGACCTGGGGAGGGAAGAGGAGCATGATGGTTGACTTCAAACATTTGCTATATTTCCATGTGATCATTTCCAAATGATTGAATTTAATCATTTAACTCGAGCAAAGAATCTCCAGTTGTGTGACCCTGGGTAAGTTTTTTAATCCTGTTTGCTTGTTTCCTTGTCTATAAAATGATCTGGAGAAGAAAATGTGAAACCATTTTCTTTGTGTTGAAAACCCAAATGTGTTCACAAATAGTTGAACATGACTGAACAACGAAACAGAAAAATACCAGCATGAATAGGTGATAGCTATAAAGTGCCAGATTTCAACTCATTATAAGAAAAAAAAAAACTTTCAAAAACTGAGAGCTGCCTGAAAATAGAAAGGGCTGCCTTGGGAGTAAGGTATTTCCTGACACCAGAGGTCTTCAGATGGAGGCTAGATGATTATTTGCCAGGGATTTTGCAGAAGAAATTCAGGTAAATGATTGTACTAAATGCCATTGTAATTTCATACAACTCTGCAATTTTATGATTATATGATGCCAAAAATCTAAGAACAAGTCATTCCACTTTGGGAACCTTTGATTACTCCTTTGCAAAATGTCACTGATAGGATCATATTCTGTTTATTTACCTCTTCTAAATGAAAGATTAATACACCTCAAGTAATTGAGCTCCTCAAACAAATGATTCAAAATTCCAAGAGTCAAATTAACTTTTCAATGGCATACGAAAATGTATCAGTAACTCTGAAACTGAAGTAGTGTCTTTAGTATTTTTCCTATGATGTATACATGTATATGTGTATGGATACGTGTGTATATGTATATAAATGTACACACACACGGTTGTGTATATATATATATATATATATATATATATATATACATATATATACACACACATGAAAGAAAGAGAGATAGAGACAGAGAGTTTGTGATTGAATGAAATCTCAATTTTGTACATAATAAATGACTGATAAATCTTTTTCACAAGTTCCTAGTTTCATAGTCCCATTTATACATGGATTCTGATTGGGATAATAGAAGAAATTTAAATAATATAATAATACTCCAATATATCTGTGATTTTTTAATGAATGTGGTTATTCCCTCCATATCCATGACTGCATAACCTGTTCATTCTTTAGCTATGTCATCTCATAAATGCCTGAAAAATGGTCTACCCAACATCATAGGGAACTTCCTCACTTGCTCTTAACTGTTCATTTATACCAATGATGCATGTGTGCTGCTCATTGTTTATTAATTATTTATTACTTGTTCCAGACACATGATCAGCCCATATTTTTCTTTCTGGTCATAGCATTCTCTTTTCCGGAAGTAATTTTTCAGTTATACCCTGATGATGCCCACCATGTACTTCTTTGTTGTACTTTGAGTAATCTTTAACTTCAAATGTTTTAAGATGATCATAATCCAACACTAAAGCCATACAAAACTGATGGAAGAATAATTACGTTTAAAAGTTAGGTCTCTATTGCAGGTACAATCTTTAGTTAACTAAAAGAACTGTATGCTTTCAAATGTAATTCAGCCTGCCCTTCTGCAAATTCTGGCCCTGGCTCATTGTCCAAGAAGTACAATGCATATACTGATGAATAAATTATATGGGTTATCGCTCCAATTACTTATAATAATCTATACCAGAGCTGACAAACCCCTGTCATGCCTATGGCAGCTCTGGCCTGCAACACTCCTGACTACAGGAAGAAGGTTAAAATAGAACTGGAAAATACTAACAAAATAAAAAAGGATACAATAGAACACAATGTGAATGTATGGTTTTCCAAGTTAACATGCAGCCTCCAGGGATGCTTATGTGCTTTTTGGGGGCCCTGTTTCTATTTGATTTGGGGTATATACAACAGGCATTCTGTATTCATCTGGCTTTTCCTATGTGGATAACTAGGCTGAATTATTTTGAGTGGTTATGGATTGCACTTAGGAGACTCTCATGTTCCACGGTGGCAGTTGCATCACAATCATCATGATGTAATAGTAATAATAGCTGCAAAATTCTTTGCCTATCTCCTTTCCTTCGATGCTCATAATAACCCTGAAAAGTAGGTGCTATTGTTATCTCCCTTTGAAGGAGAGAGATTTAAAATGATTTGCCTAGGATCATACAAGAGGTGTCAGAGGTAGGGTTTGAATTCAGGTATTCCTAACTCACAGGTCACCACTCTATCTATTATGTATGCTGTCTATTTATCCATAGTCATGCAACTAGTGGCTGATGTCATCTGAGATTTTCTTTGATCTGAATAAAAGATGGAATCAGTGGTTGTTTCATATAAATGACCAGTTGTGGAAAGAGCACTGAAAGAGTCCCACTATAAAGTCTCTTCATGTATTATAAAGTCAGCATATTTAGCTAATCCTCATTTTAAAATTTTTGGTGCTTCTTATTGTTCTGGTGCAATATGTGCAATAATTTCTGGATACTTCCTATCCCTACTCTGACAGGAAGCTTCCCATTTGTGACAAATATACAGTCAAAGAATAAGAACTAATAGAGTACTCCATCTACATTGTTTACAGAATTTTGCACCTCCAGTAGTCTACTTCTTCAATGAATCAATCCATTAACATGCATTTATTAAGCACTTCCTATATGTTAGACTTTATGCCAGGTATCAGGGTTTCAAAGACAATAGTGGACCAGCTCCTTTACTCAGAGAGTGTATATTCTAATTGAGGGGCTTAGAGTGCAAAATAATGATGACACATTTCTGTGGCTAGTCTATGGGGGAAGTTTGGACATTTAAGGTATACGATTACCAACCTTTTGTCTCATTTTATCAGTGCATTTCATGCAAAATTCCTTCCTTTAAAATTTTTCCTGCCAAGTTATGTATTAAAAACAGAAAATTCCACCTTACATTTCTTATGACTACAAGTTTATTTTCCATAAAAGGTTACTAAGTCTTATTCTATAGGATGTAATATGCCCCCACCTCCACTCCTTGAACAGCTTTTCCCAGATGCCTGTTTTCTAAGGAAGGGTGTCCTCATGGGGATGGGTTATGTTTAGCAAGAAGTCATTTGAAAGAATAAATCACAGGCTGAAAAGGTTCTGGCAGGATTAACTTGTAGGGAATTAGTAAAAAGAGCAGAAGGAAACCTGGAAGGAGATCCTGCCCTTTGCTTTAGCTTCACCTTATTGAGATTAACTAGGCCTACCTGTGACCTGTGGTGTTGACCAGAGCTGTCAGTTAAAACTAAACACAGTTCTATGTGGCTGCCAGCCAAAAACATAAAACCTGCTAAAAACCAAACACTGAAAAAATGTGCCTTATTTCAAAACAAGTATGCCAGCCCTGCAAGAATATTGTGTTAGTAATTCTTCAGGGCCTTCGGGTACTGTAGGCAGCTGTCAGGACAGGACCTGGTAGGGTTTATCCACCTTCAGTGTTTGTTTCTCATAATACTCTCTACCCTCCTGGTTAGATCTGAACTGAACCCCATCCAAAAAATTTCAATGTCCTGGGGTTTACTTATCAACCATGAAGGGTTCATATAAAAAATTAAAAGGTTGGATTCTTCAGTCCATACTAAAATGCTGACAAAGACTCCAGATATTCTGCCAGAACCTCAGTGAAATGGTCTTAGAACAGGAAGAGATGAGGAAATGCACTACAGTCGCAGGCCACCATAATGTCTAACAGGTTATTATAAAAGATCCAAGTCAGGCCCAGAATGGTTCTGCGTTCTCCCTGGCATTTCAAGACTAGGAAAGGTTCTAAGAGAATTAAACTTAATGAGTCTCCCATACTACCTTGGAATGACTTTAAATTGTTCAATGAAGAAATATGGTGACCCATATTCATCAGTGGGCAGCTAGGTGGCACAGTGGACGGAATGCAGAGCCTGGAGTCAGGAAGACTCCTGGACTTCCTGAGTTCAAGTTCTACCTTAGATATTTACTACCTGTGAGACCCTGGGCAAGTTACTTAATCCTGTTTGCCTCATTTTCCTCACCTATAAAATGAACTGGAGAAGAAAATAGCAAACTGCTGCAGTATCTTTGCCAAGAAAACCCCAAAAGGAGTTATGAAGAGTTGGATACCACTGAAAAAGGACTAAAACAACAACATATTCATCATAGCCATTCATAGTTATCAAATATGACATACTCATCTCCATGGTTTCATTAGAGCCAAAACAGTTACTATAGCAACTGTTCCTCTACCACTTTTCAATTTAGTTCAGCAAACATTTATTAAGCTCCTACTATATTCTAGGCTCTATGCCTAGCTCTATGTAAACCAAAATGGAAAGTCTGTGCTTCAAAGGACTAGAATTCCATATTAAAGGCTTCACAAACTACATTATTAAAAGCATTATACCATGAGTAACAATTACTCATTTATATAGCACTTTAAGGTTTATAAAAGAACTTTCCTCACAAACCCAGGAGTTGCAAATATATTGTAAAAATATATTTCCATTTTACAGATGAAACTGAGAGACTTTAAGTAACTTGCTCAATGTTTCAAAGCTCAGAACTTTCTGAGTTATGATTTAGAATCACATTTTCTCATACTAGTTCCATCCTCTAAGCCATCATACCACCTTGAGTCTCACTTGAAAACCTGTCTTCTTAGATTGTTGAGCTGATGCTTTCTTGGAAGAAGTCACTGCAAGCACTGTAGTTTGTTTATTTCTATCATGTCCCTAATGAGCACACCTGATTAAGAACAATTTTTTTATGGAACTGATTTCATTGGTGTGCAGAATTTCTCTTCTTTAAATTTATTCAACACATACGTGTTCTTTCCTCTATCTTGGAGTCTTAAAATGTTGCCTGGGGATACTGAGAAGTAATATAATTTGCGTGTGCCAATAGTCATATAACTAAAAAAATATCAGAAGCAGGATTTGAACTCTGATCTTCCTGACTGCCTTTCAGAGTTAGTCTTCTAGTCCCTATGCCATGCTGCCCCTCACACTGATGATTTATAGTCTAAATAGGCTAAGGGAGACAGGCTTTGCTGACTTTGCTCAGCCAGCAGAAAGTCTCAATGCAACATTTGTAAGAATGTGCTTTGTAAACCTGAAAATATATTATATACATGAATTATCATGGTGCAATGTCCTAGTCCTCCAAATTTACTCTGACTAAAAAAACCTTGTCACTAACAAATAATGCTTTAAACGAAGCTAGATCTCCTTCTGCAAATGGATTGTCACTTTGCCTCTCCATAGCTTGTGGTTACCAATGGAAGCTATGAAAAGATTACCTATAGTCTACACCTCATCACAGCATTGCTAAACACGGCAGAACTCTGTTCTACAGTTATCTAGCATTTAGGACTCTGCTTCAAATGGCCAAATGGGGATTGCTATTCCAGAGAAATATTTCTGAGACACTTAAATTTCTATTACCCAGCAAGGTAGTCTAAAAGGAAATGTAAGTCTCAATTCTGGAATCAATTCATCGTCCAGCTTTAGTGGCTGTCTAAAATATGTGAACTAGCTTATGAGCTCTATGGGCTGTCCCTCCAGCTGCATATCATAGTCTGCTGAGTAAGTGTTCTTCAAGTAATTGGTTTCTTTCCTGAGTAAAAACCTTTTCCTTTCATTCCTCACTCAGAGACTATGTGGTGTGATGATTAGAGAAGCAGCCTTAGATGCAGGAAGACTTAAGTTCAAGTCTTGCTGCTGACATTCACTGGCTGTGTGATGTTGGGTAAGTCACTTAAATTCTCAGTGCTCTAGGCAACTAAGATTATAAACTGACTTGCTCTGATAATGAGAATGCCCTATATCAATGAAATCATAGGTCCCTATCCATACCAACAAATTCACCAACTAATCAAAGGGGTTAACTACTTACCCCTAAATAGATATAGATAGATAATGTTTCTTATAATTGTAACCAATTGTATCAATAATATACATTATACATGATTCAATGTATTTAATGTACTTTAATGTATATATAATAGATATTCAGCTACATGTATATAAAGAAAATATATTGAATGAATTATATAAATGAATTCTAACAAGTTGAAAATGAACAAAGACCTTATAGACTACAATTGTTGTTGTTGCTGTCTTTATCGTTGTTGTTGTTGTTGGGCAACTTGGTGGGGCAGTGGATAGGAGGCTGGGCATGGAGTCTTCCTGACTTAAACTCATCTTCCTGAGTTTAAATATGGCTTTAGACTAGTTGTGTGACCCTGGGTAAGTCACTTAAACCATGTTGGAGTCAGTTTCCTCATCTTCAGAATGAGCTGAAGCAGGAAATGGAAAGGTACTCCAGTATCTTTGCCATGGGGTCATGAAGAATTGGAAACAACTGAAAACACTGAACAACATTAGATAGACAGACAGACAGGTAGATAGATAGATATCCAAATAGAAGTAGATAAATAAATAGATATATGCAAAAGAAATAGATTGAGCTATATTAATGAATTATAACAGCTCAAACATGAACAAAGACCTTATAGACTACAATCACCTGATATTTATTATATGCTCATTATTTGCTAGGCATTGAAAATATAAATGTAATAATGAGCACAATCCTAACTCACAAGGAGCTACAACAAACTTGTTCATGATTATATTGTGATTATATTATACCTGTGTACCAAAATGTGTCATGTCCAAATCTCAATATAGTTTTCTATCAATTAATCACACATATGTATTCTTTTTAATGTGGGGAATCATTTCAACCAAAGATATTGGCTTATCACTTAATTAATACAGTAACTCTTAGGAAGTTGCTTGAATCACATGAAGGATAAATGATGTATCTAGGATCACACAGTTCCTATATGTCAGAAGCAGGATTTGAACTGGATTCTTCTTAAGTCCAAACCCAGTACCCTGTCTTTTAGACCAGGCTGCCTCTTTTGTATCAAACCATATACCACGGAATATATAGAAGGACTTTAATGTTATTTGCTGACAAAGCAAATTGAAACTTTCTTCTATATATTAATGTTATGTTAGTGTCAAATTAGAAAGTGTAATATAATGCCAATATATACTCTTCAGGGTTAAGTATGACTTGACAGCAGTCTCATGTTCTGAGTGATCAGATCCAAATAACTTTCCTGTTGAATGTAGATCCAACATTAGCATGCCAATGTTAGCATAGGTGGCTACTGTAAATAGTACAGTCTGAAACATTTCCTTCAAAACTAGAAAGAACTTGGAATATATACCAATGATATCCACATCAAATCTCTCAGATATGAAAACTAGCTCCCTAACTATGGTGGGAGCAAGTAGGATTTTGTCTGATGGAACCAGACTTAGAGGGTGCTGATGGAACTTGAAGTCCTTTAACAGGGTAGAAACATTGGAGTATCACAATTAATTAGCAAGACTAATGAGTTAAAATAGGAAGTTCTGAATTGCAGGATGCTGAGAGTTCCTCTCCTGCCCTACACTGCTCTTTACCATGCCAATACAGCATCCTTCAAAGACTATCTCTGTCCCCTTCTGCACAAAGGGATGTCCTGTTCCTTTCCCCAACTGAACCAAGAATATAATTTATGCTGCTTTCACTGAATATGGTTTGTTATACTTTCCCCAGTAGCAAATTTTCTTATTTACATTTCTGATAAAGACAGAAAACCAGAAAGCAAATACAAAAAGTTAAAGCTAATTTTGAAAATGGTCCCATATGTTTGCGCCGTGTCTTTGTTCATAATATACACAGAGAATGGGTGAAATGAGTTATCACATGGCATGAAAGAACAGAGTAGTTATTTCTCTTTTTAAAATAAAATCCCTGATTTATGGGAATGGAGCCAAGATGGCGGTGTAGAGAAAATACTCAGCTAAGCTCTCCTAATAATCATTCCAACTACTTTAATATAATGCCTGAGATCAAATTCTAGAGCAGAAGAGTCATCTAAAGGTCAGAGTGAGACATTATTCTGGTCGAAGACAACTTAGGAGGTCAGAAAGAAAGATCTACAGGGGTGAGGGTGGAGGATGAATCATAAACCCACACAGATACAATGCCAGTGGTGAGACTAGGTGGTAGCAGCAGCTTCAGAAGTTCTCAAGTCAATGCAGGTAGGGGGATCTGGCAGATCCTGAGAAAGAGATTACAAGAGACCTCTTGCAAGCAATGGATGTAAGACCAGATGTCATTTGGCAACTTCATTCCATATACTCACTACTGGCTCATTAGTTCAAGGGTGGAGAAGAGGACTTTTGGTCACAAAGGATCAAAGGAGCAATATCACTCCAAGGGATCTTAGGAATAATATTATGTTTGGTTCCAAGGGAGCAGAAGTCACGAGAAGGGTATCAATTGCAATCCCAAGCAATCAGAAGTCCTTCCTTGGTAAAAGCCAGAGTACAGACCAGGAAAACATTGACCACATTACTTCCTAGATCATACTGAAACCTCCCAAAACCCCAGAACTAGCTTTGAAAAGAGTAATGCAGAAATATCTAAAGCTTGAAACAGTGTACCTCTTCCCACTCCTTGCCAGTAACAGAGCCCAACTATAACAAAGTTGAAAATCAAGAAACAGGGTAGAAAAATGAGCAAACAATAAGAAGAACCTGGCCATGGAAAGTTACTATGGTAACAGGGAAGATCAAAATACAAACTCAGAAGAAGACAACAGATTCAAAACTACTCTAAGCAAAACCACCAAAAAAAGTGAATTGGATATAGACCTAACAAGAATTCCTGGAAGCATGCAAAAATGATTTTCAAAACCAAATAAGAAAGGATTCTGAGAAGATGGTGGAACATGTCAGAAAACCTTCAACTCTCCAAATTTCCTCCACAAAATAGATAGATCATTGCCTCAGAGGGAATAGAGAGCAGCAGAAGGAAACAAAAGTCAGAGCAAAGCAGTTGTTCTCTTAAGACAACTCGAGAAGACCCATAGGAAAGACCTGACCTGCAGGGGTGGGTCCAGACTGAGTGAAGTGCAAACACTTCTAAGCTGACTCTGCTAAATCAATAAACAATGAGTCTTGGGAGCAGCTGGGTTTGGGAGGCAGCCTCAGCCTTAGAAACTTTCATCTCATGGACAGTGGGGGTCTAATGATTAAATAGGAGGAGAATGAAGGACCTTCTACTGTTGAGGGATGCCAAGGACAGCTGTGCTGACCAGACCCATCCCATTCTGGTGGCTGCTGCTGGAGATAATAAGCTAGGAAGTACCTGATAAGTGTAGTAGCAGAGTGTCGGGGACTCTGCTGGCTGTGGACACTTGTAGGGGAATAGAATCCCTGGTTTTAGTTCCAGGACAGAGAGGGAAGCTGTAATTTGCATCCAGTCAAGGGACCACAGGGAGCAAAATAATTTATGGGACAGTGTGGGTAGGGGCCCCAGTTATAGCTCATGAATTAAGAGGAGAGCCCAAGGCTGAGACCTAGGACAGACCTCAGAAAATAATAGTAAGAAGGACATGAAGTTTGGGGCATCATTCCCCATATATTGGGACTAGAACTTGATTTTACTAGAAACTGCTAAAAACAAAACAAAATAAAACAAAAATAAATAAATAAAGTGGCTTCATGATTATTAGGGCAGTTAGAAGGGTTCAACACAGAAAGAGGCACAGGAGTGAATTGAGTGTGCTGGAATGATTTAAAAAAAACATGAACAGGTGAGAAAAAGGTATACATTGAGAGAAGGAGGAAGAGAGAGGAAGAATGGGGAAAATCATCTCATATAAAAGAGGTATGCAAGGTATAACTTTTACGGTGGTAGGGGAAATGGCGGGAGGAGCAATACTTGAAACACATCTGGATTGGTTCAGAAAGGGAAATACACACACACACACACACACACACACACACACACACACACACACACACACACTGAATTGGTAATATAAATCTATCTTACCCAACAGAGAAATAGGAGGGGAAAAGCATAAGAGAAAGAGGGATGGTGATAAAAGGGAGGGTAGATGAGTGGATTAAGGGAGGCAGTGCTCAGAAGCAAAAGAGACTTTAGAGAATGGACAGAGAGAGAGAGACAGAAGGAGAGAGAGGAGAGACAGAGAGACAGAGAGAGACAAAGAGAGAGAGAAGTATGAAAAGAAGAACCTAGGACAGAGGGAAATGCAGTTAGTAATCATAACCATGAATGTTAATGGGATGAACTCATCCATAAAACAGAAGCAGGTAGAACAGATTAGAAACCAGAATTCAACAATATGTTGTTTAGAAGAAACACACTTGAAATAGAAACACACAGAGAATTAAAATAATGGGCTAGAGCCCATTATGTTTCAGCTAAAGTAAAAAAAGGCAGGAGTATCAATCATCATTTCAGACAAAGCAAAAGCAAACATAGACCTAATTAAAAGAGTTAAGTAAAGTAACTATTATTTTGTTAAAACTCACCCTAGACAATGAAGTAATATCAATACTAAACATATATGCAACAAATGGCATAGAATCTCAGTTCCTAAAGTAAAAGTTAAAGTAAGGAAGAAATAGTAAAACTATGCTAGTGTGAGAACTCAATGTTTCCATTTTAGAGCTAAATAAATGTAACTATGAAATAAATAAGAAAGAGATGAATAGAATCTCAGAAACTCATATAGTATAGACTTCTCAAGAAATCTGAGTGGGAATCAAAAGGAGTACCATATACTTTTTCTCAGCTGCACAAAGCATCTTCACAAAATTGACCATATATTAGGATATTATGAACCTCACAACCAAATACAAAAAGGAGAAATATTAATTGTATCCTTTTTAGATCATGATGCAATAAAATTACATTTAATAAAATCATTGGACTATCTGAAAGCCATGATCAAAAAAGGAACCTAGAAATCATCCCTCAGAAATTCTCAAGGAAAATTGTCCTGATGTTTTAGAAGCAGAGGGCAAAATAGAGGTTTAAAGAATCCATTGAACACCTCCTGAAAAAGACACTAAAAAGAAAACTCCTAGTAATATTAAAGCCAGGTTCTGGATTTCCCAGATCAAAGAGAAAATATTACAAGCAGCCCAGAAGAAACAATTTCAATATTTTGGAAACACAATCAGGATAATATTGGATATGGCAGTTCCTACACTGAGGGATTGAAGGGCTTGGAATATGATATTCTGGAGGTCAAAGGAGCTCGGATTAAAACCAAGAATCAACTATGCAGCAAAACTGAGTGCTATGTTTCAGGGGAAAATATGGTCATTCAGTGAAATAGAGGACTTTCAAGCATTTTTGATGAAAAAACCAGAGCTGAATAGAAAATTTGACATTCATATACAAGAAACAAGAGAAGCATGAGAAGGTAAACAGTGAAAAGAAATCATAAGAAACTTATCAAAGTTGAACTATTTATATTCCTACATGGAAAAACAATAATTGTAACTTATGAAACTTTTCTCAATATGAGAATAGTTGAAAGGAACAGAAATGTGTGTATGTGTGTATGTGTGTGTGTGTGTGTGTGTGTATACATGCATTTATATGTCTATGTAGGAGGGTATATGGGCGTATGAATATATATGTGAGTGTGTATATATGTGTACAGGTATACATAGAGGGCACAGGACCAATTGAATAGGAAGGGATGATACTTAAAAGGTGAAATTAAGAGGTGAGAGAGGAATATCATGAGAGGAGATGGGGAGAGACAGAATGGGGTAAACTATCTCCTATAGAAGCGGCAAGAGAAAATGGTTACAATGAAGGTGAATAACAGAAAGGCAAAAGGGAATGAGTCAACTTTATTCTCATTGAATTTGGCTTAGGGAGGGAATGACATACACACTAAATAGGGTATCTCACTTAGAGATAGGAGAGCAGGAGCAAAGGGGGTGAGAGGGGGCATGATAGAAGGGAGGGCAGGCTGTGGGGGAGGGAAATTGGAAGCACCCACTTTTGAAGAGGGATAGGAATAAAGTAGAGAATAGAACAAGTGGGAGCAGGGATAGGATGGAGGAAAATATAGTCAGTCTTTTACAATATTTCCACTATGGAAATGTTTTGCATAGCTACACATGTACAACCTATATTGAATGGCTTATCTTCCTAGTAAGTGTGGGTGACAAGGGAGGAAGGAAATGAATCTGGAATTCAAAGCTTTAAAATCAAATGTTTAATATATTATTATTATTATTAATATTATTTTACATGTAATTGGGAAATAAGATATACAGGCACTGGGGCATATAGATCCATTGTGCCCTACTGGAAAATCAGAGGGGGTATGGGGGAAGATATGGGAGAGCAGATTGGAGGAGGGGATATCCAGTGGGATGACTATTTTGGGGTGGTGGGTAGGAGAACAACGGGGAGAAAATTTGTAACTCAAAATCTTGTGGAAATGAATGATATAAACTAGAAGTTAATAAAGCATTTGATAAAGGAAAAAAATAAAATGAAAAAAAATACTGTAACAATGATCAACTATGAAAGACTTAGCTACTTGGATCAAGAAAATAGTGTAAGACAATTTCAAAGGATCAATGATGAAAAATGCTATTTCCCTTTAGAGAGAGAACTGATGAACTCTGGACGTAGATTGAAGTATACTTTTTTTTACTGTCTTTATTTTTATTGTTTTATTTTTGTCCATTTTCCTTTGTAATATAGCTAACATAGAAATGTATTTTGCATGATTTCACATGTATAAGTAATATCAAATTGCTTTCCTTCACAAGGAGGGATTAGGGTAGACCAGAGGGAGAGAAATTGGAACTCATTTTTTTAAAAAAAGTTTGTTGAAATTTTTTAGATGTAATTGGTAAATATTTAATAAAATATATTAAAAAAACATCCTTAACACCATCAAAATTTATTTTCATGATATCTCTTTTCCTCATTCAAGAGAATGTTGTATAACTTGCATGTGGAATTTCAAAATAAAGTAAAACTAAAATAAATATTTTCTTTTTAGAATTATGTTATCATCTTTGATATTCCATCCTCAGATGCTCTGGGACACCACAAAACCAGAGAAGAGGTTTGCTATCCCAGAGAAAAATAACTTGGTATACAATGTACTACAATGGAAAGAACACTAGATTCAGAGATTGGGGTCCTAGGTTCAAGTACTGCCTTTACTACGTGCTAACTGTATGACATTAAGTAAATTATTTTACCTCTCAGTTTCATTATGTATAAAGTGAGAGGGTTGGACTAGATATTGTTTAAAGTATCTTTTAGCTCTAAACCTGTAATCTCTGATTACTCAGTAAATTAATGGTGACATTGATTAATTCTAAGTGGAAAGGATAGGGGCAAGCATTGTGATAATCTTTGCCTCTACCTTCAATTTGCAACTCTTCTCTTTATTTATAGATCTTTTCATTATGTTCCATCTTCTCTATATGTGATAGTCTTGTCCTAGTGTAACTCCTTATCTCCCCCAAGCAGAGCTCATAACCTGAATCATTTTTCAGGTAATCCTTCAAACAGATTCCCCAAGTCCCTAGTGTTCTCAAGAGGGATAGCGTAGGATGATGAGGAGTAAAGCTGGAAGTGATAGGTGGAACAGAATCAACTTTACATTTTTCTTGACAACAAAAAGAAAATTCTAAGAATTTAATCATTTGCCCATCCCTGGTCAGGAGCTCTGCTCATTGTAGATTTTTTAAGTTGAAATTTTCATGTTTTTCTTATTAAGAGTATAATAATTACATATGAAAACTATTATGATAGTGAAGCACCATGACTAGTGTTGCCTCTAGTTCTTATACGCAACCATGGAGGGCTATATACTAGGATGTCCTGGGGTCAGAACAATTCTTTAGAATTGCCGCATTCTAAATCACTCCCTAATGAAGTAAATTTCTCTACTGATTTGGCAACAATCTGCTCTTACGCTAAACTGAATTGCAAGTGCAATGGAAGAAGAACTATCTTTTAAAATATGGTGCTTTCCTCACTCTGCCCTATATCCTATTTGTTAGTACCAGTGACCTTTATAATGCCAATTTCCCATTTTATGGATTTGCTTGACAGCCCAAATGACCTCACAAAATTTTGATTGTCACAAACTTTTAGCAATTACTTGGCTTTTGTTACAAAGTAATTGTGTTCATATCTTTTTTTCTGAAAGATCCCCTGATAGGTATGTACACCAACAATGTCAAATACATAAAGAAGTTAGATAGGTAGATAGCAGAATTTACCAAAACATTGATAGTGGAATTTTTGTGGTTGAAAAATAACAAGAAACAAAGTAGATGGCCATCAATTGCAGCATAGCTAAACACACTCTCCTATGAATGCAATGAACCATTATGGTACTAAAAGAATCACTGGATATGGAGAATTCAGGGAAGCATGGGACGACTTGAATGAGCTGATGCAGAGTGAAGTAAGATCAAGGAAAGTGACATAACAGATACAGCAACATAATTTTATGAGCATAAATAGAATTGAAAGTCACCTTAGAGTTCATCTGCTCAAATGTCCTAATTTTACACATGAGTAAACTGAGGTCGATAGAGGAATCACTCAAATTCATGTTGGAAATAAGAGGCAGCACAATGCTTCAAACAAACGTCATATGGTTCCACATTGAATTCTCTTTTCTCTGTATCACCCTGACTCTAAGAATACAAAACTAAACTGAAGAAAAACCAAGTAATAGGCCAACCATGTCTGATAGCACATCTAATATTTTATACTCCCCTGCCTCAGCAATGAAGAGAAAATTGTACATTTTTCCTACTCTTCTCTGGGGCCATGTTAATCTTTAAACTGCATTTTGTTCAGCTTAATTTTTTATTACAAGGAATGTCCCCTTGGACATGATAATAGTATCATGAATTTAAGGTTATATGAGAACTCAAAGGTTATATGGTCAATTTGTATGTGAGGAAACTGGAGTCCACATAGGTTAAGTGACTCTATCCAAGGTTACAGAAGTAGTGTAGGGGCAGGACTAGTATTCAAGGTCAGATCATCTGACTCCAAACTCAAAGTTATTTCTACTCTATAGGGAATTATATTTTCAGAAGTGAATGTTAGGTAAAAATAAGAAACAATGATAAAAGTAAGGTAACATTTAAAAAAAATCACTAGGCTTAATTGTTCTGAAATGGACTTCCTGCCTATCAACTGAATAACCAGTCTAATTTAATTAAAATTACTAGGCCACATGTGGTTAATCAATTCTTTGGCAAATGATCTATTGCTTGACATTCAAATGTTAGGACGGCCAAAAAGAAAAAGTCCTTAAGGATTGGCTAAGATGACAAAACAGGAAAATGACAAATGCTGGAGAGGATGTGGGCAAATTGGAACACTAATGCATTGCTGGTGGAGTTGTGAATTGATCCAACCTTTCTGGAGAGCAATCTGTAATTATGCCCAAAGGGCTATAAATAATTTCATACTCTTTAACCCAGAAATACTACTTCTAGGGTTATATCCCAAAGAGATCATGGAAGTGGGAGAAAGACCCATATGTATAAAATATTTATAGCAGCTCTTTTTGTGGCGGCACAGAACTGGAAATTAAGGGGGTGCCCACCAATTGCGGAATGGCAGAAAAAATCATGGTATATGCATGTAATGGGATACTATTGTGCTATAAGAAATGAGGAGCAGATAGACTTCATATTTACCTGGAGAGGCTTATATGAACTGATGCTGAGTGAAAGGAGTAGAACCAGGAAAAATTTGTATACAATCACAGACACAACATGTCTACATCCAGAGAAAGAACTAGAAAGAACTGAGTTTGAATCCTGATGGAAGCAAACTACTTGATCTTTTTCTTTTTCTTGTTTGGTTTTATTTCCTCTTCACCATTTTTCGTTCCATCTTGTACAACCCGCCTTTGTAACCTGACTAATGTCTAATGTGAAAGTATTTGCAGATCCTATACTTGATTGTATGCCATCATGAGGGGGAGGGAGGGAAGAGAGGGAAAGAAAATTTGAAACTCAAGGAATTGTGGAATTGAATCTTGCAAATTAAAAGTAAACAAACAAATTAATAAAGACTAAAAGAAAAAGTCCTGAAGGACTGCCTAGAAGTTAAGATTCCTTAGTGTATGTTTTGCTAAGCCAAGAAGTTATTGTAATACAATGAGCAGGTATTGTGCTTTGATTTCCCAAATTGGCAAGTTGATTAATCTCTTCCTTTTTCAAGGTTTATGTGGCAGTAAAAATACTGAGTTCCTCTCAGCACAGAAATATGAGATTAATACATATGAATGGGCAAGTAGGTGGTACAATGCCAGGCCAGGAAGGCCTGAGTTCAAATCCTGACTCATTTGTGACCTGAGATAGTCACTTAGCCTTATTTACCTCATTTTCCTCATCTGTAAAATGAGCTGGAGAAGGAAACAGCAAACCACTCCAGTATCTTTGCCAAGAAAACTCCAAATGAAGTAATATTTTGAATTCAACTGAAATGACTGAACAAAAATACACATACATGTCCTTGATTTCATTGTTATTCAGAATGCACATCTATAATTTCTCCATATAGAAGATTGGGTTGCTTCCATTCACTAAATTCAAGCTTTTCCAATTTCTACGGGGAATATGTCTCCTAAGTCTGTGTTACCCAATGCTAACAGAAAGCATGGATTAAAGTAAATGAAACAGCCCAAAGATTAACTTCATCTTTATCATTTGATAATCGAAGGGGTCGCTGAGGTGTTATCTTTTCTTTCCCTCTATGTTGGCATTATCTTCATCTCTTCCCACTCAAATCCTTTTTATATTTATGCTTTGAGGCCTTTGCACATCACAATAAGTTAAAGAATGAAGAATGGGCTGGCGCATCGTGCAGAAAGCTTTTCATATATGGCATTTGCGCTTACATAGAATCTGCCTTTATACCACCTTATACCAGGAATTCATACAATTCCATTCGAGGTGCTTTGTATAAAGAGGCCCCTTAAAATGCATGAGTTTAATTTAACAAGCAAGAAAAAGTGAATGTGTGTATCCATACACAAATACATGTATATATGATGTAACTATTTGTTTATTAGAATATCTCTATTTAATACAAATATTTAACATATAAAGTGTAGATATCTATTTTCTTCTCTAATATTCTTTCATACTCAGTACAAATGTTTGCTATTACTTGAGCTTACCTATATAATACAATGCTATTACCTTTATAGTTATATCACCAGTAGTTACCTTAGCTTAACAGTCAATCATTTGGAATATAATTTGCCCATTTTCCCCCCAAAAATGTAATCATCCAAATCAGCACTGACTAACTGATGAGGATTTCAAAGAAATAAGAGAAGAATTAAAATAAACAACACAATGGGTTTAAAGCATCTTAGTAAACATTGGAAATTAGGCTACTCCTACTTATATTTGATACAAACATCTTTGATGCTAGCAAAAGTAGGAATGGATGGGATGTTTCATTGGTTAGTAAAAATTTGGGGAAATTTCTAGGATTAAAATAATATCTTAAAAGCTAATCTAGAGAATAAATTTTCAATCCTTTTTCTATCTGCCTTGAGTGATGGCATTAGCTGTCTTATTAGAAGTTCAAAGTAATCCTGTAAGGTAGGAATTAACACTAATTTTGAAGTAGAATTCAACAATTATATTGCAGGTTAACTGAATTACATGAAGGGTTTTATTATATGTAGCTTAGTTTCAGGGGCTAAAGAGTTTCTGGAAGCCTGTAATCTGCTGGGTTTGGAATGAAGAGGGATGGGTCCTTTGGAGGAAATCATTTTCACTAATGATGCAGCCACCTGCCCGAGTCACATGGGAAATGGGAAATGAGGCAGCTGAAAACGATACTATTATGAGCTTTTTATAGCTTCTAACAAAAAACCTCTGATTTTATAGAAGCTTAAAAAAACATTTTTTATTTCCTTGCTAATTTTGTCCCTTTCCAATTGGCAAAGTTAGATACAGTCCTTTCTCTATAAGAAATGGAATTAATGAGGTCCTTTGGGTCTGGATATGATCGCTTTCTCATCTGGACCTTCATATCCCTAGTGGTGCTAAAGCATCATTTTATTATGTCACTCCCTTGCTTAAAAACATTAAAAAGCCCCCCATTACCTACACATTCCTTAGAATGTCATTCAAGGCCTTCCAAAATAAAACCCTAAACTGACTTTATTAATGAGGAAGTTTGCTGTTGTACAAGGGCTTCCAACTGTTTTTGTTCCCATAATTCCTTGATTTCAACAAAAAATTTTCAAAGTCCTTTATTCAACGTGCATTATAAAAGCAAATAAACTCTAGCATTTAACATAAACACACACACACACACACACACACACACACACACACAATAAGATATAAGTAAAACCAGTCTGAATAAGAATCTTGCCTCAGATAGTTATTTTGTCTCAACCCTGAGGAAGTCACAACTTTTACAAGATTATTTCTTCATCAGTAAAATGGGAATAATCTTGCTTCACTGGACTGTTGTAATGACTAAATGAGGAATTATATATAAAGCACTTCACAAACTATATAAATGTTGTTTTCAGTATTACTATTATTATACATTTAGTATCACGCAATTTTAATTGTACAATTTCATTTCTATTAATATTTTAAAAGGATAACCCAGCAATTTACCAAATATTCTGATTGCTCCTTGAAAAGGTTCACATTGTTGTTATTGATTTTTTTTTAAAGCAATTGGGGTTAAGTAACTTGCTCAAGATTACACGGCTAGTCATTATATTTATGTGTGGGTGCTCATTTTCTGAGGCCGGTTTCGATACCAGCTCCGCCCAACTCCGAGGCTGGCGCCCTTACTCATTGCGCCACCTAGCCGCCCCATTGTTATTGATTTTTGAAAAAGACCAGTGACATCCCGGGGGATGTCTTGACTTGCCTGTGAATTACACTTAAATGAGACAGAGTTGTGCAAAGTCATCAGCTTCACTTTCCTTCCAGAGTCATTGAAGTCCAGCAACGAGAAAAGAGTCTAGATGCCTGGTGATGGCCCAGGGTGCAATGGATGACCTTGGCATCTTTGATCCCTGACCAAGCTCTACGCACTCCACTACATCTGCTTCAGACGTCTTCATGGCCGCTGGAACAGACTGGCTTCTAAGCCAGGCGTCGCTAATACTGACTCTACCCCAGACCTTCTGGTAGTTTTGACATCTACTTTTTCACTTTTTAAGATAAAAGAACAGACAGACAACAAAAGAAAGCAGTGAAGGACTGAGTACATGGGGGAATGTTTCTTTTCGTAGTATCCTGGGAGGAAAAAATGGCTAAATAGTAGACGCTGTCCCTTTTTCTGCTCTATGAGAGGCCCAGTTTGATACACACCTCTGCAGAGAGTTCCAAGCAGACTTTAACAAAAGCTTCACAACGCTTCGGTGGACTACAAATTATATCTATTTTCCTTTATTGCTCAGCTATAGCCATTTTAATAAAATGTTATTTACATTCACAGCTGATTTATAAAATAGTCCGTAGAGCACTACTCCTGGAGTCAGGAAGAGCTGAGTTCAAATTTGGCCTCAGACATTCATTAGCTTTATGACTGTGCATAAATTACTTACCTTGTTTACCTCAGTTTCCTCATCTGTAAAACGGGCTGGAGAAGGAAGTGGCAAATCACTCTGGTATCTTTGCCAAGAAAACCCCATATGGGGTCATGAAGAGTAGGGCACAGGTGAACAACAGAAAGAACAATACCTAACACAGAATAAGTAAAAAAAGGAATTTAAGCACTTTAGGAAGGTTCTTGTTCACATTTGCCAGGTTGACACCTCATGGTGTAGAGGGACTGACTGAACTTGGAGTCAGCTGAGACCTAATTTCAAATTATGATTTCTACCAGTTAGCTGTGTGACTATGGAAAACTTAACTAAACCTCATTTCATCTATATAGGAGAGATAGTAAATAATACATGTGTTTGTTGCAAACCTTAAAGTATGTAATGTTTATTTTTATCTGTCAATCAATAAACATTTATCAAGTACCTATTATGTACCAGGCACTGTACTAAGTGCTTGGGATACAAAAGGAGGTAAATGACAATCTCTGACCTCAAGGAGCTGTCTAATGGGGGAGAGAACATGCAAAGAAATATATCCAAAGCAAGTACCATAAGGGATAAATGGGAATGTCTATATGCCAATATATATATATATAAAATTATTAAAGCTTAAAACTTTAGGGGTACCATATACCCACACACACCCATACATATATTCATCTGCACATATATATATATATATATATATATATATATATATATATATATATATATATATCAGTGATTAATATCTTTCTAAACTGATGTCCTGTTGCTATTGTTTGCCTATTGTTCTCAAAGAGGACCATGACCTCAGGAAGGTGATGCTGTGGCTTGCAAGTGAATTGGATTTAAATGAGAAAGGGCTGTACAAAGTCACAAGTTTTAGTACTTAGTACTGTAGTACTTTAGTACTACAATTCACTTAGGGGAATCTACAGTTTCACAAAGATTTTTCTAATTTATATCCTCTGAAAAATAGATGTATGTCCCTGTCACTATAATTTTACTCCATTTCCTCTACTAGCCTAGAATATATATTTTAACACTTTTATCTTCAAAGGTCAAGTCTATGAAGTTTTCCAGACTAGTCTATAGCAATGTTTTCCTGCTCTGAATTTCTATAGGATTTAATGTATTTGACACAGAGTTGTGATTTAATTGTATCTTTCATTGTTATTATAGAGTATGTAATTACTTATGTTGCATATCTATGTCTCATTCTCTCAAGTAGATTGCATCCTTCTTAAGACTAAGTATAATGCTTATATTTTGTATTCCCTATTCATCTATATGCATAGTAGGCACTTGATGTAATTCATCAATCATTCATTGTCAATTGTGTAAGACACTGAGATATTTGGGATACAGAGACAGAAATTAAATATTTATCAATATTTATTTGATGAAACAAAGAGTAATTACCACCCAGGCTCTGAGTTTAGTTAGCTCAAGCTTTGACTCAATTTGATGATGTTAAGATTATAAAATCTAGTACATTCTAGTACATTTTGTAGTTATTTTCATTCTGGGATTCTGGATCAGAAAAGAAAGTTTTCATTGAGGGCATTAAACAGCAACACTAATGATGTTTTCCCTCATTTTAATGTATATTCCCTAATGAGTCAATATTTTTGTGCATTATAGATGGGGTAACTGGTAGATACCTGGCAAATCAATTAGAATAATTCAGTTGGAGCACATTTTTCACTACATGTAAATGTTTTAGGAAAAATATTACATAGCAAATGGACAAATATATATCCATTTTTATGAAGCAGATGTTATGTAGGGTTAAGAAACTTGTTAAATTTCTTTAGCCAACTCAAAAGAAAAAAAGAATAAAGCAGGGAAAAAATCCTAACACTTTTATGCTGAGTGTTTTCTTTTTTATTTTCTGGTGTGTGATGAAAATTTGAGTCTTACAAGCTTTATGCCTAATTTATAGCAGGTAAATTTGAGAGCCTTGACTACCTGCAGACCTTGAAAATGGTTTTATCCCTGGATTTTATTATATATTAGTCCTTTAACATCCTTAGCTTTTTTCTAAATACATAATTGTTCTAAATACATAATATGCTCATTTAAGATCATAGGAACTTAGATAGAAAGCTGCAAGGAATGTTGAAGGTCATCTAGTCCAATCTCATTCAACAGATGAAGAGACTGAGGCTCAGAGAGGTGAAGTCTCTTGCCCAATGTTACATAAATAGTAGGTATCATAGAGAGGATTTAAGAAACAGAGGACTAGTGGATAGAGTAATGATCCTAGAGTAAAAAAATTACTAGATTTTATTCCTGTTTCTGAAATGTGCTAATTTTCTGCAAGTCAGCCTCTCTGAGCATCAGGTCTATCATATGTAAAACTAGAATAAAAATTCCTGTACAATCTATCTCTCGGGGATATTAGGAGGATAAAATGAAATGGCATATGTGAAATACTTTTAAATTGCAACATAAATATTACTTATTCTTATTGTATTGCCTTAGGTATAATGGATATAAAAATCAGAAAAAAATTCCTAAATTGGTATTTTTGTTATTGAAATCAAACATTTACATAGTAATCATTCATTTTCTTGCACATAGCTTAAGATAAGAAATAAAATTGAGTTCAAATTGATACTATTTTGGTAGAGTATTAGAAATGGCAAATCTAAATTACAAGGACCTCAGTTCAAATCCCAGCTCTTATCTATTTACTATCATTATAAAGCTAGACAGATCACTTACTTTTTCTGTGTTTGCCTTATGTCAGAACATCATGAGAAGGGTGAACTAGTCCTCTAAAAACCCTCCCTGCTCTAAATATATAACCCAGTGGAAAAAGTCAGGTTTACATGATCTCACTCCAAATTCTGAAGTTAGGAAGAAATCAGCCATATCAATAAAAAATGGAAAGAAGGAAGGAAGGAAGAAAGGAAGGGAAAGAAATATATAAAGAAGGAAAGAAACCCTGAGGCTTGATGTTTAGAAGGAAACAAATTAATCCATTAGTGGGTAAACAGAGGAAGTTGCCTGATAAGCCCAAACAGATTTTTAAACATTTAATATTCTGTAATTTTTGCTTTGTCTCCAGCTGGACAGTACCAATGATCTAGAAAATATCTTTTTTTAAAGAAATTTTATTTTTTCTATGTATCTATATTATTAACACAGGGCAGCTGGTTCTCATTAAGGCTGAGAAGAGAGGTCCATCTCAGGAATTATTACTTAGGTTGACTTGTAGACTGGGAGAATTAGCCATCTGTGCCTGGCCTAAAATGCATTTTCAGTTACTCTAATCATAAACAGGGCTCCATGCTTATTGAATGCACTCTCACTTTTTATTCTGTGGATTGCAAAAAGAATTAAATAAAAATACCTTTTACTGAATTAGTTGGAAGGTCAGAAAGGAGTGCACATGGTGAGAAGACAGTGTGTATGACTCTGCATGATTTTTAGAAGAAAAAAACCTGCCTTTCTTTTCTTTGTTGGAAACAACTTGTCGTATTTTTCTTCAGAGCAGTTACTTGATCCAGGACAAGGATTGGAACAGTTCTTATGAATTTTCCAAGGATACATGAAAACTGCCTGTAGGGAGTGTGTGGTAGCCACCTCCAAGCAATTTATTAACAATAAGAAGGAAAAGTCAGGGATGTCTTGGGGAGAGATGTCCTGGAAGAATGATCTATTGCCTGGGAAAATAGGAAAGACTTAAATAGAAAGGATGTTCTATTAAAGAACTCTCGAGAAGATTGTTATGGGGATGGTCCTTTAAGAACCCTCCCTGATCTAAATCTATGACCTAATGGAACTAGCCATGTTAACATGACCTAACTCTAAATTCTGGAGTTAGAAAGAAATATAAATCAGCCATAATCAATAAAAAATGGAAGGAAGGAAGGAAGGAAGGAAGGAAGGAAGGAAGGAAGGAAGGAAGGAAGGAAGGAAGGAAGGAAGGAAGGAAAGAAGGAAGATAAAAAAGGCAAGAAGAAAGGAAAAAGGAAAGAAAAAAGAGAGAAGGAAAGGAAGGAAGAAAGAGAAATATGGAAAGAAGGAAAAAACATGTCACTGACAAAATGAATATCCTGTAATATTTCCATTCAACTTATTCATTCCATAACTGTAATACCAATTTTATCCTGACATAAAATAAGTTAAACAAATCTAATGATTGGTTTCTGACTGGGCTAACTGAATAATGGTTCAAAGTTCACTAGTAGTTCAGTCCCGGGGCCAGTTAGATACCAAACATATCCTTTCTAATGATGATCAGTTATGGGGTTACCAAAGTTTTGCCTCCAGAAAAAGAAGCACAATTTATAATAACAGGTAATCATTGGTGGGAGGAAGGGGGGGCTTGGGCTAGAAAGACCCTCCAAGTTCCTACAATCTTATTCTATTGCCCCTTCTACCAAAAATGTTTCTCACAAAAAGAAATTGATTCTAATAAATGTTACCTGGTAGTTCATTTTTTTCACACCATAAAAACCCAAACCCAATTTTGAAGGCAAGTAGTTTAAACATTACATTCCCTTATGGAAAACTTGTAAAAGAAGCTTGAGCCTTGAACCTTAAATTTGCTATTGTTAAAAGTCAAATACCAATATTGATTGGGATTCAAAAAGCAAAGTGATTAATGATTCTGTAATATTGGAGAGATTATATAACAAGCTTATCAGAAAAACTGCAATACATATTCCCATGGGAAATATATTATAATTTTGACATGATAAATGTAAACAGTTGAAACCTATAGCTTACAACTTTCAAAGTGATGAAAAAATGCTTATTCCAACATTCTGCCTTCATTAGACTCTAGACTTAGGCATAAAAGAGTTCTATGCTGCCAGGCATGCTAGGGAAACAGTTAAAAGACCAAGAGACCTATCACAAGAAGGTCAGATATTACGCAACAAGAAACATCTGCAAGCAAATGAAAATGATGGCAAAGTATAAAACAATTGCATAATAAATTTTGACATTTATAAGACCCTTTGAAAAACTAGACACATTGCTCAGCAGATTGTGTACTTGTTACGTCCCCCTTTGGAGTAGGGCAAAGTCAATGTGTTATTGAGTGTATTCAACAGTCTGCACAGCAGCCTTCCAGACAGCAGGCACTCAAATGCTTGTTGAATAAATAGACAATTAGGAAAGGAAGAGTCATATGGAAAAGGTTAAAGGTATTAAGCAAAAATTAATCTGCTAAACTGAATGATAAAATTTTATCTTTTGGTAGTCAATTATGCCACCTGTTTTGGAGATTTTTCTTTTATTTCTTTCAACTATCTTTACAACTGGCGTTTGTAGCTACTACCAAAACCACTGCATGAGGGATTCATGTCAGCCATTAAGAAATCTAAAATTAAATGAAATATTTGGGCTTCAACTATTTTGGCTGATAGACATAGCTATTCTGGAGAACTTTTTATGAAGAACAAGCAGATTTGATTCAATCCAGTTTAATTACATTCAATTCAATTAACTAGATGGTACAGTGGTTAGAGTGCCAGGCCCGGAGTCAGGAAGACTTGTCTTTCTGAGTACAAATCTGGGCTCATTTACTAGCTGTGTCTTCCTGGGAAAGTCACTTAGCCCTGTTTTCCTCAGTTTTCTCATATGTAATCTGTGCTGGAGAAAGAAATGACAAACCTCTCCAGTATCTTTGCTAAGAAAACCCCAAATAGAGTCACAAAGAATAGGATACAACTGAAATGACTGAAAAACAACAACAAAAATTCAGTTAGATACACGTTTTCAAGTCACTATGCAAAGTAATGAGAATAAAAAGACAAAAGCAAAATAGTCTTATGTTCATGGAGTTTATAGTCTACCAAAGGAATACTACCACAGGTACACAGAAAGGTAAAAACAAAGTAAATTAAAAAAGGAGAAAAAAGGAGAAAGTACTAGAAATTAGTAGGATCAGGGAAGGATTCTTGCAAGCATCTGAAGTAAGTCTTGGGGGGAAGATGATGATATTGAACTTTGTTCTTTTTCTCCTTTAAAAAAATCAGTTGAAGGGGCGGCTAGGTGGCGCAGTGAGTAGAGTGCCGGCCCTGGAGTCAGAAGGACCTGAGTTCGGATCCGACCTCAGACACTTAACACACACACAAACAAAAACCTAGCCGTGTGACCTTGGGCAAGTTACTTAACTCCAACTGCCCTCCAAAAAAAAAAAAAAGTAGAAAAAATCAGTTGAAAAGCCCAAGACAATTCTTTTAGTTATAATTGTCGGGATATATAATGCAAGATGTGCGAATTAATGATTTGACATTTGCCTCCAAATTCAGAGAAATGAGAAGAAAACAATATAGTCACAGACAGTAAGTACTCAACAGCTAAATAAAACAAAACACAAAAGAAAGAAAGAAAAGTAAAACTACTTTGTTAAAGGATACATACAGTCAGAGCTCCTGTTTTGGGTGACAGTAAGAGAACCATTCCAGATCAGAGCATCTTGGAATTAGAAAGGATCTAAGGATTCATTGAGTAAGAAGAATGTCCAATTTGTAGTCCCAGGACTTCAGTTAGAAACCTGGTACTGTTACTATCATTGTGATCATGTGATTATCAACCATTTAAGTTCTTGGGACTGTTTCCACATTTGCCAAATGAAGGGGTTGAACTAGTTGACCTTTACATTCTTTCCAATTCTAAATCAATCATCCTGTTATAGTATGATGCAAAGACTGAAATCATCATAAGACAGTGGAAAAATGTTGGGGCTGGTAGTGAGATGAGAGTCATTTGGATTCAAGTCCTAGTTTTGACATACTACATAAGAGGTGCTGGCCAAATCAGTTTGCTCCCTCTGGGCCTCAGTTTCCTCATTTGTAGCAATGATGGAAGACTTCAATTAAGTGAACATCAGTGAGAGTTATCTCTGCCAAAAGCAGAGCAGCTAATAATTTCTTGATTTGCCCTAATGATACTTTCATTTTTCAGAATGTGGAAGAAACAATCAGAGCAAATGGTATTCAAAATCTTATTGTTATCAGTTGGTCAGTTAATTAACATTTATTAAATACCCGTTATGTGCCAGGCATTGCACTAAGGGCTGGGAATACAAAATATTTAGTCCTTGCTTTCAAGAAGATCACAAGGTAATTGGGGAGACAACACGCAAGCAATTATGTTACAAATATATAAAGAGCATAAATTGTGAATAATCTCAGTAGGGAGGCACTCCATTAATGAAGATGAAAAGAGACATTTTGCCAAATATAGATTTTTTAAAATTAACAAATGCTTTATTAACTTCTGGTTTACATCATTCATTTCCGCCAGATTTTGAGTTACAATTTTTCCCCATTTTTCTCCTACCCACCACCCCAGAATAGCAGTCCCACAGTATATCCCCTCATCCAATCTGCTCTCTCCCATATCTTCTCCCATACCCCCTTCGACTTTGCCATTAGGGCAAGGTGAATCTCTGTGACCCAATGCCTGCACATCTTATCTCCCAATTACATGCTAAATAGTATTAATAATAGTATTTATATATATTTGAAACATTTAATTTTAAAACTTTGAATTTCAGATCTATTCCCTTCCTTCCCTGTCCTTTCCTTCCACTCCTTCTGGGAAGATAAGCAATCCAGTATGTGTTGTACATGTCTAGCTATGCAAAACATTACCATAGTAGATATATTGTAAAAGACTGCTTATATTTCCCTCCCACCCATCCCACCCCCCACTTGGTCCATTCCCTACTTTGATCCTGTCCCTCTTTGATCAACCTCCCCTCCCCCCAGGATGCCCACCCCTCCATCATCCCCCTTCTCACCTCCCTTCCTTCTACTCTCCTGCAGTGTGAGATATCCCATTTAGTATGTATGTCATTCTCTCCCTGAGCCAAATTCAATGAGAATATGGTTTTGCCTTTTTGCCTTCCTGTTCTTCCCCTCCCCTGCAACTACTTCCCCTTGCCTTTTCTACATGAGATAGTTTACCCTACCCTGTCTCTCCCCATCTCTTCTTGCCACCTTCCTCTCTCATCTCTTAACTTCACCCCTTAAGTATCATCCCTTCCCACCAAATTCAACCTGTGCCCTCTACCCATATATACCTGTAAACATATATACACACATTCACATATGTATTCATTTGTCCATACGCCCTTCTTCCATTATTTTCATAATGAGGAAGGTTTCATCAGTCACAGTTATTGTTTTTCCATATAGGAATGTAAATAGTTCAACTTTGATAAGTTCCTTTTGATTTCTTTTCCCTGATTACCTTCTCAAACATCTCTTGCTTCTTGTGTCTGAATGTCAAATTTTCTATTCAACTCTGGTTTTTTCCTCAAGAATGCTTGAAAGTCCTCTATTCCCCTGAAGACCATATTTTCCTCTGAAACAAGATACTCAGTTTTGCTGGGTAGGTGATTCTTGGTTTTAATCCCAGCTCTTTTGACCTCTGGAATATCATATTCCATGCCCTTCAATCCCTCAGTGTAGAAGCTACCAGGTCCTGTGCTATTCTGATTGTGTTTCCCCAATATTGAAATTGTTTCTTCCTGGCTGCTTGTAGTATTTTCTCCTTGATCTGGGAAATTTGGAACCTGGCTATAATATCCCTAGGAGTTTTCTTTTTGGGATCTTTTTCAGGAGGTGATTGGTAGATTCTTTCAACCTCTATTTCCCCCTCTGGGTCTAAAACAGCAGGGCAATTTTCCTTGAGAATTTCTTGAGGGATGATTTCTAGGTTCTTTCTTTGGTCATGGAATTCGGATAGTCCAATAATTTTAAATTCTCTCCTGGATCTATTCTCCAGGTCAGTGGTTTTTCCCATGAGATATTTCACATTGCCTTCTATTCTTTCATTTGTTTGCATCTGTTTAACAGCATCTTGATTTCTCATAAAGTCACTAGCTTCCATTTGCTCCAGTCTAACTCTGAAGGAATGAATCTCCTCAATGAGCTTTTGAGATTCTTTTTACATTTGTCAAATTCAGCTTTTTAAGGCATTCTTCTCCTCATTGCCCTTTTGAGCCTCTTTTGCCATTTGAGTTAGTCTGTTTTTTAAGGTGTTATTTTCCTCAGTCAGGCTGTTGACTCTCATTTCATACTTTTCCTGCATCCTTCTCATTTCTTTTCCCAATTTTTCCTCCACTTCTCTTATTTGGTTTTAAAAATCCTTCTTAAGGTCCTCTATGGCCAATAACCCACTTGTATTTTCATTTGGGGCTTTTAGTGCAGGAGTTCTGACCTCACAGACCTCCTCCTGTTCCATGCTTTGATCCTCTTTGCCCCCAAAATAGGAGTCTAATGTTTCATTTTTCTGTTTCTTTTGTTTTCTTTGCCTAGGCATGTTGCCACTTAATTACTTGATTTTTGGGCTTGTTGACACAGTAGAACTCTGCCACCACACAGGGGAGCTTCTGTCCCAAACATTGGGGTCTTCACAACTTCCAGAGGTATTAGTTGGGTGGCCTCTGTAAAGCCTCCATAAGCTCTGGCAAGCTGGATACCAACCCCAGACCTCCCCCCCAGACTGCAATCCAGATCCAGGGAGGTTAAAGCAAGAGCAATTACCCCCCAGAGTGATCGCTGGATCTCCCTACAGTTTGCAGACCAGGATCTGAAGCTGCCACTGAAGCTGCAAAACGGCGTCTGTGCCCGGCTCCTCAGATGTTTCTTACCCCCAGGAGAAGAAGCTGACGCATTCCACAAATACTGGTCCCAAAGTCCATAGGGCACTAACCTCTCACTTTGTCCTAGGCATATCTGTGTTGATAATTCTGGAATTGCCACAGCTGCTGGTGTTCTGGGGTCCCTCCAGCCGGGTGCTGGCCTGGCCTCTCTGGGGCTAAAACTGCAACTGGCGGGCCTGGGCTCAGCTCCCATAGCGTTGCACTGGCCGCTTCCAGAGCACTGCACTGGCCACTCCCTGCAGGGCTGCCGAGCTGTCCTAAGAGGGAGGTTAGCTTCTCTGTGTTGTTCTGTGGGTGCTGGAGCTCCAGAAGTTGTTCAGAGTGCACCTTTTACATTGTTTGGAAGTGGTGTGGGAGAGAGCACCTTGGAAGTGCTGTTTCTACTCTGCCATCTTGGCTCTGCTCCCCCAAATATGGATGTTTAGATGAAAACTGAAAGAAGTCAAAGGTGCTAGGAGCTGTCTTCATTTTCTCCTTTTTACTAAATCTGAATTGAGCTCTGAGTCAATAGAGATGTATTCAGATAGCTGATTCAACAATAACTCCAACATCATTAAGATGAGGAGGGGGAATACTTTGGTCATGGAGTGCAACCAATGAAAATATAAAGAGTTGGGTGATGGAATATTGTGTTCAAGGAATAACAAGGAGGCCAGTGTCACTGAGTCACAGAGTATGAAGATGAGAACAATGTGCAAACGGACTAGAAAGGAGGGAAAGTGACAGGTTACAAAGTCTTTGAAACCTAGCGACATTTATATTTGATCCTGGAAATTTGAGGGTTGCTGGAATGGAAATGAAGACTATTTGGGGAAGAAATGGTGGCAATTCCTTCTTAGAACTTATAGAGGATGAAAAGAAACTCAGCCATAGTGGGATATACAGCCTGGATTTGGTGAGAGAATATTATATTTTGATTAGAAAACAAACAAAGAAACAGAGATAGGAACCCATAGACTAAATTGTACTGTGAAGTCAGTTCAGGTGGGGTGGAAATCTTTCAGTGAAATGCTGAATACACAAATACAATCAATTACAAAAAGGAGAAAAAAAGGGGAGTTATCTGAAAAGAATGGTGGAGATGCATAGAAAACTTATCAACTAAGTTAGATATTAAAAAGATGAGTACAAAGAATGGAAACAAATGCAGATAACAGGGTGAAGGCAAGAGTATGGCTCTACACTGTTGGAAGAGAGTGAGGAGTGCTGGAAAGTCGGTAAGAAAAGCTAAGGACAATAACAAGAAAAAAGAGTATTTTTTTAAGTTATAATGGGCAAATGGCACACTGTACCTTTTTCTTAGTCTTCTCCTTCTTACTAATTCTGAATTGAGCTTCGACTCAGTAGAGCTGTACTCAGTCTTTGCCTGCCTGTTCAAATATAATCTATTTTTGAGATGTTATTTTGTGCTCACCATGTACAGTATCTATCAATTCTTTTCTTGAAGAAAATAATGATGATATAAAGTAATGAGGTTTCAATGGAAGCTCCAGGCCTTTGGCGAATATCATGACTTCACCTTGAAACATTCCTTCCCAAATAATTTTACCCATCTTCATCTTTTTCTACCTTTTCATTGAAGCCATCAAATAATCTAGTCAATGTTGATCCAGTTTGGTAGGTCTTATGAAGGTGTTCATAGAACATCTACGTCTTCATTCTTGATAATTAATGTTGGTACATGAGGGACAATAATTTTGTGGTGGTCTTTTTTGCAAATAGTTTCCATTAATATTGCAAGAGACAATGACAGAATGTCCCATAAAATAATACATCTTGCTACCTTTGTACATGTAAAACCCATTAATGTATCTTTTCTTTGCCTCTTTAAAGAGTGTCTGTTAGCTGTTCAATTTAGTTATGTCCTTTTTTTAATAGCAAGAATGTCAGGATTGCTCTGATTCCACTTCTCTAGTAATATATCTATTCATTGGTCATTGGACACAGGTCTGACACTTAGCGTATTAATAAGCAAATTAAAGTTTATAGTCAGTTTAAAAAATCTAGACAATTCTTTTCATTCTCTTTCTATCCAATCTGCTACAATCACTGCAGAAGTGGAAGTATCAGAACATGGCTTAGAATAATTTTGTATTTTTCTTAATTTCAAAGAATAATATTGCCAAATAATTCATCACCAAACAAATGCTTAATCTACAGGTGATGTGCTCATCCACACTTAACTTGCACTGTCCTCTAAAAATAGAAGTTTTTGTTTTGTTTTGTTTTGTTTGCCAAAGCCATTGTCAAACTATTTCCAGCATGCTGAGGTATCAGAGAAGGATTTTATGGAATGGTTATTTTTCATAGATTACATAGGAAAATACCTCCTCATAAGTCTTTTTCAAAAAGATATTTTCCATCCACAGATTAAAATCAGTCAAGATTCACTGAAAGATATACTAATATAAATCAATCTGCTCTGATCCCAACTATCAGCTGTGACATAAGAAAAGAAGAGATATTCCACCAAATGTGTTTGCTATTGTGATACAGGAAAGCCAGCACAGAGTTGAAGTTAAAGAGGTACTATAGCTTGTAGTTGTTGAAATCCTCCAGATGCTCCTATTTTCAGATGAAATGGAGCTAATTGCATCAAACTCTGGAACACTCCATGTCCTAATGCAAAATATATCTATGTAAAAGGATTTGACCTGCCCATATACACAGGAAAGTCCGGGTGGATAAATAAATGCTTATTTCAAAGATTACAACATGTACTGGGATGGGCAACCTCTATAGAGCTAAGCTATCAACATATATATCTGGGTTACACATTCAATATGAACAATGAATCCAGTTCAGGCTCATAGTTTAATAAGAGGAAAGGGTGGGTATATTGTCTTTGCTAAATTATGAAGCTCTTTTAGTGAGCTCAAACATCCCATGAAAGTGAAGGACCATCTTTTTAAAATAATAATATTCAATAGGTATTGCCGTTTGGCAGTAAAACCTAGGATACAATATTGTATGAAGAAATAAAAATAAGTATCATATGGGGGTAATAGAAAGACTGATGATGCCTTTGTGCAGGTCAGTGATATATAGCCAATGAAGAATTTTGAGGAATAGGAAGTAAAAGGTGCAATTAATCAATCATTACCTGATTACCATGTGCCAGGTACTGTACCAAGTGTTGTATCATTGAAAGAGAAGATGGGTTAGTCATGTAAAAAGATCAAGTACTATACTGTGGACAGTCAGATTATCAGGAGTAATTCAAAGAAAGTCCTTAATATGTTGAGTGGACCTGCTGTGTTGAGCTCATAGGAGGACATACATCAGGAGTCACATCAGATGCTGCATTGAGTAAGAGAGGACCACTTGGAACAGTGGGAAAGGCATAGAATTTGGAGTCCAAAGACCTAGCTTTAATATCAGACTCTTTTATTACTTTCTGTGTGACCTTAGATAAGTGACAATATCTCTGGTCCTCATAGAATGAGGATATCAAACTAGGTCATGCCTAAGGTCTCTTCCAGCTGTGTAGAGAGGATAAGATGTCATAGAACAGAGACCTGGTGCATATTCACTCATAGGGAGAGGAACATGGATGAGCATCCAGAAAATGAGGTTAAAAAGCAACCACAAGACAAGTTGGAAAACAAGGATAGAGCAATTTCATGAAAACCCAAGGAGAAGAGACAATGTTAGAGAGGAGGTAGTGTCAAAAGCTATGGAGAGGATGAAAACTGAGAAAAGGCAATTGGGTTTACCGAAAGGGATCATTGGCAGTTTTGGAGAGGAGTTGAAAACAACTATTCAAGTCAGAAGGCAGATTGTGAGAGGTTTAGAAGTGAGTGCAAGGTGAAATGGTGTAGACAATGACTACAGTATTAATTCAGTTATGAACAAGAAGAGAGATAAAGGGCAAGAGTTAGAAGGAATGGTAGGTCAAGTGAAGCTTTAAGTATATTTGTTTTTCTATAAGGACCACGTTTTTGTTTGTTTATCTGTTTGAAGACTATGTCACCTTCCTTATCTTTCCCAGCCTGGAAATGCAGCAGCCCTTCCCAGACCTGAATCAGCATTGGAATTTTGGCCTCTCCATTTCTGACTTGGGTCAGTTTACTCCCCTCCCTTAGGTATCCTGCTCTCCACCTCAGATTCTAGAGGTTCTTAATGTTCATACCAGATATGGTATAGATACCAGATTGGTTCACTGAAGTTCAGAAATTTCAAACTCAACTGCTCCATCAACTTTAGCCTCCCCAGTAGCAGGGAGTATCGTCATGTAGCACCATACCTGCTATGATCTGTATTTTTATAAGCATCAGGAAATATCCAGTAGATAAGGCAAGACTGAAAATCAGAGGGTATACAGTTAAACAAACAACTTCCTGGAGGATACTGGAGGGAATGGGATTAAGGACAGAAGTACACAGGTTGGTGTTGGCAAAAAGGAAGATCAGATCTTCTGAGAAAAGAACAAAAGATGAGAAAAAGGGGCAATGAGGTTAAGGGCATATGAGGTACAGATTTTTGGAAAAAGAGAGAGTTAATCACAGATGACCTCTTTTTTAAAAGTGGTACTGTCTTCTAGTTTTCGGAAATTCAATTTCATTAGTACAAGTTAATTTGTAAAAAAAACATCATGAATTTTCGTGTATTGCCAATTCAGTACAAATCAACAACATCATATGACTGTCAAAAAATTAATATGACCTTGGGCACCATTAAAAGAGGCATAACATTCAGCTTTAAGGAGCAGGGTTTTGTCTTGGGCCTTCTTCACCCTTTATACTACTTTGCTAGCTGATCTTATCAGCTTCCAAAGATTTAATTACCAGCTCTATGTTGATGACTCTGAAGTCTACCTTTCCTAAACATTCTTCTGACCTCCAATCTTACATCTTTATCTGGCTTTCAGACATTTTCAACTGGATTTCCCAAAATGTATTTGAAGAACTGTCACATGGGATTAGACTTGTTCTTTTTGGTCTCAGAGAGTAGAACTTGAGGCAGTGGGTAGAAGTTACTAAGAAAGCTACTAAAGTTCATGCCAAGCCTGGACTTCTGTGATCTGAAAAATGGAGGAGGTTCAACTATATGACCTCTAAGGTCACTTCCAGTTCTAAATTTATGACCCTATGACCTTATGCATGAAAATATTCTACTATATCCTTGAGACAAGTGGTTGCTTTGTTTCAAAACATTTTTTGACATTTAAAGGAATTTACCAGTATAAAGTCTCTTGACTGACTGAATACCAAGACCTTATACACAGTTGCCCTAGATTTTTAATGACCATAACCACGTTACATCTGTTGGTATGACCAATTTTATGAACAATAATAGTTGACAATTATGTAGGATTTTAACATTTCAAAGTACTTTTATCTTTGAACCTCAAAAAAAATCTATGAAGTAGAAGCTGATGGTAATTATTATTCCTATTTTATATATGAGGAAACACATTCTCAGGGAAGTTTAATGATCTTCCTATGTTCACATAGCTAGTAAAATATTAGGGGTTGGATTTGAGTCAGTGTCTCCTGATTCCAAATCCAGCATTCTTTCTAATACACTACAATGTCTGTCCCTATTAGTATATGCTAAGGAAAAAGGGGGCTGAGAATTGGTGATTTAATGCTTTTTGTAACCCCCAATGACTATTCTCTGTCCCTAGATTTAATCCCAATCCTCTCTTTGTGTCAAAGATATGATGCCATCTCGGGGCAATTTGACATCCTTTGATCAACAATAGCTGAGAATACCCATGAGTTCTTAAAGGAAATTTTCTGACTACATGATCTTAACTTTGAAGTCACTTAAAAAAAACATTTTCATTTTTACTCTGAGAAGTTAGTTGATGAAGAGAAAAATTCATTTAAGGAAAAATGTTATGTTCTAGGTGACAGCTATCAACTTAAATCTCTAAAAAGGAACTGCAGACATATGTACTTAGTTTGAAAAAATTGACTCACACAGATTTTAGGCAAAACTATTTTTAAAATGTCAATTTGTTTAATCATTTATATTCAATTAGTACAAGTCACTTTTATCACATACATAGTCTCAATTTTAACTTCCAATTCAACTAGTCTCAATTTTAACTTCCAATTCAACTTTCTTCATATAAAACTAAAGTTTTAACTGGTATACGATAATTAGAATGGCCTCGTTTTGCATTTTTTAAAATAGTGAAAAACTTTTGAGATTTTGAGAGACAATTAAAAATACCCTTATTTAAAATTAATAAATTAAATCAATAAAATTTAAAAATACCCTTATGGCAACAATGGTGCTAAGAACTCTCTATAATGAGAACTGATTATGTTTAAAAGTCTGACTGATGGATACCATGAAGATGATCTCAATAGAGGCAACTAAAAGTATAATTAGGAGAATGT
The DNA here is from genome assembly GCA_011680675.1 of Gymnobelideus leadbeateri. NCBI lineage: Eukaryota > Metazoa > Chordata > Mammalia > Diprotodontia > Petauridae > Gymnobelideus > Gymnobelideus leadbeateri. The sequence continues at coordinate 331,006 of WOXC01000265.1, forward strand.
GTCTTTTTCCACACTCTCCCAAGGGTTAAAGTGCATGACTTTTCTCTGGCCTGGCACACAAAATTTTCCTATTCCACTTTTTTCTTAAATGAAATTTTTTCTTTGGTTTCTTATAGATTTTCTATGAGTCAATCTTTTGTTTCTCCAATTTTTTTTCTGCAATAGGCTCCTTTATTTCCTCCATTCCATCCTATAAGTATTCTTTAACTGGAGGTGGTATTGACATGTAGCCATGGCTACAAAGATATCTTCCAGTAATGGATGTTCCTCCCAAAGTCGCAGTGTATCTGGCAGGTATTGTGATCTTAAATAAGGCATATATAGTTAGTACATTTACACTTTGGGAATTTTTCAAAATGTACTCTATGCTGTCTGGTACCCAATGAGTTCAGGAAAAGGAATAACATTCACTCCTTTTAAGACTGCATAATAAAATGTTCCAAACCAAATAACAAAAGTCACTAAGTGCACTGAAATCATAACTTTTTCATACAGTCTAAATTTTTTTTAAATTGCTGATACAGTTTGAAATGGATCAAAATCTTCCTTTTTCTCAGCACAAGTTCCTTAAGCTATGCCATTAGATGATATAATTCTGATGAAGTTTCTTCTTTTTGCTGTTTATAGTGAGAAACATCTATTGGTGTCCTTTCCTTTGAGATATATATAGCCAACGGTTTTGAGGACTCTACACCAAAACAGTCTTGGGCCAAGCTTTACATAATACTGAACAGCCTTTTATGCTTTGAGAGAGCCCAATGGAAGCAGCCCCTTGGGAGGTCCAAACATGTCCTATTTGTCAGTTGAGACATAGTCCACATTAAATTCCATTGCATTTTGATGAATGGTAGTTGTTGATTTTAGATCCTACAGAGACTTGGAAGTATCATATGCTCTCATTGGAGAAGTTGGAGCAAAGGCAAGATGACCATTTTTGGGTGTGTTGCTGAGAGGAAGGTTTAGATTGTAGTAGATGGTCTCTGTGGTCCCTTCCAACTTCCAACTTTGAGTATCTATGAAGTTACCTTGAAGGACATTGAGCCTGTGGCAAAAAGCAATGACAGGGCAGGTTTTCCCGAGCTGCTGTATCAGGGGCAATCACCAATAGAAGACAAACTCCTTCCAGAGTCCTCACTGAAGCCAGTGTCTGAAATCACTGCTGATGATATTCCTTTTTATATTTTTAATCTGGGCTAGTAATGCGTAGTAAACAATCTTTTCACGACACATATCTCCTAATCTAGTGGTCAGAAATGGTATTTGATCCAAATTCTGCATCTGATTTACATTTCTTCATATCAGAATGAATAGGTCACTTAAAAATCTAAGCTGGTTCTTAAAAATTGAAATTAGGTACATTTGTCAACCAAGTGGAAGGGATCAGTTCCTTTTATAGCAAAGTTATTGCCAGTGCCCTGCCACCTATAACATAAAATGTACTAGAGAGACAAGGAAGGTCTCAGAAGGTACTCAACAATGCAACTACAACTATTGCCTCAATCCTTTGATGGATGGTGAGCTTTAACATTTTAAACAGTCTAGGGATACAATGTAATACGTGAGAATTTTTTTGGAGACAGATTTACAATGCTAGCACAGATGCCCAGGGAAAGGCACCTGAGTAAGCGGAATCCTCAGAAGAACTATGCCATGTTTCTCTTGTCCTCTTTATTGATATCACAGTTATTTTTGATGTATAAAGACCAGTTTAGAAGCAGAGGTCCTGAAACCTGAGCAAACTCTGCTTTTACTGGCTAATCATAGATTGTACCAAAAGGGAAAAGGGCAGGAAGGTAAATTTTTCTTGGTTGATAGCAATGGCTGTTTCCATTCTAGTACAAAGATCATTTTTCCAGATTCCTGACTGTGGTACCAAGCACAAAACAAGAGTTGAAATTAAAGCAAACATACAAAAACACCCTCAACTCATAACTCTACTCAGGCCATCACATAGCAATTGTTATCCTGTTACTGAAAAAAAAAAACAGCACATACATGCTCTGGCTAAGGAAAGGTTCCTCCCCCTTCCTTCTACACAGATTCCCCTGGATTTTTCATGCACATACAAAAAAGCTGAAAAAAGGATTTAGAGACAAATGTAAACATTTGAAAACTATAAATTGGTGGTGGGGGGAATGATTTTAAAAGAGTGACATGAGGATATGGTTTGTAAGAGTTACAAAACACATTCACATTTGATTCTCACAATAAATCTGTGAAATAAATCATAACAGGGCCCTGTGATCCAAACATGGCAGTGGAGGAGGCAGCTCAGGCTTCCCCCAACTGGTAGGCTGGAGGGTTGGTGGGTCCCCTCGGACTCAGCCTCTCCCCATCAGCCCGATGCTCTTATACAAATTAATAGCAACACTGCACGATGGAGGACCCAGAAAAGGAGGAAGTTATGGAAGAAATGACATTTAAAAGTGACACTGTGCTGTCTGATATGCATCTAACTATCCCAAAGAAAAGGCACCTCATGGTGCATCTGAATGCTGTTGGCCAACCTGTTTTTCTGTCACAATTCAAACTTCTGTAGAACAAGGATTCTTGGAAATATAATCAAGTTAAGGGTAAAAGACAAAAAAGACATTCAAACAGAAAATATTATACATGATGACAGAAATATGCAGGAGTCCTGGGGCAAGAATAGCAATGGTATAGATTTTCTGAACAAGAATGAAACTCAAACTCATCCTTGTATGAGAATAGAAGCTCTATTAGGTAATGACTTGGAAGTGGTGAGAAATCCACAGGTTTTCTCTGAGACAAAAAAAAAGCCATCAAGAAATAAGATGCATCCTAAGATTCTAATCCAGGGAGGAGAAAAGTTTAATGAAGAAGAGCAAGATAATATGCACCACAATATGGTTAAAATAGAGCACACCACAGCAACCCCTTTGGAAGACACTGGCAAACAGGTGTGGTGAGGAGCTTTCCTTTTAGCTGACTATAGCCTGTTCCAATGTGACCTGTTCAAAAGTTGCATAGTGCTTGAGCTTTGGACTGACACAGGAATTGCCAGCATCATCACAACAATGCTGGCTAAGACTGTTTACTGCACAGATGTGGGTGAAGATCTCCTGACTATGTGTGAACAGAATGTTGTCCCAAAGAGAAGGATGACTGCAACAGAAGGATGTGCAATTAAGGTTAAAGAACTGGATTGGCTGAACAATTACTTATGCACTGATCCTCAAGTTCCTTTCAGTTCGTCTGAAGAAGAAATTTCTGACTTTTATGCTCATTCTACCATCATAATGGCAGCTAATGTTGTTATGATGATGACCTCACAGATTCTTTATTTAAAACACTCTACAGAAATACAATTTGAAAAATCCTTGTACAGACTACTTGTCAATAGAGAAAAGACTAAACTTCACACTTAGACATTTGAACATTACATTACAATCATGTTTGATTTTTCCCTAAATGATCTAGAGAAACTCAGAGATAGCAAAATGAAGTTTATTGTGGAGCCAACTGAAGCTACTTTCCCCCAGTTCCTTGTTTATGAACTTAGAGAGCAGTTGCAACTCAAGATTGTTGCTGCAGCAATAAGTTGATCACTCATGTGAACAAGGCTGAAAATATTCCCCTAAGTTGGTTTACTACAGTTCTTTATTTTTTTTCAATTTATTTATTTATTTTTAATTTTCAACATTCATTTACACAAGATTTTGAGTACAAAATTTTCTCCCTTTCTTTCCCCTACCCCACCCCAAAATACCAAGCCTACTGAATACACCTTCCCCTACTCTGTTCTCTCTTGTATCCTCCCCCCAACTTTCTAGTAGGGCAAGATGGATTTCTATACCACAGTGCATATATATCATCTTTCCCAGTTGCATGTAAAAATAATTTTTAAACATTTGTTTTTAAAACTTTGAGTTCCAGATTTTTTATTTCTTTCTTCCTTACCCACCCACATTGGGAAGATAAGCAATTCAGTATAGGTTGTACATGTGTAGTTCGGCAAAACATTTCCATAGTAGTTATATTGTGAAAGACTAACTATAATTCCCTCCATCCTATCCTGCCCCCAACTTATTCTGTTTTATCCTTCTACCCTGTCCTTTATCAAAAGTGTTTACTTATTTTTTTTTTTTTAAGCAATTGGGGGTTAAGTAACTTGCTCAAGGTTACACGGCTAGTCATTATTTATGCGTGGGTGCTCATTTTCTGAGGCCGGATCTGATCTCGGGTCATCCAAACTCCGAGGCCGGCGCTCTTACTCACTGCGCCACCTAGCCGCCCCTTTAGGGCAATTGGGGTTAAATAACTTGCCCAAGGTTACACGGCTAGGTTTTTGTTTGTGCGGATTAAGTGTTGGAGGCCGGCTCCGAACTCAGGACCTTCTGATTCCAGGGCCGGCGCTCTATTCACTGCGCCACCTAGCCGCCCCCCAAAAGTGTTTACTTATAACTACCCTCTCCCCCAATCTGCCCTCCCTTCTAACATTCCCCCCTCTTACCACCTTCCCCCCTATTTTCCTGTAGGGTAAGATACCCAATTGAGTGTGTATGTCATTTCCTCCTTAAGCCAAATTCAATGAGAGTAAGGTTGACCCATTCCCTTTCATCTTCCTTCTCTTCCCCTCACTGTAACAGTTTTCTCTTGCCTCATTTATATGAGATAATTTACCCTATTCTATCTCTTCCTTTATCCTTCTCCCAATAGATTCTTCTCTCACATCTTAATTTTACTTATTAGATATCATCCCTTCATATTCAACTCATCCTGTGCCCTCTGTCTATGTATACATGTACGTACATATATAAACATTCACATATATGTTTATATAAACATACACCCTCCTATAGATACATATATGTATATCTATATATGTATAGATACATATGTGTATCTATACATATATGTGTATAGATACATATGTGTGTATATATATATATATATATATACACATATACATATACATATATATTCCCTTCAACTATCTCATACTGAGAAAAGTCTTATAAGCTACAATTACTGTATTTTCATGTAAGGATGTAAATAGTTGAACTTCAATAATTTCCTTATGATTTTTTTCCTGTTTACCTTCTCATGCTTCTCTTGCTTCTTGTATTTGAAAGTCAAATTTTCTGTTCTTCTCTGTTTTTTTCATCAAGAATGCTTGAAAATCCTCTATTTCTTTGAATGACCATATATTTCCCTGTAGCACTATAAACAATTTTACTGGATAGGTGATTCTTGGTTTTAATCCTAGCTCCTTTGACCTTCAGAATATCATATTCCAAGCCATTTGAACCCTTAATGTAGAAGCTGCAAAGTCTTGTGTTATCCTGATTGTGTTTCCACAATACTCAAATTTTTTCTTCCTGATTGCTTGCAGTATTTTCTCCTTGACCTGGAAACTCTTGAATTTGGCTATAATATTCCTAGGAGTTTTCTTTTTTGGGTTCTTTTTCAAGAGGTGATAGGTGAATTCTTTCAATTTCTATTTTTCCCTCTGGTTCTAGAATATCAGGGCAATTTTCCTTGAGAATTTCTTGAAAGATGGTATCTAGGCTCCTTTTTTGATCATGCCTTTCAGGGAGTCTAATAATTTTTAAATTATCTCTCCTGTATCAATTTTCCAGGTCAGTGGTTTTTCCAATGAGATATTTCACATTGCCTTCTATTGTTTCATTTGTTTGGATCTGTTTTATAGTATCTTAATTTCTCATAAAGTTATTAGCTTCCAATTGCTCCAATATAATTTTGACGGAATTATTCTCTTCAGTGTGTTTTTGAACTTCCTTTTCCATCTGGCCAATTCAGCTTTTTAAAGGCATTCTTCTCCTCATTGGCTTTTTGAGCCTCTTTTGCCATTTGAGTTAGTCTGGTATTTTTTAAGGTACTATTTTCTTCAGTCAGGCTGTTGATTCACTTTTCATGATTTTCTTGCATCATTCTCATTTTTATTCCCAATTTTTCCTCCACTTCTCTTACTTGATTTTCAAAATCCTTCTTGAGCTCCTCCATGGCCTGTAATCAATTCATATTTTTCTTGGGAGCTTTCGATGCAGGAATTCTGACTTCATTATCTTCCTCCAATTCCATGATTTGATCCTTTTTGTCCCCCAAAAAGGAATGTATGGTTATATTGTGTTTCCTCTACTTACTCATGCTGCCAGTCAATTACTTGACTTTTGAGCTCTTTGCCACTATAGAACTCTGCTTTCAGATTGCAGAAAGTTCTATTTCAACTTGTTGGGGTTTTTGTAGCTCCTGGAGCTATTAGGAGGGTGCCCTGTCTGCAGCCCCCACAAGCTCTGGCACACTGGCCATACACCCCAGGACCACCACCCAAGACCACCACTCAGATGCAAGCAGGTCAAAGCAAGAGCGATTACCCTCTGAATGGTTGCTTGGTCCCTCTATGATCTGTAGGCCAGGATCTCTGGAGACAGCCACCACATGGCAGCAGATGCAGTTGGCTAGGCTCTGCCACTTCTTGCCCTGAGGCAGAGGCTGGACCATGTTCTTCTCCACACAGTTCCAACAGAGTTCCCAACTGACCTTTTACTTTCTTTTTGGCATTTATGGGTGGAGAAGTCTAGAAACTGCCACAGCTTCTGGTGATTCACTCTCCTGAAGGCTGTTCAGGCTGGTCTGGTTGCCTTCCTGGGGCCACAACCATATGGTTCCTGTGGGACTATGCTTGCTTCCCAATCTGGTGCAATAGACCCTTTCTGCCAGCCTGCTGGTCTGCCTTCAGTGGGAGATTTGTTTCTCTCTGTCACTTTGTGGTTTCTGTAGCTCTAAAATTATTTTTAGAATCATTTTTTACATGTAGCAGAAGTGGTTGGAGCCAGAGCCACAGGGAGGTCCTGCATTTACTCCACCATCTTGGATCTGCCTACACTTCTTTCTAAACTGTATTTTCAATAAAATCAAAAGCTAACAAAAAATCATAACAACATTGTTTCCCCCAGTTTAACATAGAATATCATGATGATCATCCTCCAGCTAATAAATGGAAGAGCCAGCCAAAAATTTAGCTCTTTTGGCTTTCAGTCTAGTGCTCTGTTCTCTACTTGTTTGGCTCTTGGATTTTCATAACTCTTTTACCAAGATAGTTGCCAGGACTGGGCCATAACAAAGAGTTTAGACATAACAATGTATCAGGGCAAGAACTATTTCATTTTCTCTTTGTATTCCCAGAATCCAGCACAATGCCTTGCACATAGTAGGTACTTGATAAATGCTTGTGAAATGAATGAATGCTTGAGTGAATGAAAGCCAGTCTAAGGGAAGACCTAGGTTTGAATACCCGCTCTCTCACCTAATACCTAAAAGGTTAAGTCACTCAATTTCAATGGACTTCATCTGTAAAATGATCAAACTGAATTAAATGAACTTTATGTTCCCCTATAGTTCTTAATCTATTACCCTCTGAAGTAAGTGCTATTTGGACCTCTTCTGTATATAAGTAGCTAGGAAACCTCAGCTGTAGTTGATGAACAGGCCTTTCAGAAGTTCTGTGTTAACTATGTTTAGATTCATGGGATACCCAGGGATAGCCATCCCATTAGATGAAAGAAACATTCTTCCCCATTTACTTAACCACATGGCATTGCTGTTATTCTTCATTATAACACATGGTCCTTGAGGTTGGATACTTGTTCTTCCCTTGTTTCCCCTATACCTGGCACTGTAAATTATATTTTTTTGGAAAGGGTGGGGGGAAGAAGAGTAGTGGTGGTAGTAGTAGTAGTAGCAGCAGCAGCAGTAGTAGTAATAGTAGTAGTAGTAGTAGTAGTGATGGTGGTGATGGTGGTAGTAGTGGTAGCAGTAGTGATGGTGTAGTAGTTTCAGTAATGGTGGTGATGGTGGTGGTGGTGGTGGTGGTAGTAGTATTAGTAAGAACAACAATAAAAATAATGTCAACTAACATTTTTATAGTGCTGATCCTAACAACGGTTCTGGGAGGAAAGTACTATTATTATCTTGATTTTATAATTGAAGAAACTGAGGCAAACAGAGGTTAAATGACTTGTCCAAAGTCACACAGCTAGGAAGTATCTAAGATGAAATCTGGACTCAAGTCTTTCTAACTAAAGGCTCATGTTTGTATTCCCTCTGCCAACTTTATTAAGAGGGTAGTGGTGATTTAATTTGGTATGGGGAACTTCCAGTGAAGGATACTCCCTCTATCAATGTGGTCTCCAACTTTTGAATAATTTACAGTCTTAGGGATTTGCCTGGGACACTAATAGCTTAAATGATTTTCTTAGGGTCACACAGCCAGCACATATCAGGCAGGACTTGAGGATTGGTCTTCCTAACCCCTAGGCTGTCTCTCTATCCACTAAACTGCTTATTTGCACATGGTAGATGCTCAATAAACTCCTGTTCAAGTGAAATGAATTAAAATGTTGTCTCTGCCTTTTCTTCACTGTCTTATCTCTGGTGCAGGAATGAAAGTTGGCAGCCACCATTATGGGAAAAGCCTGGCTGGGGAAGCCTGACTACCTGAAAATTAAAGCCATAGCATGAGGCTGGCCACTGAATGGTATAACCTCCAGATGCCACTGCATTATGCTGGAAGGAAAGACCTGCATGTCATCATCTAAAGGTGAAGATAAGCAATTGAAAATCAAACTTAATGGAGACAGAGGAAGAGAAGTGGCAAAAACACACATGTTCTACCATTAATCCTTTTGTTTCCGCAGGGCACCGGTAGAGAAGTAAAAAATAAATGGAAAATGGGTTTAATGGGAAACTCACTGATCCCAGAGTTTATTTGTCTGGGAAAAAGAAATATATTGACACTGAAACGCTAATTTCACAGTAGATAGAGAACAGGCCAAAGGGTTGCAAGAAAAAAGGAGTGACAGAAGTTCAATTCATCCATCACTTGAAGGCTGTCTTAGAGCTCATTACAGTTCTCTTATGGAGAAAAATACATGCCTGTGGACATGAATAAAGCATGTGAAGCCTAAGAGATAATAGCACCAGTCCTAAAAAGTAAATAGAATCTATTTTTTTCTGACATCGACTAGATAGAAGAGAGGCATGGGACACAGCATGAGGATACCTGGCTATGTATTTATCTTAGCTTAAAGAGGTTAGGTGCAATGTTGGTTAAACACTCAGGAATTGTTCATTGTTAGATTATGGATCATTTCAAGCTGCATGGCTGCAGAAAGTAATTAAACCTTCATCAGCCAGGAGGCAGCTATTCCCCAAAATATGACCGGGTCAGTTCAGAAATTTCATTAAAATTCAGTAAGGATTCAAGACTAGAGTATGCTAAAGACTATAGATGACAAAGAGGAGATATCAAATGACATTCTGAAAGGAAACAAAGGAATCAGATGTTTGGATTGGAGCCATAATCTTAACCTCCATGAGCCTCAAGTTTCCTGATGTGTAAAATGAGGAAGCTGGTCTCCTGACTGTTCTCTGAATATGTGTTCCATCTCTCCCCTCTGCACCTTTGCCTAAGTGATCCACCATATTAAGAATGCACTGCCTCTTGGACTCTGTTTTTTAGAATCCCTAGCTTCCTCCAAAGCATAGTTCAATTGCCTCTCCCATAACTAAATCCTTTATTTTTATCCTCCCAATTATTATCATTAGCACTTTCTGAATTTCTTTCAATTGCTTCATACATGTGCACATGAGCAGACACATACATACACAGACGTGCACTCGCATGCACACACACACACACACACACACACACACACACACACACGCACACTGAACTTGGACCTGTGGTTGCATTGTTTTAGAGAATTCCCAGATAGAAATGTCTTCTTCCAATTCTGTTTGTTGCCTACACTGCAATTTACAATCTTAGAGGGAGGTCATTGCCAGTTGTCTTGAGTATGTACAGCCTTGCCTTGCCTTGCTTAAATCCAATTTACCTGCAAGTCAAGACATCACCCTCCTGATGTCATTGATTCTCCTAGAGAATGAAGATGAATAACAACAGCCTTAGAGAACGTTCTAGAGCAGAGATGTTAGACACAAAGCCTGTGGGCCACATGTGGCAAAAACCAGATCAAAATATAACTGGAAATATTTAACAAAATAAAGAAAAAGAAAATAAAACAAAGCCAATGTTAATAGGTTGTTTTCTAAGTAAATATGCTATCTTTAAGGATTCCTTATGTATGATATTGTGGCCTCATTTCTATTAGAGTTTAAAACCACTGGCCTAGAGTTCTGAGAAGCTAAGAGACTGCTTAGGGTCACACAGTCAGTATGTCAGGCAGAACTTGAACCTGGGAGGTCTTTCTTGGCTTTGAGGCCAGATGTCTATCCACTACACCACACTGCCTTTATAATAATACATAATAGGCACTTAATACTTCACCTACTTCATACAGCAGTTCACTCTGAAGCTCATAGATTCGACCACAATAGGTCCCTTCCCAAGCTCCACTTAATGGCTATATTTTGGGCCCTCCTGCCTTAGAGTGAATGTCAATGGTAACTTTCTCTTTGGAACAGCAACCCTGGCCTTCCTTTCCCAGCTTGTTTTTTTTTCTTTTTTTCTAATTAAAGGGGCTATCCCTTGAATCACATTTTTTTTTGGAGGGGGAAGGCAAGGCAATTGGAATTAAGTGACTTGTCCAAGGTCACACAGCTAGTAAGTGTGTCAAGTGTCTGAGGCCACATTTGAACTCAGATCCTCCTGACTCCAGGGCCAGTCCTCTACTCATTGTGTCACCTAGCTGCCCCTCTTGACTCACTTGTTAAAGAGGCCTATTCACTGGTTGGGTATTGCCTCACTCAAAGTGAGTACATGCAAAGTCCTTAACCTAAAAGGGCCAGGGTCTTCCATTATATCCTTGGCCACCCTCAGCCATCCTGATGAATATCTGGTCATTGGACCCAGGTGGCTCTGGAGGAGAAAGTGAGGCTGGTGACCTTGCACAGCCTTCCCTCACTCAAATCAAAGTCAACTGCAAATCATGTCATCATTTCCCTGATGCCATAGTCCTCTTTGAAAATGAAGGACAAACACAACAACTCAACACTTATGAGTAGTAAATAACATCATGTACATAGAGGTTGGGCAGCTTTTTGCTGGGTTATTTATGGGCAAGTGCTTTATCAACTATAAAGTATAACATAGATACATCTAGAGTTGGGATTCGACACTGTATGAACAGTGCTATGACAGGAGAGCAAGGAATTTGGTAGTAAAGGCTAAGTCCCAGAGGATTTAAGTGATTTCCCCAAGGACACACAAGTAGAAAAAGCAAACAATGGGATTAAACCCAGGTCCCTGGACTCAAAAGCTGATATTACTCCAAAAATAATTCTGTAACCCCATTTGTATAAATTTCCTTCATATGGCCCTGAATTATAATTTTACTTTAAGGTTAGTGGTATGTAACTATTTCACCAGTCTGCATTCAAATCCATTTAAAAGTAACCTCATTTAGCAGTAACATTCGTTTGCTTGGTTTTGTAGGTTTTACCACTTATTCAATTTTAAATCAAAGCCAAACCATCGATCAAAAACCCCAGAAATATATGGGCTTTAAAATTATTATTATTTAACAAAAGGAACACACACAGACACACACACAGAATAGTTTCAAGAAGCAAATTCTTCCCTTCTATGTATCCCATTCCACTTAAGAAGTAACCCATAAATTACAGTGTGTGGATTTTGCTTTCATTAGATACCTTCTTTTTAAAAACAGTATGTACTTTTCCACAGTATAGTGCTTAATACACAGTGACCGACTGGCTTTCATAATAGGATTTTTATTTCCCCCACATAACATAAAACAATTGATATGAACCTGGAAGAAGGGGACAACTGTGGCACACTGGTGGTGTGGGAATATACCCTCTGCTAATCTTCCTACAGAGAGAACAAAATAGTTTGACCTCACTAAAGATCAAGATCTTCCAAAGTGAAGATAGTTGGATCCCCAGTTAAGAAGTTCAAATTACAGTGATAGATAAATAAATGGAGAGGTGACATAACACAGTGGACAAAGTACCTTTTCTGGAGTTATAAAAACAAACAAACGTGAATTCATGTTTTGCCTCTGACACCTGATAGCTATGTGACCCTGGGCAAGTTACGCCTTTAGCACCCTGGGCAGCTAGTCTCTAAGACCATATATTACAGAGAAGTTATACATTTGTATTGGTAGCAGGAGCTTCATCATCGATAATTCTCTATTCAGAGCTTCTCAAACTCCGCCTTCCCGCCCCTCCACCCCAGGATCCCTTTTTAGGTTGCATTCTTTTGCATTGTGCAGCCTGAGTGCAAAGTACTCCTTGCCCATACAACACAGGCAAGCACTCCCAGAAACACCTTGGATTCATTACACATTTGGTTTTGTATTAATTTTTGGTTATTGAGCATGCAGAAAACTTTTGCTGCTGCCAATTTTTTATGAACTCTTAGGGGGTCAAGACCCGAAGATTAAGAAGCACTGAAAAGGAAATTGCTGGCTTTGTCAGATTCTACCTCACATGAATAAACGCTGTGTGATTCAACTCATTTATGTTCATACAGAGTACTATCAGGAATCATGACGATTTTGGTTCTGCTTGTTGTTTTCCTGTATAGAACATAGGCTTCTTGACAGGAATAGTGTGAGTGTGATTGTGTGTGTGTGTGTGTGTGTGTGTGTGTGTGTGTGTGTGTGTGTGTGTGTGTGTGTGTGTGTGTGTGTGTGTGTGTTTATCTTCAAGACCATTAACAGCACCTGGTCTAGGGGAGGCAATAAATGTTTGTGATTAATTTGGTACTCAATAATTTTCAGGAGCGCACTGTAATAGCTACTTTGGCCCTAAGCAAACGTTGCCAAAATTGGTTTTTGGCACATTCCATTCTTTCTCTTTCACTTCTTGGTTATATCTCTCAAACCACCCTGGCACCTAAAGTTGTCTGTTTTCCTGCTATCTTAATGCACTTGCTAGGACTTCTCCTCCTGGAAAAGTTCCAAGTGCCAAGGTTAAAGTTCCCTTGCTCCCCAAACCTACTGAAAATCTTGATAGCAAGGGCTTTTAATTAATGTTAGACAATTTGATTAGCTCAGGGGTGGGTAACTTGTAGTCTCAAGGAGACCTGTAACTGTCTAGGTCCTTGGGTATGGCCTTCTGAGTCAAAAAAAAAGTACAAATTCTTATATTAAAGGAATTTGTTCTGTGAAGTTTGGATTCAGCTGAAGGGCCACACTTGAGGCCGCCTCAAGGCCTCAGGTTCCCTACTTCAGGATTAGCTTATTAAAGGAATTCACAGTGAGGTATGATAAATTTAAACATCTATGGAGTATTTTCACTTTAAACAAAAATGATTTCTAATTTTGTTTATTTTATTCTGAACTTAAATAAAACAAGTGTTTCCATAACATAATAGAATAGAAAAAAGATGATTGTACATGAAACTACAAATCTATTATGTGTTACTTACTGTTCTTTTAAATATAATAGTTATCATGTAACTTTCTTTTTTTCTTTATCTCCCCCCCACCCACCCTAGAGAGGGCGACCACACACATCATTATTCTATAAAAATTTCTATTACCAGGTTCTCCCCTCCTGCCCCCCCATGCAGATAATGTCTTCCTTCAAAGGTCCTTTGTAGTTAATTTGGGTATTTATAATAGTCAAAATGACTTATTGAATCAAAGTTGTTCTAAAAACAGTATTGCTATTACTGTGTATACATTCTCTTGGTTCCATTCATTTTGCTCTTCATTATTTAGTGCAAGTCTATCCATAGTTTTCTAAGATCAAGCTTCTAATTGATATGAAAATGTGTCTGTTGAGAGTGAAAAGAATGCTGGATTTGAAGTCAGAGAATCTGCGTTTGAATTCCAACTCAATCCCTTACTACTTGCTTCACTTCTAGTGGCTTAATTTTCCTTATCAGGAAAATGAGAGGATTGAATTTTATGACTCTTAAGGATAACTCCACTTGCAAATCTATGACGGGCTTGAGGGATTGTAGGGTCCTGGATTCATAAATGTTTGCTGACTTGAACATACATAGGGAAGATAGACAGAGAGCTGGATGCAGGGGGAAATATAATGGGTTCCATTTTGGACATAAAGCCCTGGGTTAAAGCCTGGAGCATTTGCATAAAATTATTCTTATTCTCATTGGTGGAGCGAATTTTGACCAAAAAACTGATTGTCTGTGTGAAGGGCAGAGTTGGTGTGAGAGCTTTGGAGGACAGAGACATTCTTTCTACTCTGAGAGAAGACACATGGATTTTGGGAGAAATTTGGAAAGAAAACATTTGGGAGAAATTTGGAAAGAAAACAACTTTGGGAATTTAAGAATACTGTGGAGGAACAATCTGAGTAAATTGATTCAGTCCATATTTTTATACATAAGGAAGGAAAAAAAAATATAGATAATAGGATGAGTTTTATTTCAAAGTTAAAATATATCTGCTTATAATTATTTGTATTTAAAATATATTTGTATATAAAGGAGAAACTATAGTAAATTATAGCAAACACATATCAATATCTATAGCAATATAGCTATATGTTTATATCTATATAAATTGACATGCCTTGTCCCTCTGGTATATGTCCCTAATTTTCAGCTTGTATCTCTAGGGAGTTCAGGGAAATTCCTGGAAAAGTGAAAATGAGACAATTTGTCCTCCCTATTTTTCTTGGTTGAACTGGCGCTCCTAGGTGGAGAGCTCATTCACTTTGTATATTTTTTGGTATATTCTAATGCATGTTACTTGTTTTGATTCCTGTTTGCTCTATGCTTGGATAAATGGGTCTCTTGATGTTCACTATTTGTGATGGTCTCTTATATAACTAACTTTCAGTGGGAAGGGGTCAAGCCTTCAGATAATATATTGGTACCTCTTTTTTAAGGAATAGAAACCAGGAAAGTTGCTTACATCTAAAACAAACAATCATGCCTTCTACACTAGCATTATTTATGGGAAAAAATAGACATGATTCCAGACTGACATCCCCTTTCTGAAAAGAGCAGAACAATTAACCAAATGCCTCCTTTACAGGCAAGAATCAAACTGTATTTTACAGAGCTGTGGGCAAGGGTCCAGAGATCTCTATTTTTGTGCCCCAATAAGTGAGTGAGTAGGTGAGTAGGTAGTGAGTAGGTAGTATGTACAGTAGATAGTAGTAGGTAGTATGGTGGATAGAACTTTGGGCCTGAAGTAAGGAAAACCAGTTGTGTGATCTTAGGCAAGTTACTTTGTCTACCTCAGTTTTCTCAATTACAATAATAGACCCTGCCTTCCCGGATTGTTGCTGATATCACAAATAGTATTTGTGAAGCAGTTAGTAGAGTGCCTGGTACATAGTAGGCACTTAATAGATGCTTGTTCTCGTCTCTTCCTCCCAGTAAATATATAATCCATATGGTATATAGGACCTATGCTGGTAAAAAAAAGATACACTCTACAACCATTGATTTTATGATGCTTATTGGACATGCAGGTGGAGATACACAACAGAGATCTTTCTTGGCTATTAGAAATGAGGGTGTGGAACTCAGGAAAATGATAATGGTTGGATACTGTTCTTGCAGTTCAATAAAAGCCTCCAAGGCTTTCACATGAACTCTTGTTCCAGACCATTGACATCTTATATTTTTGCATTTTATTTTTATCCCAAGGCTAATACTCTATATTATTCCCTATTAATTCCATTTTATTTCATTCCATATGTTAGTTATCCTTTCCAATTTTGTATTTAATCTGGTATTGCTGGGAGGCATAAGACCCATCACCACTGTAGGTGAATTTTGCCCTCTTTCTTTTCCACCTTCGTTCCCTCCCCCAGGCCAAGCTACCCAAAATCCATCCATAACCATTTAATTGCTCATAAGACTTTGATACTACAGAATCCACAGATTCTATTCCTTGGAGATGAAAGACCACCAGGCCTTAATATTTTTCCTGTCACTATTGTAACTGTCTCCCAAAGTTTTCTAGTTCTTATCTTCAGATCTGTTTCTATATCCTCTAAATCCCTAGCACTTTGGCTATATTTAGGTCAGCACCTTGGCTGACCCACTGATGCAATGCAAAGATTCTTAGCCCTTTCCATTTGTCCTGCAGGTAAACTTTCAGATGTTGTTTCCCTCCAATTAGAGTGTGAGCTCCTTGAGAACAGAGAATCTCTTGATTTTCCTATTTGTTTCCCCAGAACTTAGCGCAGTTTTTAGCGTGAAGTAATATCTCAATACATTTTCGTTCATTCATTTTTTACTTCAACCAAGTCATTAAAAAGTATTTATCAAACCGATATAGAAGCGCGAGATTCTGAACTAGAATGCACTTCATTCTAGGGTGTCATTAATTACTCTTCTTTGGATCTGGTCATTGAATTAGTTTCAAATCTTCATAACTACAGAGTTATCCCTTCCACATTATTAGGTTAGGAGCATGGCACTCCCATGGTCTGGAAAATCCACATATATATTTTGTCCCTCCCTTGAGTAAATTATTGTGGTATTAAAAGATAAAATATATTGGTATTTATAATACTCTGCATATATTTTATTCATCTCTGAATTTCTAGATTTTCTCTGTGCCATCTGCTGGATTTCATATGTCATCTGTAGCTTCTGCAAAACTGCCCCCAAATGCCCATTTAATCTTACACTGACCCAAGATACATAGATGGGTAAAGTCTCAACGTGGAAAGCATAGTTCTATTATCATCCTATACATTTATTTCCATATCATCCACCAGAATGTTGTAAAGGATCTTTGCAAATGCCCCTGATCTTCCAGTATGGTGACCTTGTCAAAAAAGGAAATAAGATTAATATAGCATGACATATTCTTAATGAGCTCTAGTGATTATTTGGGAATCACACTTTCCTTATCTAAATGTTCTCAAAACAATTCCTTTAATAATACATCCCAGGATTTTTGTCAAGAATGGAAGCTGAATGGGACAGCTAGATGGTGCAGTTAATAGAGCACTGGCCCTGGAGTCAGGAGGACCTGAGTTCAAATTTGGCCTCACACACAACACTTAATAGCTGTGTGACCTTGGGCAAGTCTCTTAACACCAACAGCCCTGCCTTCTCCTCTCCAAAAACAAAAAGGCAAAAATAAAATAAAATATCATTAAAAAAAAAAAGAATGGAAACTGACTTAATCCAAGTCAGCTTGGAGAATCTCTTTTCTTTATCCTTTTTGAAACATTACCACTCCCTGGGCTCTTTTCTAACTTTTGGCAATTAGCTTGCTAATTTTTTGAGTAAATATTAAGTAATATTGTTAACTCTGATAGATTATTGAGTATTTCTATTTTATATTTTTGTAAAATAAAGTCCTCAAATCTTGGTCACAGGGCCACATTTTATCCAATTTTCCTTAGACAATACTCTCATTTGCATGGTTTGAAATTCTGTTGTTCATTCATTTTTCATTTGACTCTTTATGACCCAATTGGGGGTTTTCTTAGCAAAGCTACTGGAATAGTTTCGTTTACAGCTCATTTTACAGATGTGGAAACTGAGGCAAGCAGAATTACTTGCCATGGGTCACACAGCTAGTAAGTATCTGAGGCCAAATTTGAACTCAGGAAGTTGAGTCTCTGATTTCAGGCTTGGCACTCTATCCACTGAACCACCTAGGTGCCCTAGGTTTTAAATTATGTGGTGTTTTTCAGGAACAGATATCCTCATGTCATTGATGATAATAGATATGATATTCTTACCACATACTTACGGCTGTTAGGTCATTGAAACAATAATTGAAAAACTAAGAAGAAAGTCACACAAAAAAATTTGTTTTGACACACCATTTCATTTGTTCAATCTGCAGCTAAAATGGTAAGAGCCAAAGCTAGTTGCTTTGACAGTACCAATTTCTATAAAATAACGCGAGAATTTACTGAGACGGTCAAATCATGTGTCCTGATTGTTGCTTTTGGACTAGTCACCACTAGCCTCTCACAGATTTATGATTGAGTATGTCAGGGCATTTTGGATAGTAATGTATCGAAATTTAAAGCCTCTAAAATCATCTTGGGCATAGATATTCAGTTGTCACTTTACTAACAGAAACCTAATAAAACCATAGCACAGAATCATCCAAAACATTTAACTGGAAAACTAAAAGGAAACCAATCAAATGTTAGAACCACTCATAGCAACCATTCCCAAAATGAGTGCATCCCACTCTCCAGGGTAGTCCTAGTTCTCACCAGCAAAATAAGAAAACCAAGGTTTGTTCCTGGAAGTTGTGGAGAACTCAAGTTGCTGTTCACAAACAGTGGAAATCAGGATGTGCTGCCAGTTCAGCTAGTGAATACTCTCATACCTTGACTGGCAGCCTCTTCATCTACTGAATCCTAGAATCCTAGGCTTGAATTCTGGTCACTTCTTTAAATCATACTTCCTACTGCACCTCTAGGGCTCTTCCACTTCACTCTTCCCTCAGTTTCTTTACCATAAAGTCACCTCCTCACACAGCAGGCACAGTATTATAAGTATTTACTTTTGGTCATGAGGTCAATGCTGTGGCCTGGGGACTTAAGGGAATGAGTTTTCATTTCACAGTGAGCAGGCAGCAAAATATAGACTTTTTTTTCTGATCTGTTACATAATTTGTGTAGTTTAGAAAACATTGATAACACATTTATTACAAATCTACTATTCAAGGCACTGTACTGGGCAAATAACAAAATAGTCCCTGCCCTTACAAAACTTACATTTTAACAGGGGAGAGAATATGCAGTATGCATAGCAAGCAATATACCAAGTACATACAGCCACTCCTCCAGGGTGATTCAGAGGACATTAAATAATAGCTCCTCTACTGGTCTGAAAATAGACTTTAAGGAACTTTGTTGACACTTAAACACTGATAGAATCCTAATAGAGCTGCCCCAAGCCCCAATATTCCAACTTCATTATAGGCAGTAGGTCCACTGTATCCATACATCTTCCCTCTACCCCTAGCAATGTCCTAACTTCTTCATGCATGCCTCACTGCTCGCTGGAACAACAGGTGTGCCCATGACCTCTTATTTGCCACAGAAACAGCAGGCATGTCCATATGATGAGAACCCAGCCCTCAGACCCATTCCCACAGAAACAAATGTGTTCTTGTACTGAACCACAACCACATCATCCATTTATCCCAAGACAGGACCACAATACCTAACTATCCATCTTGACCAAACAGGACCACAATAGCTAGCCAATCAGAAGACAGCACCACCAGAATGTAGAGCAGGATGCTTGACCATCAAACCATAGAAGGGGTCCACCCAACAATAGCACCTGCGCAGTAATAGTAAAGAACTGACCTAGAGTGAGCTTATGATGTGGAGAGGCTTATTACAATATCATTTTCATATATATATATACCCCCCCAACTGCATGCATTATAGGTAACTGTATGAGCAGTTCCACTGAAGCTGGGACCCCTCCTCCATTACTTAATCCCTTAACACCTCTTTAATATAAGTCATATTCCTATATTCTATGTAAATTTTGATTATGTAATCAGCATCATATTCTCTGTAAAACTGTGTGTCTTGCCTTACTGAAGTTGCTAAATTCCTCTGAGGAACTTATCTACTCTCCAGATCATGAAACCTCAAAACTAGAATAAATCTTTCCAACTGTCTTGGAGTCGACCTAAGTCTCTGTAATTCTGTAGACATGCCCTGCTGCAACGCTACCCGAACCTCATCAAACACTTTAAGGATATTCCAGTTTTGATACCCAAGAGCTTGGTCACTGTAGACATATCTGCACACACACTATTTTCCTGCTTCTTTCCCATTCAAAAGTGATATGCCAACTCCCACTGTTTCTTGCTGTATAATAATGGGAAGTGACTAGTTATTAGTCAGACAGACTGCATTTAATAAGATTACTTTATTTTAGCCTAAAGACCTCTGATATGATGACTCTAAGTGTTCATCTTCAACTATCTAGTTAGGTGTACAGGTTTTTATCAGGTATCAATGCTGGAAACGGATTAAAATGTAAAGGCCCTAAGCCCCAGTTTCCTCTAAAATTGATGGAGTCAAGTATTTGATACTCCCTCAATCATATTAGAGAAATGGTTACCTAAGGAAAGTATCAGTCTTTATATCCAAGAATCTTTTTTATTTGGGAAAAGGGCAACATGGTAATAGCAGTATGTTTGTATTTTGTTAAAGAAATTTCTGGGGTGGCTAGGTGGCACAGTGAATAGAGCACCGACCCTGGAGTCAGGAGGACCTGAGTTCAAATCCAGCCTCAGATCCTTAATTTAATATACTTACTAGCCATGAGACCTTGGGCAAGTCACTTAACCCCTATTGCCCTCCAAAAAGCCCCCCCCCCAAAAAAAAAAGAAAGAAAGAAAAGAAAAGAAAATTCCGACAACTTATATGCAAAATCTGCCTAGTTCCAGGGTTCATGACAAGATGCCAGCACAGCCCTTAAGGTTCCCAGCACCGGGCCCCCTCCTGATTTGAGGAAGTCAGAGAAAGCCTAGGGATTCCAAAAAAATCCTAACCCAAAGCAATCTGTTTGCCAGAGCTTTCTGGTCTTTCTTTGCCTCAAATGATGATTTTTTTTTTCTTTTTCATTTTCAGCAGAGAGATTTGTAGTCAGGGAAAATAAATATTAAAAGGAAAATCATATTGAATTGATATATTGAGTATTTGGTGGGAAGCAGATGGGAGGAAGGGTAAAGGAGTGAGGAAAGAGGTTATACAATTTTGATTTCTTCATACACAAGCCAGATTCTGGCTAAAGATTAAAATGGCAAGTATAGATTATTCAGAAGAGGCCAGGCTTTTGGATTTTTTTTCACACCTCACCATTAAGTAATCTATCTTTTTCATGAATTTTAGTTGCCCAAAGAAGATCCAAATTACATAACTTATTTCTAAGTTTTTTAAATTTCATTTTAATCCAAACACAGCCATGTAAATAATCTTTTCACCCTTGTCTCAGTTCTAATTAATTCTTTTGCATTGGTCTCATCTACAGCTGGTTCCTGCATGCATTATCATGCCAGAGACTGGGGCTTAATAGTATTAGGTATTTTTAGCTTGCAAGGTAAATTATATTATTCTGTTGCAAAGTACCACCTATAAGTTCAAGTAGGAACCACTAAATATTACCTGCCACCACATTATATCTAGCTAGGAAAGCACATCTGGGAGATTTGTTTTGTAGCTACTTTGCCAAGAGCACTGAGTGTTTGGAGAATAAAATATTTTATTTAAAAAAAAAACAAAAACAAATTTCTCATCCAAATACAAAAAGAGGGGAAAAAAGGCATTTTATGCAGACAGAATGGAAAAAACGTCTTATTTTCTCTTGCTTTCTGTTCCCTATGAGAATCACAGTGAGTACAAAACCATGAAAACAATAACCCCAGCTGCAAGAGCAATGAGGCAATTTATTAGAGAGATGACATTTTTAATGAAAACCACTTGCTGGAGGAGAACAAAAGGGCCTGTTTGGTTAGAAAGATGCTCTTGATACTCCTCTGAAGTGCATGAAAAAGTAATTTCATTTAAACGTCATACCCAGAGCAGCTGAATTTCCTGGGGCTCCAGATGTTGTCCAGTGCAGATGCTGAACAAATGGAACTAAAGTCCTAACAATTGAGAATAGAGAGGAGAGGAGAGACAGATAGACAGAGAAAGATATCACTAGAGAAACAACAAAAAGAAAGAAGGAAAGAAGAAAAAAAGAGTAGGAGGGAGGGACAGAGAGAGCACAAGAGAATATTTTTGGCTTTAAATGCAACAAAATCATCGGTGAAAAGATGAGTGAGATGGGAAAATTGAAATTGAAATTTTATTGTTGGACATAGGACATTGTCTTGAATCATTTCAGATCTACTTGGAAGTTTCAGTGCTGAGCTTCACAAAATAGAAACCTGTGGGCGTAGCTGTCGTTCTTTTGGATTTTGTTAGTGGTATTCTGTAAGTTATTTAGCTAGCGTTGTTTTGGCTGAATTCCCAAAGTGATTAAAATTAGTATGTTTATAGGCAGAAACTTGGAACTCTAAAACAGAAAGATTATTATTACTTTATAATATTAATTCAAATATTTCCTGTTAAAAGGGTCACAAATGCCCCCATTTCAGTTCAGTTCTTCATATCTCGGGAGCATTTAATTTTCAGTCATCTGAAACAGCCCCAGCTGACCCATACTTGTGAAACTGACTTGTCGAGTGACAGGTTTATAGTACAAGAAAGAAACATACTGAAGGTACTTCTCATAGCAAATCAATGAGGCTTAGCAGAGCAGTGGCTGAATTACCACTGAGGGAATCATTGTGTACTTTATTTGGGACAGAAGTGAAAGCAGTTTGGTGGGCATTACAGCAAACCGACTTTTACCTTTCAAACTTTTGCAAGGATCAATTCCTGAGTAGCCTGAGAAGACACTTCAAGCAAAGGAGCATGAATGTATAAAGCTATATTTAACACCTCAGGATACAAATGAGAAGACTTTTAGGAAACCCTCTAAGAGGTGGGTGGGTCACATTAGCAGTAAGTGTCTACCTTTAGTTAGAAAGGTTTCTAACAGTTACCTAAAGGCTCCCAGCCTATCAGGCAGAAGGTGTACCCATTAGATTGACCATAGAGTGAGGAGGTATTCACCTCTATAGCATGATTTCAGAGGTGCCAGGAAGTGTCTGGCACCAAAAGAATTATTTCCTATCCATGGGAAAATTCTCCATTCCCGTACCTAAAGTTCTATCAACAGAGTCTCAGCCTTTTAACTGAAGGATATAAATGCTGTTTAAATTAAAAAAAAAAAAACACCTCTTATAAGAGTACTGCTTTAAACTATTATTGATCAGAAGCTTAAATTTTGCCCAGGATTCCATCTTGACTTCAGAGTTAGTGTGCCATATGTAGTAAGGAACTCTCAAAATAAGAATAAACTAAAAATGACACTATTTGGGCTTTTAGTCTTGGCTCTGTCTCTAACTAGGCACATAACTTTAGATTAAGAGATGAAATAATTTTATCTCTCTCTACTTGAGTTTTAAAATGAAGACATTAGACTAGTTGACCCCTCAGGTTCCTTTCAATTTGATAGGCACATCTCACTATAAATGAAAGCTCTGGGAACATATTTAGATGACAAGAAAGAAGAGAACCAGAGAATTTTGGTCGAGTAAGTTCAGTGGAGAGGTGAAGAAATAATGGATACAAATTAGGGAAGGTGACGACAAATCAGACAAATTTTGGGGGCTTCAAAATTTTGGTAATGGGAAGGTCTATTAATATTGTGATTTATCTTTTACACAGAACCTATCAGTGCTGCAAAGTTATGGGCCTGGTTGTAGTACACTGGCTCTGCCATAAGGAGACCCAATTCTCCTGGACTCCAGTATGTCTGTGACCTTAATGAAGTGGGTATTCCTATCAACAAGGAACACAACCTATCCCTTTCAGTACAACTCATATCCATGTTTTCCCTTAAATCTACCTCAGCAGGGTCACCCAATGATGTTAAAGGCTTCTCTACGTTCTCTTAACATTGTGTAGATACCAACGGAGTATAAGACTTCTCCATAGATCATCTCTCATCTTTATATAATAATAAAAATAAGGATTTTCAAGTTATTGATTAGAAATTTTAAGGGAATTCCCTAGCAAATGTATTACACTCACATTATACTATCTGACTTCCATAAGTAGCATTAAAATATGTCTATAACTTCATAAAATAAATCATTTTCCAATTTATGAGCAGATGGATGAAAACATAACTTGGGGAGATAATTTTCAAACATACATTAACACAATAATTGCAGCATGTATGCTTAGGCTCTTTAACCTGTAAATGAAAATTAATATGGATTCAGCAAGCAAAGGACAAAAATACTTCATTGCCCTGAATATGGAACCCTTCATAGAGCTGTAGACCCTAAAGCTATTATTATCTATTTGCTGGAATTCTGCACCTAACACTGGTTTCCTGAGACAGAAAATGAAAGGATTAATAGCAATTAAAAATTCACCATGCATGTTCACTGCTCTCTGAAAAGAGATAGTATTCTGGAAGTTTCCTGCACTCTATTCCTCTGGCTTTTCAAAAGTATGTTAGTCATTGTCAAAGTCACTCAAATGTGGAGCCATTATTCCACGTAACACAGACCTCTTGAATTCCTTTAGGTTGGCTGTTCAGGAAGCTCTTGTGAGCAAGGTAAATTGACAATGTAGTTTGACGTAAAAGTATGGAATCAAAATTCCTGTGTTCAGATCTCAGCCTGATGTCCTTATCAGAATGACCTCAGGCCCCTCACTTCACTATTCTATTCTAGGCTTCATCTTTCCCATCTGGAAAATAAGGCTGAACTAGATGATTGCCAAGTACTTTCTAGATCAAAATTCTAGGATTTATAATCTTTGGACTTAGCGATATTAGCAGAACATCATCAGGCCTTGTGCCCAGTGGATGAAGTAAAGTGAGCAAATGCTTATTCCTTCATGCCACCTCCCTGCCTCTGTCACTTACTCCCTGGGTTACCTTGGGAAAGTCATGGGCTCTGGACCACCATTTCCTCATCGCAAAATGAAGAATCTGGATGACGTGCCCTCATAACTCTTCCAGCTCTAAATCTATGATTCTGAAATCTCCCATTCCAATAATACATATGAGATGAGGCTGAGACTAAGGCAGAGACTAGGTAGAGATGAGGAGCAAGTTGAGATAGGAGATGAGAAGAAAGAAAGAGCTGTTTGGAGAAAAATAGTGTTTAGGATTGGGCCCCAAAGGGTGAAGGTAACTCCTGACTTAAGGGGGAAACCTATATAACTAAGAGATGATACAAAGAAATGAGATATTAGGCAGGGCCCTACAGAGGAATCCCTTTAACATTTATTTTGATTTTATTATTGGATTACCACATATAGAGATCATTTCTGCAAAATTCAAAGGGTTAGATTTAATCATCTTTAAGATTCCCTATAATCATGAGGAGATGACTTTCCAAGGTCTGTCCTCTCCCTAAATCTTATACTATGCATGACCATGTACCCAATTTTGCAGTTACTACAGAGAAGCTAACTACATAGAGAACCACACAGTCAGCTGGAAGTTTAGATTCTCCATGTCTCTGCAAGCATAAAATAATAGTTGGGTTGTTTTTAAACTTTATAGTAATTCTATTCAAGTATCATAAGTTACAAGATCATAGATTTAGAACTGTAAGAGACCTTAGAGACTATATAGTTCAACTCCATCATTTTTCAGTTGGGGAAACAGTTTCATAAAAATGACTTGCCCAGGGTCACACAATAAATAAGTATAGAAGGAGGTATTCGAATTGTGTCACCCTAATTCTAAAGATAGTACTTTATTCATTATGCTATATGGCCTCTCATTTACCTTGTGTTCTATCTTTAAAACTAGGGACCCTTGAAAATCAGGAAATCTGTTGTCGAGTCATTTTTCAGTCACATCCTGCTTTTCATGATGCCTTTCAGGGGTTTTCTTGGCAAAGATACTGGAGGGGTTTGCCATTTCTTTCTCTATTCATTTTACAAAAGAGATAATGGAAGCAAACAAGGTTAAGTGACTTGCACAGGGTGAGACCATTTGAGCTCCTGTCCTTCTGACTCCAGGCCCAATGTTCTATCCACTGCACCACATAACAGTAAATGAACTCACAAATTAAAAATGCTTAGATACTCTACAAATCTAGCATTTTTCTATTGTAGAAAGACACATGAAAGAAAAAAAAAGGTCGGCACTAATGTTCACATGTAGTGGTAAGCTTATATTGGCAGAGAGGGACAGCTTGGACCAGAAACTGGACCTTTGAAAAACCTATGAAAACTTTTTTTTAAATTATAGTAGTATATTTGTTAACAAAGAATTTGTTCCAAGAAGTCAATCTAATCATTTATTTAACCCTTTTATTTAAACCCAGTGTCATACATTTTGAAAAATTATTATTTTGTGGTACAAATAACCCAGGAGGAATAGGCATGTACTAGGACATGAATTTCCTTGCTGCTTATATTTGATAAATACTTTCTCTCTCCCTGAATAATAGGCAAAGTGGATTGCATACTGCTCCTACAACCTTCTAGAGGGTACTCTCATGTCTTATGCCCTTGATATGTTTCAGTTTGAAACATATCACCCTCATTCTTTAAAATTGTATCTGCTTTTCGACTGGTCCTTGACTCTTCCAGAATCTCTTGTTTCCCAGGAACTATCACTACTAAGCCAGCAATAAATCTCTAAGGTACAACTTATGGTAATTTTCTCCTTACCTAGGGCAACTTTATTCAAACAAATTTTATGCCCAGAGGATCAGTTAGCACCAGGCATGGCACACAATGGATGTTTAATAAATGGTTTATCATTCATGCATTTATTTATTTATTTATTTTTTGCTTTTCGGAGGGCAATTGGGGTTAAGTAACTTGCCCAAGGTCACATGGCTAGGTTTTTGTTTACGTGTGCATTAAGTGTCTGAGGCCGGATCCGAACTCAGGTCCTTCTGACTCCAGGGCCGGCACTCTACTCACTGCGCCACCTAGCCGCCCAATTCATGCATTTATTAATCAAGGTGTCAATGGATTTTTTCCCCTTTTCTTAGACTCTATGACATTTTCCTTGAAAGGGATACCTACCCACTTCATATTTAAATTGGTATACACTTGAAACTTTGAAAAAGCATGAATACTTTTTAAATATCAATTAGAAACTCCTTGCCTTTTCTAGGATTTTCACATCCCCATCTCACAGTGTTTAGCAGTGTAATTAATAAAATGATATCTCAAACCCCACGTTTATATGTAAAACTGTCACATAATCTATTGTCTCTGCTTGAGAATGGGCATTTTGGACTAACAAAATTCCACTGCCTTCCCAAAGGAATTTTTATTAGAATACTCAGTGTATTTTCATAGGTCATTAGGGATGAATTGTTCTAAAGATAGTTTAAACTCCTGGTTTGATTGTGGGTAGAGAGAGTTGGAAATAATGAGATTTTACAGGACCTTTAGCTCTAATGAGACATTAGTAGATCATTGTTTTCATCTTTTTTACCTCTAATGAGATTTAAAATTATAAACCATTTTTAAAGATTTTGCTCACAGTAGACCTTAGGTTTATAATGAAGATAATAGTTTTAGAGCAAAAAGATAGTGTCATTAAAATTTGGTACACCCTGGAGTCAGAAGGACCTGAGTTCAGATCCAGCCTCAGACACTTAATACACACAAGCAAAAACCTAGCCATGTGACCTTGGGCAAATTACTTAACCCCAATTGCCCTCCCAAAAGCAAAAAAATAAAAAAAAAATAAAAAAAAGAACTTAAAATTTGGTACAAAACAGTACCCCCAAATATCTTTTTTTAAAAATATATTCTATTAATACAAATATAGTTTAAAAAAACCAATGATTAATATTTATTTTCTATCTTCCAACTCTAGGTCATTTTCCTTTTTTTTTGTCTTTTGTAAGGCAATTGGGCTTAAGTGACTTACCCAAGGTCACACGGCTAGTTTTTGTGTTAAGTGTCTGAGGTTGGATTTGAACTCAGGTCCTCCTGACTCCAGGGCTGGAGCTCTATTCACTGCGCCACCTAGCTGCCCCTAGGTAATTTTTTTTTAAAAGCAATTGGGGTTAAGTAACTTGCTCAAGGTTACACAGCTAGTCATTATTTATGTGTGGGTGCTCATTTTCTGAGGCCGGTTTCGATCTTGGGTCATCCCAACTCCGAGGCCGGTGCTCTTACTCACTGTGCCACCTAGCCGCCCCACTAATTTTCTAATAGGAATTCCAACAGGCCATCACTTTACAAATGTGTTAGAAAAGAACATCTTGTTTAGGAAAATTATAGTTATCCAATAAGGAACCCACAAACTAATCATACAGTCAGCGCTTCTGTCTATCTTTCTATTCTCTGTGGCCTCTTTCTATATGATGGTGTACAGCTGAAGGAATTGTTTGGGAAAACAAGCCTTCAAGAAAAGAGAAAAGGAAAATACAGGATTGTAAATTAGAGTTGCTTCTGTCCATGTATGACTAATCAAAATAAAGTAAACAAGGTCACACTGAGAAAATGAAAATCTATCTCTGTTTTTCAAAATGAAGAGCATTCTTCTAATGGATTGGCAGATTAAGACTTAATTGTTTGCAACATATGAATCAACTCTAGAGTATGAAATTATATTTCTAAATGCTTGAAATAGAATTTTGAGGAAAACAATCATACCTTTGCTCTTAGCTTTCTGTGAGATTATAATGATTGGTGACTTGGGTAAAGGTAGAAGAAAGAGTTAGAAAAAAAACTTGCGGGGGGTGGGGAAATAGATTAATTAAAAAAAAAAACTCTGTTTAACCAAAAATACCAATTGTGTCAGGCAGGCATTCGTTAAGTAAAAAAATGAAGAATGATAATAATGTCGCCATTCTCTTCTATGTTTTAAATAGAGGATACTTTAGAAATGACAATTTTAAGGACAGAAATAATGAATATTGAAGGGCTTTGGAAAGACAGATATTCTATCTGTTGTAATTGTGAGTTGATCTAAGAATTCTGGAATGGAACTTGGAATTATGCTAACAAGTGACTAAAATATGCATACTCTTTGACTCAGAAGTCCCACTGCTAGACATATATCATAGGAAGCCATGGACACAAAGAATGATTACATATATGCCAATATGTCCATGGCAGCTCCTTTTATGGTAATGAAAAACTGAAACAAAGATTATGCCCTGTAGCAGCAAGCACCCCAATATCCCCAGGGTAGCTGCCAATATAGGTTCTTAGATCTGCTTTTCAAAAGGAAAGCAACTCAAATTGGGTTAACAAGCTTACTTTAATCAAACAAACACACATTACCTAGTTCAGGGGAAAAAGGTCAGCACCCCAAACTTCAGAGTTACAGAACTTCAGAGTTACAGACAGGCTTCCAAACTGTCCCAACATTACATACATCAATACCAAATCACAGTTACCAGAGAGGGAAGCATCAACATCTGGGTTTTCAAAGCCGGGGGGCTCTCAACAACAGCTTCCCAGAGTCTCATCTGATCAAATCACACAGCACTTCTCAAAGTGAGCCCCAAAGCAAAGCCCCTCATCAGAGTTTATATAGCCTTCTCCTGGCTCAAAGATTGTAACAACCTCCTTGACCCACTGCCCAATCACAAAGTATCAAGGTGTGGGCTTTCCTGAAAAATAAGCCTCCCACCACAGGCTCCAGGTGCACTTAAGCTAGGGGCAGGGAAGATCTTTAAATTTGCATTTCCATTACATGCCCTTGATTGATTGATTCAGAAAAGACTAAACAAATTGTGGATTGTGAACGTAATGGAGTTGATTAGGCACTGTGAGGGCTAAGAAACATATATAAGGTATGGGTCCTGATTGTCAGAAGGTTACATGGCAAGAAGGCATGGGTGTTTGTGTGTATGTGTGTGTATGTATGTGTACATATATGCATAGATATTTATATCTATATATCTCTATAGATATATACACACATATACATATATTATAGTGCATATATAGTGTGTATATATGTATGTATGTATGTACGTATATATATACATATACACATACATACAAATATAGTGGTTGCCCTACAATTTCATCCATGTGCTTTTTCCATCTTACAGTGCAAATCACAACCAACTCATACTTTCACATCCTATGTAATTTTTATTCTTATCTTTCCATAAACTTTTCATAAATGAACTACCCAGGAGACTTCCCTCCAGGTCTTTGAATATTTTGTGGATAGTACTGTAACAATCAGTCTATGCATCTATTATTTCTTGAAACATATCTGGTCTACCTCCCTTTCTGCTCATACATGTCTTTAATGATTCCTTTTGCCTTGAGTTTTTTGTATACAAATCACTGTTGGAAATGTGTTGTAACCTACTTAACATTCATCTTGTATTTCTCCTTGCCTTATGGTATTATTCCAAAACACACATGCATAAATAATTCTAATGTAGGGCATTATATGTAAGTAACATATGAGTGCTATAGAAGAAAGAAAAATCAGGTCACTTTCAGCTGAGCTGCAGGAGATAGTCTTTGAAGTGAGCCTTGAAGTAAGAGTTTAATAGCTCGGGGACATTAGGAGGGCCTTCTAAGAGGAAGGCCTAACAAAAATAAATGCATAAAGTTGGAAAGTACAAGGTATATAAGTTGGGGGGGGGTAATGAGCAGATTAGTTTGGGGCAGAACTATAGCATATGGTAATAGAGAATGAGGCTGAAAGTCAGTTAGTGCCAGACTATAGAAAACAATAATTTATTAAACAAAGAAATGTAGACCTATTTGTAAAAAAAAAAATAAGAGTAAAGATTTTAAGGCAAGGAAGACATATTTTGAGACTAGTGTTTTAGGAAGACATATATATATATATATATATTTTATATATATATATATATATATATATATATATATATATATATATATATATATGTATAATAGCTACCAAGATGGAAAAGGTTTGAGTAGAGTCTTGCTAATGGACAGTATCTTTATCATAGAAAGATTATGTTTTTGAAATTTGTAGATTTATTACCTGAAGGCTGGCTACCAGAGAGTGATTTCCTTTTTCCTATAGTAACTCATGATACTATCCATTACAGTGTGGAGGGAATCAAGGGAATAATATTTATGCCAATGAAACCCTAGATTAAAAAAATATTAAAGTATAAGGTTTAGGAGAGATTTCAGAGGAGAGAAACTAGAGGAACACAAATTCATTGGAAGGCTATTTTGTACCATTTTAGAGTTAAAGCAATAAAGCTAAATTAGGACAATGAGAGTGGATATCAAAAAGCATGGATGGGTATTTTGAGGTAAGGATCAAGAAGATCTTCTGTCCTATAATTGATATGGGGATGAAGGAGTCAAAGCTGAGGAATCAGAGATCAAGACATAAGGGCTCAGTACTACATATAGGAAAAATTGTATTCTGTATTTGGAATTCAAAGACCTTCTCCGTCTAACTTCTACCCATCTTTTTAGGTTAATTTCATATCACTCCCCATCGTAAAATGTGTTCCAGTCGAAATTACCTATTTTCTTTCCTCCACACATGATATTCGTTTTTCTGTCTATATGTTTTTGTATGGATTGTCTCCCAAGCTGGGAATACTCTTCTCTCTTTACCCTCTTGGAATCCTTAGCTCATCTCATGACTCATGTCAAGTACTATCTCCTATATGTGGTCTCTCCTGATTCCCCCAGGCTGTTAACCCTACTTCCTAGAATTACTCTATGTGCAAACATTGTATTTACTTATTTGTGTACATTTTATTTCACTGAAACATCCCAGGTAGAATTGAAGGTCTTTGAAAACAAGGAGTGTTTCAATTTTATTTTGTCTTTGTATACTCACCATAGTTCCTGGAATACTTCTGGTGCTTATATGTTTTTTTTTTTTTTTGGCAAATTAAATTGAATTTGAAAAAGAGCCAATGAAGAAACCAGAAAAAAAAAAAGATAGATCCCAGAAGCGGGAAGGGTATAATAAAAACCAAGGATAGAAAGACTGTTAAGAGTTAGGCAGTAAGCAACACTGTCAAATGCTGTGTGGAAGATTTCAATTTATCAGCAAGGAAGATTGGTGACCTTTGAGTGAAGTCAGCAGCTACTAGGTAGTACAGTGGTTAGAGCACTGGGTTTGGAATCAGGAAGACTTATCTTCATGAGTCCAAATCTGGCCTCAGATGCTTAGTAGTTCTGTGACCTTGGGCAAGTCACAATCCTATTTGCCTCAGTTCTTTCATCTGAAAAATGAGCTAGAGAAGGACATAGCAAACCAGTCCAATATCTTTGCCACAAAAACCCCAAATGGAGTCACAAAGACACAACTGGAATGACTGAATAGCAGCAGTAACAATTTCAATAGAGTAGTAGGTGTTAAAATCAAAGTTCAGTGATTTAAAGAGAGAATAAAGTGGAGACAGTCTTTGTAAAGTATTTGTTCTAGAAGTTTTTCATGGAAATGGAGAGAAACAGGACAGGAGCTAAAGGAGGCAGCAAGGTCAAGTGAAGTGTCTTTCAAAACAGTAAATATCCAAAGATGTATGAAGGCAAGAGGAAAGAACCAGTTAAGGAAAGAGATTGAAGATGCTGGGGAAGGGGAAGGGAAAGGTAAAGGAACAAAGGTTTGGATGAGATTGGATGCATGGAAGACACAGAGATATTGACCTTGGAAATGCCATTTACCTTGTCCTATAGGATTGGAGAGGAGAAAATCATTACCTAGAGGAAAAAACAGAGATAGTTTGAAGGGGACAGAATGGAAAATGACAGAAATACATTATGTACTAGATTTTTACAGGGAAACAGAAGACTAAGTATTCTACAGAGAGTAATTATGGGATCCATTTAGATTGCTAAAGACATTTGAAAGTATAGAATAAGCTTTTCTCCTGGTTGAACACAGTTGGAATAATATGTTGTTCATTCTCCTGTGTCTCTGATTTCCCTTCCCTATCTTTAACATGATTTTCCTTGACAAGGAATATCTTTCCTTCCTTCCCTGTTCCTGCTGGATATATAATATATCTCATGAAAAAGAGAGCTCCATTAGGGTTTGCCATGGAGCTAAGATGATCTGGGGTACCTGCTAGGTTGGGCAAGTACATGGTAGCACTCTTTTAATGTTTATCTGGAACTGTCAGTTTTATGTATCACTCATTTCTCCCATAGTGTGTAGGTAATTCAAAATTCTTCATCTCTTGTATTTTTCACAGTCATAAACTATATTAGTTCTAGTGCCATGGAGTTCTGCATTAAGCAAATATGTAGGGGAGCTGATTTATTCACTGTACCCACCTCCCAATATATTTCTATAGGAACAACATGGGATTTCATAGGGCAACTTTAAGTTTTATTACTCAGCAGAGATCACTATTAAAATGCTACTAAAATGATTGCTACTAATACTGAATCTAAAATATACTGAAGACACAGTATCCTTAAAATTGCTCATTTCTATAAGAGTTTCAGACAGGGTAGAAGAAAAATACAATAGATGTTCTGTTTGGACAATGGAAGAAAAAAAGGAATGGTATTATTTATCCATCTTAATGACCAAAGAGAGGTAGATGGTTAATCATCAATTGCCACTAAATCAATTTTCTAAGAGAGTGTAAAACACAAAACCATTTTTGTGAATAGGCCCAAGATGAGCACTTGTTTAAAGGACAACAGAATATAATTTGTGTGTGTGTGTGTGTGTGTGTGTGTGTGTGTGCTTCTCAAAACACTACTCTATCTGCAAGGTGACTGGCATGGACATTGGACATAAATCCTTAACAGAACACATAAATTAAAAACAATTTCCCAGTGAAAGTCAAAGTAACTTTGGGAATGTCTTTGTTTTCACTTTGGTCATTGACATCTATCCTTATCCAATACATGGAAAAGACCAGGGTTCAAAGGCATGAGGACACATCTGATGAAAACATAGATATTTCTTGACTGGCAGGCTTGCTTGCCAGCCATTGTGGAGAACAAAGAAATCTCTCTGTCAAAGAGAATCAAGAAAAGCAAGCAGCTTATATGAAAATATTCTTATGAAGAAACTTGAAAAGAGCCTCACACATAATAACAGCAGGGAGGATTCTGAGTGTCTTCAAAAGAAGTCTCATTAAAATGACGGATTATTAATGAGACAAAGGAGATCCAAGGCACCCTACCAGGGAAATTTTTATGATATATACCACAGCAATGTTCTTATATT
This sequence comes from Gymnobelideus leadbeateri, assembly GCA_011680675.1. Classification (NCBI taxonomy): domain Eukaryota; kingdom Metazoa; phylum Chordata; class Mammalia; order Diprotodontia; family Petauridae; genus Gymnobelideus; species Gymnobelideus leadbeateri. Next base: position 364,685 of record WOXC01000265.1, read on the forward strand.
TAACCTACTGCATATCTTCTAAATGATTTTGGCCTTCTAGTCACTATTTTTGGTTAGCACTAGTGACAGCAGACCTCCAAAAGTGATTACATGTTTCTGGAATAAACTAGATGCAAAACGTTAGGACAGGTGCCAAGTAACAGTTCAGACTCCTGGTCCCCTGGTTTTGTGATTCAAGATTGTGTTTGGCTTAACTTCTAGCAGTTTAATCATCATTTATTCATATGGATGCGCCTATTCTTCATCAGAAAAATAAACACATTGAATTTTCCAGACTTTGGTCTTCAAATACTCTTCCTATTTTGGCCCAAGTTACTACCTAGGCTTCTAAATGTGCAATGAGCAAAGAACTGGACCTATAACTATGAAGACCCAAGTTGAAATGCAGCCTCAGAGACTTTTTAGATGATGCGACCTTGGGCAAGTTCTGCTCTTGGGTTGTCTCTAAGATTGAAATTCACAGATGTTCACAAGTTTGACTAAGAGCCTGATTAACTAGAAGCTTTTAGATGGGGTCCACAGCTTTGGTACTGTATGACATTATATTAAAGTATAATATTCAGTCAGTCAAGAATTTATTAAGCATTTAAAATGTACCAGTGTTAAGCATTGAGGACACAAAGAAAGCAAAAAGTAGAGGCTCTTACCTTAAGGAGCTCATATCCTAATGGGGGAGAAACAAAAGATAAGAGCTGTGATCTCTCCAAGTTTCTTCAGGTTCTACAGTCACTTTACATACTTCTGGCTTTCGGTGCTAAGAGAGAAAATGGAAGATGCCAACCCTCTATCAAGGTGATGAAGAATCTTTTCCATACTGAAGATGTTGGTGAACTTTCTCTTGGGTGAGATTTTGGACACTTGGTTGAAGTGAGTCGCCTTGTTCACTCTCTGTCTGGGGTGTGTATAATGTATATATGTAGTATGCTATATATGCACACATATATACATACACACATATACACTTTCTCTTATTTATGTTTGGCTATTGAAGTGAATAAATGGATTTCTCTTCTCCCTTTTATATGTGGTTCTTTGTAGAACTGGTGTTTGGTGGGAACAGAGACAAGCCTTGAGTATAAAACTGGAAGTCCTCTTGGTCCTTTCCCCATCAAAAAGCAGTGATTAGTAGTTAGGCTGAACTTGAAAACCAGATGCCCTAGATAGTTAATATTTGGGGGAGCTGATAGATGTAATTCTAGCCTGGTACATGACTCTCCCTGAGAAAAGCAGAGTGGCCAAGATTCTGTCCCCAACTGCATGCTTCCTCTCCTGGTAGGAATTAAAGTTTCTCTCTTTTTTGGGGGTGGGGGAGGGGAAAGTAGGGCAATTGGGGTTAAGCGACTTGCCCAAAGTCACACAGCTAGTTTTGTGTAAAGTATCGGAGGCTGGATTTGAACTCAGGTCCTTCTGACTCCTGGGTTGGTGCTCTATTCACTGTGCCACCTAGCCGCCCCTAAGGTTTCTCTTAAAGAAAGGTGGGGAGAGAAAAGGCTAGACTAGAGATGCCTGTTTTGCCGCCTTTTGAGCCACACAATAACACCGTCCTGATACATGGTATGGAGGGGAAATGCAGCTATCACCATCAACACACACACTTAATATATATAGGCACATGTTGAATATAATTATTACATGTTATATACTATTGCATATTATTGTATACATATTCTACAATATATATCACATATATGAAACGTCATATCACAAGGACAGAGTAAAAATACTAGGAGTTAAAAGAACCATGACATGCCTCCTGCAGAAAGTGAGATTTGAGTCAAGTTTTGAAAGTAGCCAAGAGGTGTAGGTGAAGAGAGAAAACATTCCAAGCAATGTGGACAGCCAACTAAAAGCTTTGGAGTTGGAATATGTAATGTTATGTAGGAGGGTCAGTGACTGAAGTTTAAGAAGACAGTAAAATTTAAGAAGATTAGGAAGATGGGACCCAGGTCAACAACCCAGGGCACAATCCTTCACGGGATGCTAAAGAATTTAGCCAGGGGCGGAGCCAAGATGGCGGAGTAGAAACAGCTCTTCCAAGCCACTCTGCCCCCAGATTCCCCACAAACTATGTAAAAGGGGACTCTGAACAACTTCTGGAGCCCCAGCACCCACAGAACGACACAGAGAAGCTAACCTCCCGCTGAGGACAGCCCAGCAACCCTGCAGGAAGGACCAGCGCAGTGGTCTGGGACCTGGCAGCGCGGAGCGAGCAGAGCACAGGAGCCGAGCAGAGCCCAGGTCCCTGTGAGCCGAGGTTTTAGCCCCAGGGCGGCAGGGCCAGCAGTCAGCTGGAGGAACCCCAGAACACCAGAAGCTGTGGCGACTCCAGAATTATCAACATAGACATGCCTAGGACAAAGTAAGAGGTTGGTGTCCTATGGACTTTGGGACTGGTATTTAGGGAATGCATTGGCTCCCTCCCCTGGGGGCTAGAAGCCACTGAGGAGACATGCCATTTTGCAGTTTTCAGAGGCGGCTCCAGCTCCCGGCCTCCAAATCTTAGGGAGATCCAGCGATCAGTCTTGGGGGGTAATCGCTCTTGCTTTAACCTCCCTGAATCTGGATTGTGATCTAGGGTGGAAGCCGTGGGTGGGTTTACAGCTTGCCAGAAACGGAAGTTGCCCCCCACACGTTCGGGACGAAAATTCCTCTATCTGGCCTTAAAGCAATAGTGTGGCAACAAGCCTAAAAGTCAAGTAATTAAGTGGCAACATGCCAAGGCAAAGGAAACAAAAATGCAACCCTAGACTCCTATTTTGGGGGCATAGAACAGGAAAAGGACTCTGAGGTCAGAAGTCCTGCTCCAAAAGCCCCAGGGGAAAACATGAGCAGGTTGCAGGCCATAGAGGACCTTAAGAAGGACTTTAAAAATCAAATAAGAGAAGTGGAGGAAAAATTGGAAAGAGAAATGAGAAGGATGCAGGAAAAGTATGAAATGAGGGTCAACAGCCTGACTGAGGAAAACAACACCTTAAAAAATAGACTAACTCAAATGGCAAAGGAGGCCCAAAAGGGCAATGAGGAGAAGAATGCCTTAAAAAGTCGAATTTGCCAGATGGAAAAAGAATCTCAAAAGTTCACTGAGGAGATTCATTCCTTCAGAGTTAGACTGGAGCAAATGGAAGCTAATGACTTTATGAGAAATCAAGATGCTGTTAAGCAGATCCAAACAAATGAAAGATTAGAAGGCAATGTGAAATATCTCATGGGAAAAACCACTGACCTGGAAAATAGATCCAGGAGAGACAATTTAAAAATTATTGGACTACCTGAAAGCCATGATCAAAGAAAGAACCTAGAAATCACCCTTCAAGAAATTCTCAAGGAAAATTGCCCTGATGTTTTAGATCCAGAGGGCAAAATAGAGGTTGAAAGAATCCACCGATCACCTCCTGAAAAAGATCCCAAAAAGAAAACTCCCAGGAATATTATAGCCAGGTTCCAGAATCCCCAGATCAAGGAGAAAATACTACAAGAGGCCAGGAAGAAACAATTTCAATATTGTGGAAACACAATCAGAATAGCCCAGCACCTGGCAGCTTCTACACTGAGGGATTGAAGGGCATGGAATATGATATTCCAGAGGGCAAAAGAACTGGGAATGAACCCAAGGGTCACCTACCCAGCAAAACTGAGTATTTTGTTTCAGGGGAAAATATGGTCATTCAGTGGAATAGAGGACTTTCAAGCATTCTTGAGGAAAAAACCAGAATTGAATAGAAAATTTGACATCCAGACACAAGAAGGAAGAGATGCCTGAGAAGGTAATCAGGGAAAAGAAATCAAAAGGAACTTATCAAAGTTGAACTATTTACATTCCTATATGGAAAAGCAATAACTGGGACTGATGATATCTTTCTCACTATGAAAATAATGGAAGAAGGGGTGTGGTCATATGAATACATATGTGAATGTGTGTGTATATGGTTACAGTTATATATGGATAGAGGGCATAGTTGAATTTGTTGGGAAGGGAGAATACTCAAGGGATGAAATTATGAGGTGAGAGAGGAAAGTAGCAAGAGGAGATGGGGAGAGATAGGGTAGGGTAAACTATCCCATGTAGAAGAAGCAAGGGGAAGTGGTTGCAAAGGAGGGGGAGAATAAGGAAGGCTAAAAAAGCAAAACCACATTCACATTGAATTTGGTTCAGGGAGAAAATGACATACATACTAAATGGGATATCTCAACCTGCAGCAGGATAGGGGAAGGGGGATGAGAGGAGGGATGATGGATGGGAGGGCATCCTTGGGGTGAGGGGAGGTTGGAAGTACCCACTATAGAAGAGGGACAGGATCATGTAGGGAATGGACCAGGTGGGGGGTGGGATGAGTGGGAGGGAATTATAAGCAGCCTTGTACAATATATCTACTATGATAATATTTTGCATAGCTAGACATGTACAACATATACTGAATTACTTATTTCCCAAGAGGGAATGGGTGACAAGGGAGGAAGGAAATGGATCTGAAATTCGAGGTCGTAACATTAAATGTTCCAAATATATATAAATACTATTATTAATACTCTTTTGCTTGTAATAGGGAGATAAGATGTGCAGGCATTGGGACACAAAGATTCACCTTCCTCTAATGTAAAAGTCGAAGGGGGTATGGGAGAAGGTATGGGAGAGAGCAGATTGGAGGAAGCTATATCTTGTGGGACTACTATTCTGGGAGGTTGGGTAGGGGAATAATGGGGGAAAAATGATTGTAACTCAAAATCTGGCAGAAATGAATGATGTAAAACAGAAGTTAATAAAGCATTCATTTAAAAAAAACAAAATTAACAACAACAAAAAAAGAATTTAGTCAGCAGGATAATAAACTGTTGCAACTGGGATGATAGAGAGGTGGACCCAATTCAGGGCAATGTCAAAGTGGTACACTGAGGAGGACATTTTTTTTTTCAAATTCTTTATTAACTTCTGGTTTACATCATTTATTTCTGCCAGATTTTGAGTTACAAATTTTCTCCCTGTTTTTCCCCCATCAACCTCCCCAAACTAGTGGTCCCACAGGATATCCCCTCCTCCAATCTGTTCTTTCTCATATCCTCCCCCATATCCCCTTTGACTTTTCCAGTAGGGCATGGTGGATCTCTATGCCCCAGTGCCTGCACATCTCATTTCCCAATTACATGTAAAATAGTATTAATAATAGTATTATATATATGTATACACACATATATACACACATACACACACATATATGTACACACACATACACACACACACACACACACACACACATATATATACATATATTAAACATTTGATTTTAAAACTTTGAATTCCAGATTCATTCCCTTCCTCCGTCATCACCCACCCCTACTGGGAAGACATGCAAACATGTGCAGCTAATGCAAAACATTACCAGAGTAGATATAGCGTAAAAGATTGACTATATTTCTCTCCCTCCTATCCCACCTTCTACTTGTTCCACTCTCTGCCTTGGTCCTGTCCCCCTTAAAAAGTAGGTGCCTCCCACTTCCCTCCCCCCTGTCTTCCTTCCCTCCATCATCACCCCCACTCCTACCCCTCCCCCCTACTCTCCTTTATGGTGAGATGCCCCATCTAGTGTGCATGTCATTCCCTCCCTGAGCCATATTCAATGAGAGTAAGGTTGACCCATCTCCCCCGACACCCTCCTGTTCCTCCCCTCCACCATAACCATTTTCCCTTGCCTCTTCTATATGAGACAGTTTACCCCACTTTGTCTCTCCCCATCTCCTCACACCACATTCCTCTCTCACCTCTTAATTTCACCTTTTAAGTATCATCCCTTCCTATTAAATTGATCCTGTGCTCTCTATCTATGCACACCTGTAAACATATATAAACACATTCACATATGTCTATATCGGAGGATATATGGGTGTATGAATACATATGTGAATGTGTTTATATATGTTTACATATATATGTTATTTTTCTCAGTCAGGCTGTTGACTCTTATTTCCTGATTTTCATGCATTGTTCTCATTTCTCTTCCCAATTTTTCCTCCACTTCCCTTATCTGCTTCTTAAGGTCCTCTATGGCCTGTAACCAACTCATATTTTCCTTTGAAGCTTTTGGTGCAGGAGTTCTGACTACACTGTCTTCCTCCTGTTCCATACTTTGATCCTTTTTGTCACCAAAATAGGAGTCTAATGTTGTAATACTCTGTTTTGCTTCCTTTGTCTGGTCATGTTGCCACTCAATTACTTGACTTTTGGGCTTTTTGCCACAGTAGGACTCTGTTATCAGACAGGGGAGCTTCTGTCCCAAACACTGGGGTTTTCTCAGCTTCTGGAGGTATTAGTTGGGTGCCCTCTCTGAAGTGAGGAGGATATTTTTACAGTTATATCAATGGCTACTGCTTGCCTGTACAGCCCCATCCTCCTTCCCATTCCTTTCCATGGCTTTAAAACAACTACTAAAACCCATTTTCTTGTCTTTTTCTTTACCCTCTCTAGATTTGGAGCCATACTGACCTTTGGCTAGACCCAGCATGGACTTCAGTTATTTTTTCATACAGTGACTTGGACAACCCCTAATTATCAGGTATGGTGCTCATCTCACATCCCCAGGGCCTTTGGATTAATCATTATTGTTCATATACCCAAATAAAATTATGTCTTCTTCACTCTCGGCTCAGACAGTACTGCTGACTGTCCGACCAGCCTTCCAAGTGGGAGCCCTGGAGACAATGATACTGTAGTAACAGCTGGAACACACCTCTTCCAAGTTGGCCGAATGAGGAGTGTTCAGCTGCCTTATGGAAAGGGAATATGTGGTTCCTGAAGTGGGTGGAGTCTACTATCCTGCCTACCAACAGCATGGTGAGCCTCCCCAAATCCTTTCGCCAGGAAGACTTCTCAGGACTTTAGCTTCAAGACAAATTGTTCCTGGACCTCCATTCCTGGGGCCTTCTCAGAACCTGGATTTTTTGGTCTTTTCCTAGTGCCTGGTGGTCCAAGTTGCTCAGTTGGTAATTTCCTTACTTCATAGGAAACAGCCTCCTATTAGTTGATATAGAGGAAAATCAAACATTACCAGGAATTCTAGGAGATGGTCGACATTCTTTTTTTAGTCTAAAGTGGACTGGATTCACTGGCTTTCATGAGAAAAGAAGGTTATAGGTATATATCAAGATCATTCTAACCCAGAGATTCTCAACATTTTTTATGTCAGGAGCTCTTTTGACAATCTGGTAAGCCCCTTCTCAGAATAATATTTTTGAATACATAAAATAAAATACATAGAACAAAGGAAATAAATTGTATTGAAATACAGTTGTCAAAATGTATTTTAAAAGTACGAACTCCAGGTTAAGAACTCCCTGTTCTAGACCCTAAGATGGAATAGTTATGGACTATCCTTGCCTGGTAGATAAATATTTGCATGATTTGGCCATGCTTATCCATGATTAATATTCTGGGTGAAAGTTTTAATAATTTATCTGAGTACTTCTGGCAATGAGTTCACCTTAAATCCTACTTTCTTTCATGGCTAAGGCTATGGCAGTTTTATCTGTGTTATCCACCTATAGTTTAATGTGTGAATAGGAGGGGTTGAGTCAATGTAGTTTGAAGGCCCTGAACTCAGTCCAACCCTGTCTCCTAAAACCTGAGTACCTTCAGGAGAAGGGTCAACCACAGTGATGAATAATTCCAGATGACCATCGATAAGGGGGTGGTTCTCACTATCAGTATCATCATCATCTTCATCTTCTTCTTAACAATAAAAGCTTATATATAGAGAGATTCCAGGTTTGCAAAATGCTTTTACATTCATTATTTCATATAAAATACCTACTAACCCTGTGAAGTAGTTCCTATTATTATCCCCATTTCATAGCTCAGGTAACCAATTCACAGAAAAGTTAAGTGACTTGCTTAGGTTCACACATGTAGTGAATGTCTGGATTAAGATTTAACTTCAGGTCTTCCTGCCTCCAATCTAGCATTCTTTCTACTATGTGTCATATATTTTCATTTGATTCTTTCAATAACTTTGTAAGGTAGATGCTATCATTAGTCCCATTTATAAATGAGAAGACTGCCATACAAAGAAGTTAAATGATTTTCCTGGAGTCACAAAGCGTATAAATGTCTGAGGTGGGATTTGAAATTAAGTGTCGCTGACTCCAAATCCAGTGTTTTATTCACTATCCCTAGCTACCTTTTCATGGAAACACCATTTTCTTCACCTATCTCCAGTTCTGGCGATTCTCATGGCCCATACTGCAGCCTTATTCGTGACCCTTGAGCAAATACAATTTCAAAACTGCTGGGCACTACAGATCCCAGTAGACTCAGGAGCATTTGAAAACTTTACAGACTTGGTTCTTGCCTCAAAAGAGCATATGATACGTCAGTTATAGACTCCTGTCAGAACCAGGTCCTGAATTCCTTCTCTAGTGGAAAGATTTAGGGAACATTAAACTCATCCAGTCAGAGGAGTTATCTCCATCCAAGCTGCACGATTGTGCAATTGACTGAAATCCAGAAGTTCCAACTCGGAAGAGATATATCTGGTGACTTGACCGGGCCAATGATGATGCCATGGGAATTCTCAGGGGGAAAACAGCAAAAGATATTCATCTGGCTTCCCAACTCTCCTGCTGGAGCCTTGGCGCTATTTCTGAAGAAGAGCAGCAGGATATTATTACTCTACCATGACTATAGAAGTCTGAGTGCCATCACCATCTGGGACCAGTACACCCTGCCCTTGAGAGCTCATCTGCTGAACCAGGTGGCAGAGGGTGCTGTTATTCATGAAATTAGACCTTTTGGGAGTGTGTGTGTGTGTGTGTGTGTGTGTGTGTGTGTGTAATGCTATTTTATTTGTATATGGGAAAGTGATAAATAGTCTTCCAGATCTGATACTTCCTGTGTATGTACTGGATTATCCCTTTCATTTTCCTGAATGTTTCTATAATATATCAGAGATTTGTTAACTTAATATTTTAAGACCTAATGGAACAGGAGTCTTCAACTTGTAGCATGTCTCTAAGGATCCAGTACAACCTATAAAAGGTACAGGGTAGGGACAGGTAGAGCTGTAACTAGATTTTTTTTTTCATGTAAGGGAAAGATAATTTAGAGAGGAATAGGAATGATTGGGAGCAGTTCTGTCAGAAAAGGAACTTTCTTGTTCTTCAGAAAGTCTGAAAAAATTCTTTCATCTCCCAAAGCCTGAGGAGGATGTTAACCCCAGGAGAGGAACATCATAGTGATATAATCATGGGAATGGCACCCAGGGTGGAACAAGGGAACAGGGTCTTATGTTGATGACTCACAAGCTATTCCTTCCCATAGGGAAGCTAACTAATTTCCAGAACTTTCTTTGAAATGACAATGTATAACCATAAAAGGACATTTTTAAGGTGAGGGGAACAGAGAGGGAAGTCATGCATAAAATGAGATAATATTTGTAAAGTGCCTGGCACATAGTAGGCACTTAAAAGTGCATGTTCCCTTCCCTAGATGAGCCAAACACTTTTGTTTTTTTTTTTTTTGCTTTTTGGAGGGCAATCGGGGTTAAGTAACTTGCCCAAGGTCACATGGCTAATAAGTGTGTCAAGCATCTAAGGCTGGATTTGAACTCAGGTCCTCCTGACTCCAGGGCCAGTGCTCTATTCACTGCACCACTTAACCACCCCCTTTTAAAAATATATTTTTGAATGATTATGGGTCTAATTTTAGGAGACTTTGTATTATCATAGATATTTATAAAACCAATACAGGGTTACCCATAAAAGGGAGTATCTGAAGGACTTCATTATCTAAAGAGAATCCCTCTTCTATTTGGATTCTGTGCTGGATCTCCTCCAAAGAGCAGGGGCAAATACCTTTGGTGAACACACATACCCCATGTTTGACTTTAATAACCAGTAGGGCACTGAAGTGCTCTCTCTCTTGTTCTATCACTCAAGATATATGGTATATAAGGCACATAATGTATAGGTATATAAGACATATGTATAATACATATATGTTTATGGCATATAAGATATATAAGATAAACACATAATGGCAAAAATTTCATATAATTTGTATAATTTTTCATATGCCTAGGTGATACCTTAATAAATGAGAGCCTTCAAATTGCCTATATGCTCTAACAAAACAAATCCTTTAAAATAAAGTCAACAAAACATAATCACAGTAAGATAATATATTATCTATTGATTTTAGTCAATTCAGATCTGGAAGATTATCACTTTCTTATATCCAAATAAAATGGCATTTCACACACACACACACACACACACACACACACACACACACACACGCACACACAACCTTCCTGAAGGTCTGATTTAATGAGTAGCAGTGTCCTCTGCCACCTGGTTCAGCAGATGATAGTGCAGTTTACTCTGAAATAACTCCAAAAACTTACTTTTGATCCCTTGATAATTTCAATATGTGTATAAGATACTCTCACAAAATATTTATGTAGGTGAAAATTCAGGCAAACAAATGAGAAGTTATTGATTTTCATTTGGTTATGTCTCCCTATGTCTCTTTTACATTTTTAATTTTCTTCTATCCCATTTGAACTTGCTTTTAAATTAGACATGAGGTTGGGTTGTAAGAGTCCAAATGTGCTGTCTTCATTATACTTAATATAAAAAACAGTTTGCTAGTAAAACAAAACAGAAAACAAACAAAAAAACCCCAGCCATTTGAATTACTGCCTCAATTTCCCCAAATTCCATAAAACATTTGTCATTTTCCTATTTTGTCCTATTAACCAATCTGATAGGTGTGGGGTGGTACCTCATAGTGTTTTAATTTACATTTCTTTAATTAGTAGCGATTTAGAACATTTTTAATATGACTATAGATAGCTTTGATTATTTTATCTGATAAGTGCCTGTTCATGTCATTTGATTATTAATCAACTGGGAAATGGCTCTTATTTTTTTTATAAATTTGACTCAATTTTCTATATAATTAAAAAATTAAGTCTTTATCAGAGAAATTTGCTAAAAAATTTCGGTTATTCGGTATTTCCCTCCATCCTGTTTTCCCCATTTATTCTATGCTCTCTCCTTTCACTCTGTCCATCCTCAAAAATGTTTTGCTTTAGATTATTGCCTCCCCTAATCCACTCTCCCTCCTATCACTTACACACCTTCTATTATTCCCTTTCCCTTCTACTTTCCTGTAGGGACAGATTTCTATACCCAACTGAATGTGTATGTTTTTCCTTCTTTGAGATAATTTCAATTAAAGTAACATTCAAATGCTTTCCTCTGTCTCCTCCATCTTCCCCTCCACTGTAAAAACTCTTTCATGCCTCTTTTTTATGTGAAATAATTTACCCCATTTTACCTTTCCCTTTTTCCTTCTTCCAGTACATTTCTTTCTCATCCCTTATTTTTGTTTGTTTACATATCATCCCGTCATATTTAACACACACGTATACCTTCTGTCTATGTATATGCCTTCTAACGGCCCTAATAATGAATGTTCTTAGGAGTTACATGTATAATCTTTTCATATAGAAATATAGTTTAACTTTATTGAATTCCTTATGATCACTCTTTTCTGTTTAACTTTTTATGCTTTGCTTGGTTTTCTAATTGATTCTGATCTTTTCATTAGGAATGTTTAAAAGTTTTCTATTTCATTAAATATTGATTATACTTTGTTTAGCTTACTAGGTGATTCTTGGTTATAATCCTAGTTCCTTTACCTTCTAGAACATCATATACCAAGCCCTCTCAGCTGCTACATCTTGTGTTATTCAGCTGTGGTTCTATGATATTTGAATTGTTTCATTCTGGATGCTTACAATGTTTTGTCCTTGACCTATAAGCTCTGGAATTTGGCTATGTTATTCCAGGCAGTTGATGTTTTGGGATCTCTTTCAGGAAGTGATTGGGGGATTCCTTCGATTTCTTTCTTATCTCCTTGTTCTAGAATATCAGTGCAGTTTTCCTTGAAAATTTCTTGAGATATAATATCTACAATCTTTTTTTTAGGGGGGGGGCATAGGTTTCAGGTAGTCCACTAATTATTAAATTATCTTTCCTCAATTTATTTCCTAGGTCAGTTGTTTTTCAATTTCACATTTTCTTCTATTTTTTTCATTATTTTAAATTTGTTTTATTATTTCTTGATATTTCCAGAATCCTTAGCTTCCATTTACCCCAGTCTAATTTTTAAAGAATATTTTCTTCAATGAATTTTTGTATTTTCTTTTCCATGTGGGCAATTCTGGTTTTTAAGGAGTCCTTTTCAATGGATTTTTGTTCCTCTTTTACCATTTGGACACTTCTTTTAAGGTGTTATTCTTTTCAGTACTTTTTGTGCTTCCTTTACCAAACTGTTGAGTCTTTTTCATGATTGTCTTGAATAGCTCTCATTCCCCCGCCCCCCAATTTCCCCTCTATCTCTTTTACTTGGTTTTTAATAACCTTTCTGAGTTCTTCTAGGAATTCCTTTTCTGTCTGAGACCAATTTACCAATTTTTGAGACTTTGGAAATAGAAGTTTTGGCTTTGTCTTCTTCTGAGTTTGTGTTTTTGATCTTCTCTGTTACCATAGTAACTTTCTACAACCAGTTTTTTTTTTTTTTTGCTCATTCTCCCAGTCTTTTTCTTGACTTTTAACTTTAGATTAAAAGTGGATTCTGCTCCTGGGGTGGAGGGGGCTTTGTTTCATGCTTCAGGTTTTTTGTGCTGCTGTTTTCAGAGCTAGTTCTAAAGGTCTATATGTTTTCAATTCTTCCAAAGGGGCATGACCTAAAGAGAGGAGTACTTACTACTCTTCTGTCCTGTCCTGTTGTTTGTAAGGGACCACAAGTGCTTTTTTCCATCCTGGAACTGTGACCAAGGTTCCTGATCCCCTCTAGCCAAAACCTTTGGTGTGCTGGTTCCCCACCTCACCTTGGGACTGTGACCTAGATTTGCATATGGTCAATGCAATGGAGTCTAGCACCCAGTGCCAACAAAGACACCCCTGTAATCTCCTTCTAACCAGTTGTTTGACCCTCTTACTGTCTGTTGGCTAAGATTTCGGAAAGTTTTTACAACAGATTCACTCACCTATACAGCATGGTGCTGGTTTGCTCAGATGTCAACAAGTGGAGTGGCCTATTTTGGACTATGTTCCACTCTTACCATGGTGTGATAGACCTTTTATGTCAAATTTCTAAGTGGTCTTGGTCTGGAAAATAATTTTGTCCTATGATATTGTGGGTTCTGCAACTCCAGAATTCATTTTAGTGAGTTATTTAAAGTTGTTTGGAGAGGAATTTAGGAGAACTCAGGTGAGTCCTTGTATTTACCCTGACATCTTGGCTCTGCCCTGAAAGTCTACATTTCTTAAGTCTACCTCACATAGTTTTAGTCAATTAGCTGTGGGCTGATCTTCCATTGATAATTCTCTTTTCTTTCTTAGAGTCATGTGCTCAAATAACTGAACTCTAGAATTCTTGTTTTCTTAGGACATCTTAACTTGCATAAAAATATCACACTTAGTTCAGTATTTGATAACTTTTCTTCCCCTCCCCACCCCAAATTAAATTGCTTAAGAAAGAATGCCCTATTTGATAAGAACTGTTGGGAAAACTAGAAGTCTAAGAGAAATTAGACTTAAGGCAACATCTTATACTATATTCCATAATAATTTCAAAATGGATACACAGCCTGAACAGTTAAAAATCATACCATAGTAAGTCAGAAAATAAGTTGATTACTTAGGATTCATAGCTATGTAGAGGAGGTGAGTTTTTAACCAAATAAGTGATAAACCAGATTATTTTTACACGAATTTAAAAAGCTTTTGCACAATAAATTTAGTATGAAAAAACAAATGATAAGATAGGAAAATATATTTGTGTCAAAAATCTCTGATAAAGGTTTGACATCTAAGACATATAGACAAGTTATATAAATATATAAAACAAATAGACAGCTAACATAAATATATATGTCCAAAATCCATTCCCTAGTTGAAAAGTTATCAAAAGTTATAGCAAACATTTTTCAAAAATTAGACCTGCAAATTATTAACAACCAGAAGTTATATACCAATAGCTTAATGTGTGAATGGGAGGGATAGAATCCATGAAGTTTAGGTCAAACCTTGCCACTTAAAGCCTAAGTTCTAGGAAAGACATGGCCAACTGCTATGTTGAATAAACCCAGCCTATACCATCACCATATAAAATATTACTCCAAATCAATAATAATAAAAATAATGCATGTCAAAATAATCCTGTGTTTTCACTTCACATTGAGCAAATTGAGATTAGATATTTAGTGCTTCTTCTGGTTCTACTTTTTTATTATTCCAACTTCTATCAAGTTTTCAAAACTATATTTATATTACATGTACATATTTGATGCTAGATCTCAAGGAACCAAGAATTAGATGTCTGACCTTAGGTATATCATTTTAACTTCATTGGTCTCAGTTTCTTTTCTTTTTTTTTTTTTTTTTGCTTTTTGGAGAGCAATTGGGGTTAAGTAACTTGCCCAAAGTCACATGGCTAGGTTTTTGTTTGTGTGTGTTAAGTGTCTGAGGCCAGATCCGAACTCAGGTCCTTCCAACTCCAGGGCCGGCGCTCTACTCACCTGCACTACCTAGCTGCCTCCAATAAACATGTCATTTTTTTTCTTTTTTGGGGGGAGTATAAGGCAATTGGGGTTAAGTGACTTGCCCAAGGTCACACAGCTAGTAAGCGTGTCAAGTGTCTGAGGCCGGATGTGAACTCAGATCCTCCTGACTCCAGGGCTGGTGTTCTATTCACTGCACCACCTAGCCATCCTGGTCTCAGTTTCTTTATCTTTAAATTTAAGAAATAAGATTTTGATGATGCCAGCTCCTACAACCACTGACTTATAAGGTCCTACAACTCTGACAAGGCATGCCTAAAAGAATAAGGAAAGGCTTATAAAGTGTGGCCAAGTAGTCTCTCAGTGATTTCAACTCTGGACCTGGAGTCAAGAAGATCTGAATTAAAATCTAGCCTCAGAAACTCAACACCTGCATGATCCTAGACAAATCAATTAACTTATCTATCCCATTTTCCTCATCTGTAAGATGAAGATAATAATAGCAGCAATTTCCCATGGTTGTGAGCATAAAATGAGTTAATATTTGTAATGAGCTTTGCAAACTTTAAAGTGCTATGTAAATTATTATTTTTTAAATATTATTATTGAAACAGTGCCCAAAGATCCTTTGACAAAATCATTTTCTTCTGTCTCTTTCTAGTGCTCTGCAGAAGAACATCCATCTTGTAGAGATAATGAGAAACCTCTTGATTGGTCATCAAAGTAAAATTAGAAAAGATGATTATTTCATAATAATAATAATATTTCATATTATTCGTGAGGGGCTCCCACTTGCTTGGCAATCTTCTTTGATTTAACACCCACCACTGATGACCATTTAGGAGTTGCTATGCTAAGTTATCAAAGTCTGTGCCATTCAAAAAAGAGCCAGAATACATATCCTATTCTAGGTTTCTCCCTTCTCCCCATTACACTTCAAGAAGACCATAACACATAAAATTTTCTTAGGGACACATACACATAAGAAAAAGTCAACTAGGTAGTCATACTCCACACAGCTGCACTGCTCTATGAATTCTCACCTAGACACACTCATCTTTATAGTCATGGCACAGGGTACAATTTAAGAATGCTTGCTCAAATTCCATGGTATCTCTATATTTGTATGTTTTCAATTAATAGCTAGGGAGTGAAGGGAGAATGACTGTATCCCTGCTTAGGTTATTGGCAGCAGGTACCTTCTTCCTGCTCAAATCTTCTATCTCCCCAATTGTGGTAATAGATTCTAAGTTTTTTTTTGCCCTGATCTTCCATCATTATCTGTCGTAATTTGTTTTGGAACTGAGGTGGCATGGCAGACAAATAACTTTCTAATGCAAATCAAATATGGCAAGATTGGCTTGATCTGTCAGATGGATTTTATTAGATTTACAAGGCCTAAATGAAACTGACTAGATAAAAAGAAAAAAAACAACTTTAATAGCTTGAAACTGGAATGATATTTTTTGTCACCAAGGGATCTGACAGAACTGACAGCAATAAATTGGCTTAAGGGACCATGTTGTGAGAGAGAGAACAGAGTCTTTTGCATTAATCATTCTATTCCAGATGTAGATTTACTCATTCCAATGGGTAAATCCAAATGTTTCAGTCATCTCAGTTACTCAAAACTCTCTGAGAAAGCACTCTGAGTGACAGGGGCAGGATTTCTAGGTCTTCGTGAAATATTGGAAAGAACAAGTCTTACATTTATATCCAATTCTGTTTCAGATACACAGACCTGGGAGGCAACATATGTTTAGTGGAAAGAATATGCAACTTCAAGTCAGACAACCTGAGTTCGAGTCAAAGCTCTAGATCTAACTAGGAGTGTGTATTTAGTTAGCCATGTCAATCCTCTTTCAGTTTCAGAATCCTCATCTCTCAAGTAGTAATAATATATATGCATCCTTCATCTCCTAGGGTCACTGTGAGGAAGGCATTTTGCAAACACAATAAAAATTTGAGCTATTCTTATTTTTTCTATTATTGGCTACAAATGAAAAACATACACAATAAAGTCTTGGAATTTTTATAACTATCAATCATCATTTTTTCCTAATATTTAATTATCTGGTTTCCCCTCTGTAACCATCCTTCCAGTTTGGCTGTATTACCTTAATGATTCTAGTTGTTAAGTTTTTTTTTTTCTGACACTGAACTAAAATATACTTTGTTGCAACTACTTAATAAATAATCCCTTTAGATACATTGTAGGGCATAAAAGGGGCCAGATAGTACAGTATATAGAGCAATCTGGTCTGGAGTCATGAAGACCTGAGTTCAAATCTATCCTCAGATACCTACTAGTTGTATAAAACTGGGCAAGTTTTTAAACCCTGTTTGCCTCAGTTTCTTCATCTGTAAAATGAGCTGGAGAAGGAAATATGGAACCACTCCAGTATCTTTGCCAAGAAAACCCCAAAAGAGTCAGACAGAAACAAAAATTGATTAAACAAAAACAAAACATAACAGCCGACAAGTTAAAAGCAGGCTGCTGGTAATTGAACTAGTTCCTTTGCCCTATGGAATTCTATAGCAATAGAATATTTGGGGTTTTTTTGCTTGTTTGTTTTTTATTTTTATTTTTAAAATTAGAACATGAGGGAAAGACAGGAAAAGAACTCTAGGCAGACATGTGGAAACAGCTGGAGTCTTTTGGTATGTTCAAGATTCTTCATACTCATGGAAACTATTTTCCATGGCTCTTTCAGGCATATGGTAAATTCAATCAGGCTCCCCAAGGAGCATGTTTACATTTGTATCCCCTATAGAGTGGCAGTTCTTTGCAGATCTCTGCAGCAAAGGCACCAGTACTAATGAAGGGGTATTCACCTTTATAGTATAGAAAGTCCACACGTTTATCTGTCTACAGGTTGTGTGATCATACCTTAATTGCTATATTTTTCAGTTCCTTTGAGAAATATCTACAGGAGAGGTTCTAGACCCTTGAAATGTTCCATCTGTATTTTATAAGACAGGAGACAGTTGCTTCAACAAATAGAGTTTGCACATTTCTTGGAATTGCTATAGCATCATTCATTTTTATATTATAAGATCATAAGTTTAGAACTGAAAAGGAACTTTGTGGTCATCTAATAGAATCCCCTTAATTCATAGTTGAGAAAATTAAGTGATTGCCCAAGATGACACAGGTAATAGTAACCCAGGCAGAGCTGTAATTCAAAGCTATGTCCTGTGACATCAAACACAGCAGTTGTCCTATTGTACCATACTTTGTAACCCACACCATGTCTTTTAAATATCAGTTTTATCACCTTTTATGGACCAGGTCCTGTGCTAGAGATTGGGCATATAAAGAAAAGAAATGAAAATATCCCTGTCCTCAAAGAGCTCACATCATAGGCAGTTAATGAATAGCTAAAATGAAGAAAATATTGTCAGCATAGAAAATGATCATCCAAAGTAAAGAATGATAATAGGTCATAAAAAGGCACTTTTTCCTCGATAAAGACTCTGCAATTTGATACATATAAGGTACATAAAAGCAAATTTTCTTCATAATCAATCATTTAGAATTCATAATATATTTTATTTTGGCTTTCCATGAAATTAAATCCCTAATTATGGGTATTAAATGAGCAGTTTATTTTAGCAAAGCCTAGTTTTGCTCAGTCCTTATTATTGGAATGTGAAAAAGACCTTGACACTACAGAGGTCAAATCTCAGTCAGAAACTTAATGTTACCATGTGGAGGAAGGTCAGAACAATTGAACTGTGGGGAATTTCAAGCTAAAGTTGTCAATTGCATGCACCAATTTAGTAATAAACATTTGTTAAGTGCCTAATATGTGCCAAGGATTGGAGATAAAAATACAAAAAAGACAGGACCTTCTCTCAAGGAGAATTCAGTCTAATGGGGGAAGACAACACATAAGAAGAATATGAAAAGAAGATTAGAAGGAGGAGGGGAAGTTTGAACAGTGTGAGGGAAAGGAGAAGGTATGGCTCTAAGGCATTGTACAACAGTGAGTCTGCCCAAATTAGTGCAGCCAGATGAGAAATGAGAAGTCTAAACTGAGTTTTCTTTTTAAAAGGGGGATTGGAATACATGGCCCCACCCTCTCTAAGGCTATATACAGAGAGAAATTTGGAGAATGAAAACTTAGTGTAAAGGGTGTTTGGAAGGACAAGAAAGGGGTGAACAGAAAGCAGGCCATCTCAAAAAAGACTAAGGTCTTAGTATACTGTAAACTCTATATGACTCAATGGTCTAATATGGCTGCCAAGGAAACAAATATAAAGATATGTTGTCTTAATGAAAGAGAGCAGCTAAGGCTAGTGAAGTCATAAGTCTGCTGTCCTCTGTCCTAACTGTACCATATCTGGAGTATTGTGCTCAGTTCTAGGCACCATGATGAAAGATGGACCTTGATGAACTAGAGAACATACAGAGAAGGGCAGCTAGTAAAGGTATTCCATATGAGGATCATTTGAAGGAACTAGGGATAGTTGGTGTGGAGAAAAGAAGACAATAAAAACTTTACAGATGTCCTCAAATATCTGAATGTTACACAGAAAGAGGAGTTCAGTTTGTTTTGCTTAGCCCAAGAGAGTTAGTGTTTGTCACTTTGTTGTTTTTGGTTGGTTCAGTTGTGTTTGACTCTTTGTGACCCCATTTGGTGTTTCCTTGGCAAAGATACTGGAGTGGTTTGCCATTTCTTTCTCTAGTTCATTTTACAGATGAGGAAACTGAGGCAAACAGGGTTAAGTGACTTGCCCAGAGTAACACAGCTAGTAAGGGGTCCCAAGCTGGATTTGAATGCAGATCTTCCTGACTTCAGGCCCAGCACACTATGCCATCTTGCTGCCCCTTACTAATTGTTACTTGTTACTACATAAAGCAAAGCTTGATATCAAAAAAATCTTTCATAATAATTAAAGATATTTCAAAATGGAATGGACAGCCTCAGGAGAAAGTGAGAATCTGGCTCCTTGGATACTTTCAAGCAAAGGCTAGAAGACCACTCTTTTGATTGGCTATAAGGGGGATTTTTGTTCTGGTAAGGGTAGAACTAGATGATCTCTGAAGTTCTGTGATTCTTTGAGGTCTGAGTCTCACTCTCTTGATCAATAAGCCTTTATTGGGAAGCAAGGTAAACTGAAAAGCAAATCAATATTTTAAATTCTACCTTAAATCCTCCTTGTGTCACATCTTATGGAGGAGGAAACTGAGGTTGAATTATGTTAAGTTGCATATTCAGGGCAACACCACTAGTGAATATCTAATGAAGGATTTGAACTCAGTTCTTCCTGACTAGCACTCTAGAGCTATAGCAACTCTGTCACATAGTTACCTTTTCTCCTTGATTGTTGATCTCCTTGAAGATTGAGCCCAAATCAAAAATTTCCTGTATATTCCTAAGAGAATATAGCAGAATGCTGAACGTGCAGTAGGTGTTGAGTGGAGGTTTTCTTGATTAAATATTAACTTGAGCATCTGGAGCTCATCTGGCAGTCCTTTGAACCAGAGTCCTTTGAGCAGAGAGGGACAGCACATGCGGCTTCTTTTTAGGAAAGCACTAAACTACTGGTAGCTCTGATATCAGATCCCCAGCAGCCTCTGGCAAGTCACTTACTTTGCCATTGTCAGTCCCCCATCTATTAAAATGACTATACCTGCCTCACTAGGGTTCTGGGAAGATTAATTTGCTAATGTCCATAAAGTGATTTGAAGATCAAAAGCTCTATAAATATGCTAATATTGTTGTTATAAATGGGTCCCCTTACTCCTGACTGAGATGGAGATGGATGAAGCAGAGAATACCCCTGAAACAATAAATGGTCCAAAGTCACTTTGATGTGCAAATAATAAAAGTCTAAGTGGAGTCATTGCAACATTATTATTCTTAGAGGAATATTTCCAGAGCTGGTAAGTATAGGAAGAAATGCAAAGAGAATTATAAAAGCACAAGACATCTTCATAGTGCTGTATGATGATACTCTGGGCACAATCATGTTAGATCTCTTCCTTTGTTAGATCTCTTCCCATTGTTAGATCTCTTCCTTTCCTTTCCAGATCCTTTCATTCTTGTGTAACTTGATGATGGTGGCCTTCATGCATGTGCAGAAATTGGCTGGGATTTTCATACCTCTTCTGAAGATCCAGTTATATCAAGACTGAATTCCCCTTTACTCTTTCATCCAAATTGACCTATTTGATGTTCCTTGAACAGGGCAGTTCATCTTTCACCTTTATGCCTTTGCACAGCTGTCCCAAGGCTTAACTCAGGTGCTATCTCTTATTTCATTATTTTTCTAGCTCCTATTTCTTTCTGTTCAAATGATATTATTACTTAGCTATATAAGTATTATATCCCTGCCTCCCACTACACTGATTTTAAGCTCTTTAATAGCAGGAATTGGTTTATTCTTATATTTATATTTCTAGTATCTAGCACAGGATACTACAGGTATGTACTATTTATTTAATAAATGCTTGTCAAGTCAAGTCAGATTTTATTGATAATTCCTTTAGAAGTTCAGTAAGAAATGACCAAGATATCTTGGTGCTCTGTAAAAGT
Source organism: Gymnobelideus leadbeateri (assembly GCA_011680675.1). Classification (NCBI taxonomy): domain Eukaryota; kingdom Metazoa; phylum Chordata; class Mammalia; order Diprotodontia; family Petauridae; genus Gymnobelideus; species Gymnobelideus leadbeateri. The sequence goes on from WOXC01000265.1 coordinate 385,788, forward strand.
AGACTACTGGGGGCGGCTAGGTGGCGCAGTGAGTAGAGCACTGGCCCTGGAGTCAGAAGGACCTGAGTTCGGATCCGCCCTCAGACACTTAACCCACACAAACAAAAACCTAGCTGTGTGACCTTGAGCAAGTTACTTAACCCCAATTGCTTAAAAAAAATAGTAGACTACTGAATGGCACTCTGCACCGTTCACTGATTTGTGTCTTCAATGATTTAGCTTTGTGCCTTTTTATTTATTTCTGGTTTTGATCTTTTTATCTTTTCCTAATTTATGTGGGGCAAGCTATTTGACACAGTAGATAGAGTGCTGGGACTGGAGTTAGGAAGCCATCTCCCTGAGTTCAAATCTGACCTCAGACACTTATTAGCTGTGTGACCGTGGGCAAGTCACTTAACCCTGTTTGTCTCAGTTTCGTCATCTATAAAATAAGCTGGATAAGGAAATGGCAAACCACTCCAGTATCTTTGCCAAGAAAACCCCAAATGGGATTATGAATAATCAAACATGACTGGAACAATGAAAAACATATATAGGTTTTCTGTTTTGGCTTGGTGTGATTCTCTGATTATTTTGTTTCAAGTAAAGCAGTTTGGTTTTGTTGCTAGAAAAGGCTACTCCTTTGAATGTGACATTTCCAACTTCTTCCCTGGCTCCTGTCTTTTTCCCTTCTTTTAGGACTTTAGTTTCTCTAGAGGAACAGCAGTTCTTGCCTTGACCTAAACCACTGGCCTTTAACCCCTCACTTCTCAATGTTCTCCATCTGGGGTCCAATAGGTAGGAGAGCCAAGATATTGTGAACTGTAGTATAAAACATGGACTAGAATTCATAAATCTAGAAAATAAAAAAAGAATCCATGTTTTAGCCAGCTGAAAGATCAATGAATGCCATTATCAACTCTATAATAAGCCAGTCTAAGTCAAGAACTAAAGAATAAAGACATATATTACCCATTTGTTGGAATCTAACAGAATCCTTGTACTATCTGTTTAATGATGAACTAGAGTTAAGTTTACATTGCTCTTTGTAATGTCATTTGGAACCCCAAATGGAAATATTGACTTTTACCATCAAGGCTATTTTGCTATCCTGGTTTCAGCTGGAAGAAGGAAATGCCAAAACAGGAAAGAGACCCCCCCCCCCACAGCACCTGTTTCATCCATGCTCTCTAGTCAAACTTACAATGTAAGCTGAAAATGAATCTGTCACTTTCTCAACACATTTATTTTTTATAAGCCAAATATAATCATAGCTATCATTCATCCCCAATTCTAAACACAGAAATTATTTCATCAAAAATTGATAAAAGAAGCTATTACAACAAACCTCCAAATAATGAATTCTGGTGAAAACTGAGGCTGGTCATGGCATTTTCCGTTTTCTTATCTGTATGAAGACTTGGATTAAATGATATCCAATGTCCTTCGTAGCTCTTGCAGTATATGAGTTCTTGAATATGATATTTGATCAAACCATTTCCCAAGAGATAAATGGAAAAGGATATGAAGAAGCAGTTTTCAAAGAAAGAATTCCAAGATATCAAAAAACTATTTGAAAAAATGTTCCAAAATATTAATGATTAGAGAAATGTAAATTAAGGCAACTCTGAGGTTCTACCTCACATTTATCATATTAGGAAAAATGATAATTGTTGAAGAGTAAGATAGGAACTTTAATGCATTGTTGCAATATCCTTGAACTCGTTTAACTATTCTCCAAAGCAGGTTGGAACTATTACTCCTCTCCTACCCCTCAAGCCCAAATCACTAATGTGTGAATGTCCTTTAACAATAACAGAATTGTCAGAATTTGGCAATAACAGAAAAGCTATAACCCAAAGAGATTGAGAAAAGATGGAAAGGACCTCTATGTACAAACACAGACATATACAAAATTCAGTTCTTTTTGTAGTGGCAAACAATTGAAAATATAGAGGATACCTATCATTTAGGAAATGGCTAAACAAATTATGCTATGGGAATACAATGGATTATTATTAACTTAGAAATGACAAAAGGGATGATTTCAGGGAGACCTGAGAAGACTAGCATAATATGATAGAGAAGCAAATATACAGAATGAGGAGAACAATTTATTTAATAATATCACAAAGAAATTAAACTTAATATGTAACTGTGATCAGTGGAATAACCAACCATGGGTAAAGTATTGAATTTGCAGTTTCTGCCCTTTCCTAGTTTCTGAACTAAGCTTTGTAGTGGAAGGAAAGCTTCTTTTTAAATTTTTAAAAAATTTTTCTTTATTAATTTTTTTTACTTTTAGTTTACAAGATTCAGTTCCACAATCCCTTGAGTTACTAATTTTCTTCCCCTTTCTCTGCTCCCTCCTCCCCCACGACAGCATGCAATCAAGTATAGGATCTGTGAATACTTTCACATTAGACATTAGTAAGGTTGTAAAGAATGAAAATAACCAATGGAATGAACAATGGGAAAGAGGAAACAAAACCAAACAAGAAAAAGAGAGAGCAGGTAGTTTGCTTCAATCTGCATTCAAACTCTGTTCTTTCTAGTTCTTTCTCTGAATGTGGACATCTTCCAATATGAGTTTTTTGTAGTTGTCTTATATAATCTTGCATTGCTGAGAATAGTCTAGTCTATCAAAGTTGGTCATCACACATATGATACATTGTATCTGTAACTGTGTACAAATTTCTCCTGGTTCTGCTCTTCTCACTCCATATCAGTTTGTATAAGTCTCTCCAGGTAAATATGAAGTCCATCTGCTCCTCATTTCTGCACATTTCTCCTCCTGAACAATAGTATTCCATTACATTCATATACCACAACTTGTTTAGCCATTGCCCAATTGATTGGCATCTGCTTAATTACCAATTCTTTAACACCACAAAAAGAGCTGCAATAAATGTTTTTGTATATACAGGTCTTTCTCCCACTTCTATGATCTCTTTGGGATACAACCATAGAAGTGGTATTGCTGGGTCAAAGGGTATGCAATTATTTATGGTCCAGATTGCTCTCCAGGGTGGTTGAATCAGTTCACAACTCCATGAACAATGCATTAGCATTCCAATTTTTCCACATCCTCTCCAGCATTTGTCATTTTCCTGTTTTGTCATCTTAGCCAATCTGGCTGGTGAAATGTGGTACCTCAGAGTTGTTTTGATTTGCATTTCTCTAATTAACAGTGATTTAGATCATTTTGTCATATGCTTATAGATATCTTTAATTTTGTCCTCTGAGAACTATCTGTTTATACCCTTTGACCATTTATCAATTGGGGAATTACTTGTATTTTTTTTTTTTTGCTTTTTGGAGGGCAATTGGGGTTAAGTAACTTGCCCAAGGTTACATGGCTAGTTTTTTGTTTGTGTGTGCATTAAGTGTCTGAGGCTGGATCTGAATTCAGGTCCTTCTGACTCCAGGGCCTGCACTCTACTCACTGCGCCACCTAGCCGCCCCAATTACTTGTATTCTTATAGATTCGACTCAATTTTCTGTGTATTTTATTAATGAGGCCTCAATCAGAGACACTGGTTGTAAATTGTTTTTCCCAATTTCCCACTTCCCTCTTATTCTTGGATACATTGGCTTTGTTTGTTTAGAACCTTCCAATTTCATGTAATCAAAGTTATCCATTTTGCACTTTATAATGCTCTCTAATTCTTGTTTGGTCATGAAATCTTCCCTTCTCCATAAATCTGACAGGTAAACTATTCCTTGCTTTCCCAGATTGCTTACAGTATCATCCTTTATACCTAGATCACACATCCATTTAGACTTAATTTTGGTATATGGTGTTATATAATGGTCTCTGCCCAGTTTCTGCCATACTATATTCCAGTTTTGCCAGCAGTTTTGTCAAATAGTGAGTTCTTATCCCCCAAACTGGGGTCTTTGGGTTTATAAAAGAGTAGACTGTTATAGTAATTGACTGCTGAGCCTCATGTACCCAATCTATTCCATTGGTCCACTGCTCTATTCCTCAGCCAGTACCAAGTAGTTTTGATGACTGCTGCTTTATAATACAGATTAATATCTGGTATGGATAGGCCACCTTCCCTAGTATTTCTTTTCATTAATATCCTTGATATTCAGGATCTTTTGTTTTTCCAAATGAATTTTGTTACTATTTTTTTCTAGGTCAATAAAGTATTCTTTTTTTTTTTTTGTAAATTAGTTGGTATGGCACTAAATATATTATTTAATTTAGATAAAATTGTCATTTTATTATATTAGCTTGACCCAGCTATGAGCAATTGATGTTTTTCCAATTAGTTAGCTATGACTTTATCTGTGTGAAAAGTGTTTTGTGGTTGTGTTCATAAAGGTCCTGGGTTTGTTTTGGCAGGTAGATTCTCAAATATTTTATAATGTCTACAGTAACTTTAAATGGGATTTCTCTTTCTATCTCTTGCTGTTGGATTTATTAGAAATATACAGGAATGCTGAGGTTTTATGTGGGTTTATTTTATATACTGCAACTTTGCCAAATTTATTTATTGTCTCAAGTATTTTTTTACTTGATTCTTTAGGATTCTGTAAGTATATTGTTATATCATCCACAAAGAGTGATAACTTGGTTTCTTCTTTGCCTGATTTGATTCCTTTGTTTTCTATTTCTTCTATAATTGCTACTGCTAACATTTCTAGTACCAGATTGAATAAGAAGAGTGATAGTGGACACCTTTGTTTCACCCCTGATCTTATTGGAAATGCTTCTAGCTTATCCCCATTATATATAATACTTGCTGATGGCTTTAAATAGATGCTACTTATTATTTTAAAGAAGGCTCCATTTATTCCTATACTTTCTAGTGTGTTTAATAGGAATGAATGTTTTACTTTGTCAAAAGCCTTTTCTGCATCTATTGAGATAATCATGTGGTTTCTGCTAGTTTTATTGTTGATATGCTCAATTATACTGATGGTTTTCCTAATATTAAACCATCCTTGCCTTCCTGGAATAAATCCTACCTGATCAAAGTGTATTATTCTTGTGACAAGTTGCTGTAGACTTTTTGCTAATATTTTATTTAAAATTTTTGCATCTATATTCATGAGGGAAATTGGTCTATAATTTTCTTTTTCCTTTTTATCTCTTTCTGATTTAGGTATCAGTACCATGTTTGTGTCATAAAAAGAATTTGGTAGGAATCCTTCTTCACTAATTTTCCCAAATAGTTTGTAGAGTATTGGAATCAATTGTTCTTTAAATGTTTGATAGAATTCACTAGTAAATCTGTCTGGCCCTGGAGATTTTTTTTGTTGGGAGTTCACTGATGGCTTGTTCAATTTCTTTTACTGAGATGGGGTATTTAAATAATTTACTTCCTCTTCAGTAAACCGAGGCAGCTTATATTTTTATAAATATGTATATATTTCACTAAGATTGTCAAATTTATGTGCATATAACTTGGCAAAATAATTCCCAATTATTGTTTTGATTTCCTCTTCATTGGAGATAGATTCACCCTTTTAATTTTTGATACTCATAATTTGGTTTTCTTCTTTCTTTTTCTATCATATTGGCTAAGGGTCTATCAATTTATTTTCATAAAACTAGTTCTTAGTTTTATTTATTAATTCAAAAGTTTTCTTAATTTCAATTTTATTAATTTCTCCTTTGATTTTCATTATTTCAAATTTAATATTTAATTGCAGATTTGCAATTATTCTTTTTCTAGCTTTTTCAATTGCATGCCCAATTCATTGACCTCCCTTTTCTCTAATTTATTCATGTATGCACTCAGGGATATAAAACTTCCCCTAAGAACTGCCTATGCTTCATCCCACAAATTCTGTTATGTTGTTTCATTATTGTCATTCTCTTGAATGAAGTTACTGATTGTTTCTATGATTTCTTGTTTGATCCACTCATTCTTTAGGATTAAATTATTTACTTTCTAATTAGTTTTTAGTTGGTCTTTCCATAGCCCTTTATTGCATATGATTTTTATTGCATCATGATCTGAGAATGATGCATTAATTTTCTGCCTTTCTGCGCTGAATTGTGAGGTTTTTATGTCCTAATACATGGTTGATTTTTGTGTGTGCCATGTACTGCTGAGAAGAAGGTATATTCCTTTTTATGCTCATTCAGTTTTCTCCAGAGAAGTATCATACCTACCCTTTCTAAATTTCTATTCAGCTCCTTAACTACTTTCTTGTTTATTTTGAGGTAGGATTTATCAAGTTCAGAGAGGGGGGGATTAAGGTCCCCCACTAGTATAGTTTTGCTATCTATTTCTTCCTCTACTTCCCTTACTTTTTCCTCTAGTAATTTGGATGCTATACCATTTGGTACATATATGTTAAGTAATGATATTGCATCATTCTCAATGGTGCCTTTAGCAGGATATAGTTTCCTTCCTTATCTCTTTTAATTAGATTAATTTTTGCTTTTGCTTTATCTGAGATAAGGATTGCTACCCCTGCTTTTTTTTTTCCAAATGGTTTATTAACTTCTGGTTTACATCATTCATTTCTGCCAGATTATGAGTTGCAATTTTTCCCCCATTTTCGCCCTACCCTCGACCCCAGAATAGCAGTCCCACAGGATATCCCCTCATCCAATCTGCTCTCTCCCATATCTTCTCCCATACACCCTTCCACTTTTCCATTAGGGCAAGGTGAATCTCTGAGCCCCAATACCTATATATCTTATTTCCCAATCATATGTAAAATAGTATTAATAATAGTATTTATATAAATTTAAAACATTTGATTTTAAACCTTTGAGTTCCAGATTCATTCCCTTCCTCCCTTGTCACCCACTCTTGCTGGGAAGTAAACAATACAATATATGTTGTACATGTATAGCTATGCAAAACATTACCATAGTAGATATATTGTAAAAGACTGGCTATATTTCCCTCCCACCTAGCCCACCCTCCACTTGGTTCATTCTCTACTTTGATCCTGTCCCTTTTCAAACTTGGGTGCTTCCAACCTCCCTCCCCCCCAGCCTGCCCTCCTTTCCATCATCCCCCTTCTCGTACACCTCCCCCTACTCTCCTGCAGGGTTAGATATCTCATTTAGTATGTATGTCATTCTCTCCCTGAGCCAAATACAATGAGAATATGGTTTTGCCTTTTTGCCTTCCTGTTCTTCCCCTCCCTTGCAACCATTTCCCCTTGCCTCTTCTTATATGAGATAGTTTTCCATGTAGGAATATAAATAGTTCAATGTTGATAAGTTCCTTTTGATTTCTTTTCCCTGTTTACCTTCTCAAGCATCTCTTGCTTCTTGTGTCTGAATGTCAAATTTTATATTCACCTCTGGTTTTTCATCAAGACTGTTTGAAAGTCCTCTATTCCACTGAATAAAGATATTTTCCCCTGAAACATGATACTCAGTTTTGCTGGGTAGGTGATTCTTGGTTTTAATCCCAGCTCCATTGCCCTCTGGAATATCATATTTCATGCCCTTCAGTCCCTCAGTGTAGAAGCTGCCAGATCCTGCACTATCCTGATTGTGTTTCTACAATATACAAATTGTTTCTTCCTGGCTGCTTGTAATATTTTCTCCTTGATCTGGGAATTCTGGAACCTGGCTATAATATTCCTAGGAGTTTTCTTTTTGGGATCTTTTTCAGGAGGCAATCAGTGAATTCTTTCAACCTCTATTTCCCCCTCTGGGTCTAACACATCAGGGCAATTTTCCTTCAGAATTTCTTTAACAATGATTTCTAGGTTCTTTCTTTGATCATGAATTTCAATATCAATAACTGTAATCTTTTTTTTTTTTTAAAGCAATTGGGGTTAAGTAACTTGCTCAAGGTTACACGGCTAGTCATTTGATTTACGCGTGGGTGCTCATTTTCTGAGGCCGGATCTGATCTCGGGTCATCCAAACTCCGAGGCCGGCGCTCTTACTCACTGCGCCACCTAGCCGCCCCTAAGGGCAAGTGGGGTTAAGTAACTTGCCCAAGGTTACACGGCTAGGTTTTTGTTTGTGCGGATTAAGTGTCGGAGGCCGGCTCCGAACTCAGGTCCTTCTGATTCCAGCGCCGGCGCTCTATTCACTGCGCCACCTAGCCGCCCCAATAACTGTAATCTTAAAATGAAAAGTAAACTAGACTTGAATCAGATCTATTTTATGGCTCCAGACTAGCAAAGAAGCAAACTACGAGGAGATTTTAACAAGACACAGACAAAAGGTAGAGAAAAAGATATAATGTGATCATATCTGACAACATTACAAATGAAGTATCAAAAGCAATTACCTTCCTACATTACAGACAGAAAAAGAAAAAGCTATCATCCAGTCTAAATCTACAAGTTCACAAAAATAGGTGTTTAAAGAAAAATGGCATTAAGTAATCAAATGTGGGCAGTATATAATGATTCATTGACCAAACAAACATCTGTATTTTTAAAAGCCTAATAAGGTTGTATGTTTGTATCATTTTAATTAATGGTTTCTCATTTTCCTCAGAAACTTAAGTGGAATAATTAAATGTCAAAATTGGTTCACTTGGGTCAAGTGTACTTTCGTTTCCTCTGTGTTCCTTGAATTAATTATGTTGAGGTGTTTCACAGAGTTTAGTAATTTCATAAATTCCAAGGTAATATTGCAACATTTGTTGAAGGAATATACAATTCCTAAAGGAATTACTTATTCTGGTCTTACCATTAATATTATTCCTTTAAAGAATGAAAAACACCTTCCTATGATAGGAAGTTAACAATTGAATAAGAAATAACTGCATTACTAAGATTATTTTGCAATGAATTCTCCCAATCATCTACAAACTGCTTAAGGCACCCTAGAAAGACATACCCTGCTCCCAGATGCTCTATTTTACTGAATTTATGTAAGTTTTAGCAGACAATCCCTCAGTTTCAACCACCACAGCACTCCCTGGACTTGTGGCTAAGTCACTGTTGAGCAGTGTTAAAAATGCCTTAGGAAGAAAGAGAAGCAAGGGGTCTATAGCAACAGCTATGAGATCTGAATACTAATAGGGTAAAGATGAAGCTAGGCCTCTCTCTACCCCCACTCACACATCCACTCCACATTCTGGATTCTCCACAAACTGGACTAAAATCATGCATGTATTCCCAAATGCCCCTGATGTACCTTGTAATGTTCAAGGGAGAGATGCTCTTCTATCCTTCCCTGTAGATCTGTGGCTTCTCTGGAGAAATCCATATGACCCTTGCCCTGAAAAAGTTACCTCATGTGTAAGTGTTTCCTGAATGCCTTCTCTGTGTCTAGCCCTGTTTAAGGCATTGAGGGTTGCTATCAGGTCCTTGCCACTGACCATAAGAAACTGAAAGGATTAGAAGACCCACTATTTTTACAAATAGTCACTTGCTTACTTTCTATAAGTGGGAAAAAAGTTTTCCCTGAAAAATAATGAATGCTCATTTATTTTACAACTGTTATATACATATGTGTGTGTATGAGTGTGTGTGTGTGTGTGTGTGTGTGTGTGTGTGTGTGTGTGTGAAGCAACATGATATAATGAATGACAAGTGGACCACCTTGGGGTCAAGAAAATTGGCATTAAAATTTCTGACACAAACTAGGCCATATATGAGTCACAATCTTTCAGTGTCCACATAACATACTATAAATAGCTGATGAACTGACAATTTACCTTAGTGGAAATAATTTCTACACCAGAAGTTTCCTACATGGAGTAAATCATTGGTCCAAACCAAAACAAAATCTAGAGAGCTTCTTCAAAGATGGAAGAGAGAACAGATTTTGCCCCCTTTATTTGTAAGCTGCATTAAAGAAATCATTTCTTTTTCTCAAAAGGATTGTTAACCCCTAACAAAATAAGAATTTTAATAAATTTTATCTTCTCTGTTCATTGTTTTTTAAGAGCTTGTGCTACAATTTCTCTGGATTAAAAAAAATGGTAATCATAACCATATATAAACATATGGTTATGTCTCATTACACAATTAATGTTAATATATGGCATACAATCATCATCTAATTTGAATTATATAGCATGTGGTGACATAATTATAACATGCAACGATGGGAAAGAGACTTATTTAAACCTTGCAAAATGAGCGTGGTTTGAATTGGATGAATTTTAAATGGCAATTTCCTAGCTGCTTAAAAATGTCCCAGGGGACTAAAATACACAGAATTGTCTCACTTGTTAAGAGAAATAAAGAAAACAATTTAGGTACATACAAAAAATAAGGTGTAATGAAACTGTTGTTCTTTTTTTTCTTTTCTTTTAGATGAACAAAAATGGAAAGAAATCCATTTCACTGTGGACTATTTTAGAATATTTCTTAAATAAAATTTATTCTAGGGTAAATAAATTTTTTTCAAGATTACCTCTGGCCAATATTTAGTGTTCATATCATCAACCCACAAGCACTTTCCATCAATCAGAGGAATAATACTCAGGATAAAACTATTGCAACCCATGTGACCATTACGTATTCTTCTTCTGGCAACTTTCCCCTCTCATCATTCACCACTCTTTTCCAGGGGGCAAGTGTCCTAGTTGAAGAAACTACTTTTTTAAGTGTATTTCTAAAATGGGCAAAAGAAGAATTTGCCAACTAGCAAAAATAATTGAAAATTGTAGAAAATGATGAAACTTTAAGTTCTAGCAGATGCCAGGAAAGTTATGAGTGAAGAGAGCATCAAGTATCAAGTAATGAGTTTGGAAGAAATAAAATTAATTTTGAAAAGTAAAATTTCAGTGAAATGTGGATCTTTTAAAGCTGGTACATCTAAAATGGTAAAAGAGCCTGCCAAAAGCAGTAGGAGTCTCTCAGATTTAATCACTTTTAAGTATATAGAAGAAGACACTGGTTATTACATTACGCTCTCATATAGACATTTTCAGATCTTCAGATCATAGACAAAGATCTGAAAAAGACCTTAGTAGTCATTTTATTCAAGTCTCTCATTTTAGAAATGAGGAAAGTCAGGTTCATTGAGGTTAAAGGTAACACAGGTGGTAAAACTGTGATTCCAACTCAGATCCTTTCCCTCCAAGTTCTATTTGCCTTGATTTTATCCCTCAAAATCCTAGACTTGGATACAGGACTGGGTCTTACAGTCATTTTTTTTAAAACAAATGCTTTATTAACTTCTGTTTTATATCATTCATTTCCTCCAGATTTTTAGTTACAATTATTCCCCCCCTGTTTTTCCCCTACCCACCCTCCCAGAATAGCAGTCGCGCAAGATATCACTTCCTCCAATCTGCTCTCTCCCATATCTTCTCCCATACCCTCTTCGTCTTTTCCATTAGAGCAAGGTGAATCTTTGTGTCCCAATGCCTGCACATCTTATCTCCCAATTACAAGCAAAAGAGTATTAATTACAGTATTTATAAATATTTGAAACATTTACTCTTAAGACCTCGAATTTCAGATCCATTTTCTTCCTCCCTTGTCACCCATTCCCTCTGGGGAGATAAGTAATTCAGTATATGTTGTACATGTCTAGCTATGCAAAACATTATCATAGTAGATATATTGTACAAGGCTGCTTATAATTCCCTCCCACTCATCCCATCCCCCACCTGGTCCATTCCCCACTTGATCCTGTCCCTCTTCTTTAGTGGGTATTTCCAACCTTCCCTCCCCCCAAAGATGCCCTCCCATCCATCATCCCTCCTCTCATCCCCCTTCCCCTTATTCTGCTATAGGTTGAGGTATCCCATTTAGTATGTATGTCATTCTCTCCCTGAACCAAATTCAATGAGAATGTGGTTTTGCCTTTTTGCCTTCCTATTCTTCCCTTCCCTTGCAACTACTTCCCCTTGCTTCTTCTACATGAGATAGTTTACCCTATCCTGTCTCTCCCCATCTCCTCTTGCCACTTTCCTCTCTCACCTCATAATTTCACCCCTTGAGTATCCTCCCTTCCCAACAAATTCAACCTATGCCCTCTATTCATATATAACTGTAAACATATACACACAGATTCACATATGTATTCGTATGACCATATGCCCTTCTTCCATTATTTTCATACTGAGAAAGATTTCATCAGTCACAGTTATTGTTTTTCCATATAGGAATGTAAATAGTTCAACTTTAATAAGTTCATTTTGATTTCTTTTCCCTGATTATCTTCTCAGCCATCTCTTGCTTCTTACGTCTGGATGTCGAATTTTTGATTCAACTCTGGTTTTTTCCTCAAATATGCTTGAAAGTCCTCTATTTCACTGAATGACCACATTTTCCCCCGAAACAAAATACTCAGTTTTGCTGGGGAGGTGACCCTTGGGTTCATTCCCAGCTCTTTTGCCCTCTGAAATATCATATTCCATGCCCTTCGATCCCTCAGTGTAGAAGCTGCCAGGTCCTGGGCTATTCTGATTGTGTTTCCACAATATTGAAATTGTTTTTTCCTGGCTGCTTGTAGTATTTTCTCCTTGATCTGGGGATTCTGGAACCTGGCTATAATATTCCTGGGAGTTTTCTTTTTGGGATCTTTTTCAGGAGGTGATCGGTGGATTCTTTCAACCTCTATTTTGCCCTCTGGATCTAAAACATCAGGGCAGTTTTCCTTGAGAATTTCTTGAAGGGTGATTTCTAGGTTCTTTCTTTGATCATGGCTTTCAGGTAGTCCAATAATTTTTAAATTGTCTCTCCTGGATCTATTTTCCAGGTCAGTGGTTTTTCCCATGAGATATTTCACATTGCCTTCTAATCTTTCATTTGTTTGGATCTGCTTAACAGCATCTTGATTTCTCATAAAGTCATTAGCTTCCATTTGCTCCAGTCTAACTCTGAAGGAATGAATCTCCTCAGTGAACTTTTGAGATTCTTTTTCCATCTGGCAAATTTGACTTTTTGAGGCATTCTTCTCCTCATTGCCCTTTTGGGCCTCCTTTGCCATTTGAGTTAGTCTATTTTTTAAGGTGTTGTTTTCCTCAGTCAGGCTGTTGACCCTCATTTCATACTTTTCCTGCATCCTTCTCATTTCTCTTCCCAATTTTTCCTCCACTTCTCTTATTTGATTTTTAAAGTCCTTCTTAAGGTCCTCTATGGCCTGCAACCCGCTCATGTTTTCCCCTGGGACTTTTGGAGCAGGACTTCTGAACTCACATCCTCCTCCCGCTCCATGCTTCGATCCTCTTTGCCCCAAAGTATTAGTCTAAGGTTGAATTTTTCTGTTTAATTTGTTTCCTTTGCCTTGGCATGTTGCCACTTAATTACTTGACTTTTGGGCTTGTTGCCACAGTATGGCTCTGGTGCCAGAAAGGAACTTTCGTCCCAAACGTGTGTGTGTGTGGGAGCGGGGGGGGGGACAGCTTCTGTTTCTGGCAGGCTGGAAACCCACCCACAACCTCCACCCCAGATCACAATCCAGATCCAGGGAGGTTAAAGCAAGAGCGATTACCCCCCCAAGACTGATCACTGGATCTCCCTACAGTTCGCAGGCCAGGAGCTGGAGCTGCCTCTGAAAACTACAAAATGGCGTGTCTCTTCAGTGGCTTCTAGCCCCCAGGGGAGGAAGCCGACGCGTTCCCCAACTACTGGTCCCAAAGTCCATAGGGCACTAACCTCTCACTTTGTCCTAGGCATGTCTTTGTTTATAATTCTGGAATCCCCACAGCTGCTGGTGTTCTGGGGTCCCTCCAGCCCGCTGCTGCCCCTGCCACCCTGGGGCTAAAACCATGACTCAGGCGGACCTCTGCTCGGCTCCCCTCACACTGCACTGGTCCTTCCTGCAGGGCTGCTGGGCTGTCCTCAGCAGGAGGTTAGCTTCTCTGTGTTGTTCTGTGGGTTCTGGGGCTCCAGAAGTTGTTCAGAGTCCCCCTTTACATAGTTTGGAGGTAATCTGGGGGAGAGTGGCTTGAACACTCTGTTTCTACTCTGCCATCTTGGCTCTGCCTCCTCTTGCAGTCATTTTAGTGAATGTAATTTTTATAGAAGTAAAAATAAAGAAAAGGAATTATTTTTTTTCCTGAAACCTGAAATTCTGCAAGTCTCCACTGGAAAACTAAGGGTAATGGAAAACATATCTGCATTTTCTTGATAGGTTATACTTGCCTTGAGCTTTTATACTGACAGCATTAGAATTTCAGCAAGGAAAGTACATACTTGATAGGTCAGGTGACACTTTACAATAGGTTATGGTTGGCAGGAACAAACCTGCTTTGGATTCCCTTTTTTGATAACCAACATTTTATATTTTTTAAGAAATATTTTTAGTTTATTTTTTCTGGTTTCCTATTCCCATTAGAGAATCTCTTTGCTAATTGGCTTCATTAAAATGAGATTAAAACATAATTTATTTACAATTAACATATTGTCTGAATATAGTTAATAAGCACAGGACTTTGTGAACAAATTCTACTATTACTGAAAAATGTGTGGTTGGAAATTTAGAGCAACAGGAATCTTCTATGTAAGGATGCTTTTCATTCACCCATCAAAAAAAAGAGAAGGAATAGTTTTGGTTCCGATAGTCTATCTCTTGTATCTTTCCCACATCTAATATGGCTCACAGTGCCCTGGCTGCAAAAAGAATAGAAATATAGCTTCTAATACAGCTATTCAACAAAATCATCTTCCCTTCCTTTTCTGATATTGGTTGCTCAGTGAATGAAAACTGCACATTGATAGTCTCTTTGGAACCTTAATAACTAATAAAGTAGAGAATCATGGGAAGAACACAATGCAGTCTAAAGACCTTCAGTAGTCAATAATCAATTAATAATACTGTTGGAGTAGCCAGTCTCAATATCTGTACACATGAATATAATTATGATATTCCTATAGGTTCTGCCACAAGAGAAACTGAGATTACATGGAAGTTCACTGACTCTGGCTTATAGAGAGTTATACTGGTTGAAGGTCCGTGCTAAGTTTGATGTTGATATGATATATCCCTTGAGAATGGAGGAGGAACAGATTATCTAAGATGGGGTGAAAATGTTTATTCAGGTATAAGCAGGAATCTCAGCAAATATTAACCACCCTACTATAAGCTAATATAAATAAAGAATGCTTACGTAGCTTGAAATGGAAATCCTGAGCAGAAATATATATATATATATATATATATATATATATATATATATATATATATATATATATATATATATATATATATATATCATATATGGCATTAGTAAAGATAATGTGTGACTCAGAAGATCTGGGCTCAGTTGTCGACATAGCTTACTCAGCCTTGGTCTTTTTTTGGGTTTCCACCTCTAAAATGGAGAAATGGATTGAACAAGAAGGAGGGGGTGGAGTTGTGGACATGAATTAGCTTTACCTAAAAGCACTTACTGGGTACCCATTTGCATATAACACTGTGTTTAGTGCTAGACAAAGAAACTAAAAATGACATAATTCTTGCCCAGCATGAAGCCTTTGCTGCAAACTAGCACAGCCATTTAGAAGTTGAATCTAGGTACAAATAGCAAAAAATAAACTTATAGCAAGGAACCTAAGGTTAAAATGTTTGTTCCTTAAACACTTCTAAATGGAGAGAACACTACTGGGAAATGTGTTTTTTTCCTAGTGGTGTTCATGCCTTGTGTTTATTGCCTTTCCCCCTCTGAAATTGCACAGTTGGGGGTAAAGACCAGAAAATTCCACCACTAATGATAGGCAAGACAAACTAATCTGAGACCAGGACTTTTCATCAGAACAAATGCTAAATGATTTTTTAAAGCAAATAATGATTGGAGATCATTTATTACATTTATTTGGTTGATAAAAAGTTTCTCATGAACCCAGGTGCAAATAACATGAATATTAACTTCTAGTAGGGAAGTTAAGGTTTAAATGCTTATTCCTTAAACACCTCTAAATGGAGGAAAGAATACTTTTGGAAAATGTGATTTTTTTCTAGTGGTGTTCCTGCCTTGTGTTTATTGCCTTCCTCCCTCTGCAGATGGTTTAAAGAATAGGGGGTGTTTGAATAGGGAGGGGCTGGAGTCACTGGTTAGCAATGGTGGTCACGTTTCTCCAGTGAAGGGCTTCTGAATACTAATAGTGACAATCCAGACAGCTCCTTTCTGGTCTAATGTCCTCTTCTTCTAAGAATATGCTTCCACATCTATCACGTGGATAAAATTTGAAAATAGCTCTGTGTTTCTTCCAGACCAGGCAGGCTACCTTGAATGTGGAAAGTGCTCAGTCTATTTATTGCCCTCATAAATCACAGGGGAGTTGCTGAAGGGGAGGCAGGTCAGCAGTTCAGGCAGATCAGTGAAGGCAAAGAGAGGAGACCCACAAATTCTAAAGCTCTTCAAACCACCAGAAAATCCTTGTTGGAAAAAAATATTCATGATGCTATTTCCCCCTTATGTTTAAGGAAAAAGAACCCTGAGCTAAAATAATGCTTCTGTCCCAAGATGATACAGGCTGAATGTTGAAGAATATTTCTTAAGATTTGTATTTGATTAATTCTCAGAAAGAACTGATTAATTTTCAGTCTTGTCCATAGAATGACTACAGTTGTGATGGGTTTTGTTTTGTTATGTTTGTAAAATGTTTTATTGGTGACTTTTGTTTTTATATCATGATCTTTTCCAGATATATTCCATTTACAATACATATGTAGACCAAATGACCCTTATAAGACAAAAAAGTGTTTAGCAAAGCTAAATGACATAGTGAATGTGCCTATGTATGCAATATTCTTTATCTCAAGTCCCCTACCTCCCTGCCAAAGGGAGGGAAATGCTTCCTTATCTCTTTTCTGAAGTCTGTGATGGGAAATGACCATTTTCAGTGCTCAGCTTCATTGTTCTAAAAATATTTTTATTTACTTTATTAAACATTTCCCAATTGCACGTAAATATTTTTAACATTTGTTTTTAAAGATTCTGAGCACCAAATTCTCTCCCTCTTTTGCACCTCCCCCTCTTTTTGAAAGGACAAGCAATTTGATATCAATTATATATGTGAAGTAATGCAAAACATATTTCATATTAACAATGTTTCCAAAGAAAATACAGACAAAAAACACAAGAAAAATAAAGAAAGCTTTAAAAGTATGCTTCAATCTGTATTCAGAGTTCATCAGTTCTCTCTGAAGGTAGATGACATTTTTCATGATGAGTCCTTTGGAATTGTCTTGGATCAGATAAATGAAAAGCCCAAGAGATGGTTTCTGGATAATTAATAATTAATTAATTTGACTAGCTAATAATAAATAAATTGATGGTCAGAGGCAGAGCCAAGATGGCAGAATAGAAACAGCACTTCCACGATGCTCCAGCCCACACCACTTCAAAATTATGTAAAAGGGGGACTCTGAACAACTTCTGGAGCGCCAGCACCCACAGAACAACACAGAGAAGTTAACCTCCCATTAAGGATAGCCCAGAAGCCCAGCAGGGAGCAGATAGCACAGCATGCTGGGAGCCAAGCCCAGAACCATATGAGTCAGAGGTTTTAGACCCAGGGCAGCTGGTCCAGCACCCAGCTGGAGGGACCCCAGGACACCAGCAGCTGTGGCTTTTCTAGAATTTCCAACACAAAGTAGGAGGTTAGTGCCCTATGGACTTTGGGACCAGTATTTGGGAGCATGTCAGCTTCTTCCCCTGGGGGCTATAAGTGGCTGAGGAGATGTGGCACAGCCGCCATTTTGCAGCTTCAGTTGCAGCTTCAGCTCTTGGCCTGTGGATTGTAGGGGGATCTGGTGATCAGTCTGAGGGGTAATCGCTCTTGCATTAACCTCCCTGGATCTGGATTGCAGTCTGGTATTGAGGTCTTGGGGTGTGTGTCCAGCTTGCCAGAGTGTGTGTGGGCTTCAGGGAGGGCACCCAACTAATACCTCTCGCAGTTGAGAAGACCCCAATGTTTGGGACAGAAGCTCCCCTGTGTGGTGGCAGAGTCCTACTGTGGCAACAAGCCCAAAAGTCAAGTAATTAAGTGGCAACATGGCTAGGCAAAGGAAACAAAAGAAAAAAAAATTCAACATTAGACTCCTATTTAGGAGGCAAAGAGGATCAAAGCATGGAACAGGAGGAAGACTGTAAGGTCAGAACTCCTGCACCAAAAGACCCAAATGAAAATACGAGCTGGTTACAGGCCATAGAGGACCTTAAGAAGGATTGTAAAAACCAAATAAGAGAAGCAGAGGAAAAATTGGGAAGAGAAATGAGAAGGATAAAGGAAAAGTATGAAATGAGAGTCAACAGCCTGACTGAGGAAAATAACATCTTAAAAAATAGACTAACTCAAGTGGCAAAAGAGGCTCAAAAAGGCAATGAGAAGAAGAATGCCTTAAAAAGCCAACTTTGCCAGATGGAAAAAGAATCTCAAAAGCTCATTGAGGAGATTCAATCCTTCAGAATTAGAGTGGAGCAAATGGAAGCTAGTGACTTTATGAGGAATCAAGATGCTGTTAAACAGAACCAAGGAATTGAAAAAATAGAAGGCAATGTGAAATATCTCATAGGAAAAACCACTGACCTGGAAAATAGATCCAGGAGAGATAATTTAAAAATTATTGGACTACCTGAAAGCCATGATCAAAGAAAGAACCTAGAAATCATCCTTCAAGAAATTCTCAAGGAAAATTACCCTGATGTTTTAGACCCAGTGGATGAAATAGTGGTTGAAAGAATCCATCAATGACCTCCTGAAAAAGATCCGAAAAAGAAAACTCCTAGGAATATTATAGCCAGGTCCCAGAATTTCCAGATCAATGAGAAAATACTACAAGCAGCCAGGAAGAAACAATTTCAGTACTGTGGAAACACAATCAGAATAGCACAAGATGTGGCAGCTTCTACACTGAGGGATTGAAGGGCATGGAATATGATATTCCAGAGGTCAAAAGAGCTGGGATTAAAACCAAGAATCACCTATCCAGCAAAACTGAGTATTTTCTTTCAGGGGAAAATATAGTCATTCAGTGGAATAGAGGACTTTCAAGCATTCTTGAAGAAAAAAACCAGAGTTGAATAGAAAATTTGACATTCAGACACAAGAAGCAAGAGATACTTGAGAAGGTAAGCAGGGAAAAGAAATCACTATGAACTTATCAAAGTTGAACTATTTACATTCCTACATGGAAAAACAATGACTGATGAAACCTTCCTCATTATGAAAATAATTGAAGAAGGGTATATGGGCATATGAATACATATGTGAATGTGTGTATTTATGTTTACAGGTATACATGGATAGAGGGCACAGGTTGAATATGGTGGGAAGGGATGATACTTAAGGGGTAAAGTTAAGAGGTGAGAGAGGAATGTGGCAAGAGGAGATGGTGAGAGACAGGGATAGGGGTAAACTATCTCATGTAGAAGAGGCAAGGGGAAGTAGTTGTAGAGGAAGGGAAGAACAGGAAGGCGAAAAGACAAAACCCTATTCTCATTGAATTTGGCTCAGGGAGAGAATTACATATATACTAAATGGGATATTGCATCCTGCAGAAGACTAGGGGGGAGGGGGATGAGAGTGGGGAGGATGGAGGGAAATGCATGCTGTGGGGAGGGGAGGTTGGAGGTACCCACTTTTGAATAGGGACAGGATCAAAGTAGGGAATGGACCAGGTGGGGGGTGGGATGGGTGGGAGTGAAATATAGTCATCCTTTTACAATATATCTACTATGGTAATGTTTTACATAGCTATACATGTACAACATATATTGAATTGTTTATCTTCCCAGTGGGAGTGGGTGACAAGGGATGCAGGGAATGGATCTGGGATTTGAAGTTTTAAAATTAAATGTTTCAAATATATAGAAATACTATTATCAATACTATTTTGCATGTAACTGGGAGATAAGATGTACAGGCATTGAGGCACACAGATTCACCTTGCCCTAATGGAAAAGTCGAAGGAGTTATGGGAGAAGATATGGGAGAGAGCCGATTGGATGAGGGGATATCCTGTGGCACTGCTATTCTGTGGTGGTGGGTAGGGGAAAAAATTGTAACTCAAAATCTGGCAGAAATGAATGATGTAAACCAGAAGTTAATAAAGCATTTGGAAAAATAAAAAAATAAAATAAATTGATGGTCAGTGGTTTCTCTCAGTAACCAAAGATAAAACCATGGACATCCTTGAATGTTTAAATATCTTTGGAAAAGGAAGAGCCCTGAGAGGTGAAAATCTACCCTGATTCAACAATTAATGAGAGGGTATGCATATTAATGATAAGGGAGACTAAAAGTCTCCTCTTTCTGCTGAGACAACTTCTTGATCATGAGACTCAGCCACCTCCAGCAATCTGGACAAAGGAATCCATCTGTATCCACACCACTTTGGTTGATTTTCTCCTTCATGAGCTGAGCTCCTCTAAACTGCAATGGAGGGGGGCAAAGGCATGGATTTAATGCTTTAGGGCTGGAATATACCTAGATTAGATTCTATAGATCACTCTAAACAGAAGTAAGATCTTCTAGTTGGATGGCATACTGCCCAAGATCATAGAATGTGTACACAGAAGATTTGGTCAACTCATGTATCAGTCTTGTCCTTTAGAGATTTTCTGAAGGGTGTATAGTTACTGGTCCCTGAATGAGGAAATATAAAGGAAAAACTTCAATTCTAATTTAGTAATTGGTTATTAATTCTTCCATCTCTTTGAGATACAAACCCAACAGTGTCATTGCTGGATCAAAGGGTATGCCCAGTTTTGTAGCCCTTAGGACACAGTTTCAAATTGCTCTCCAGAATGCTTGGATCTGTTCTCAACTCCACAAACAATGCATTAATGTCCCTATTTTCCCACATCCCCTCCAGCATTTGTCATTTTTCTTTTCTGTCATGTTAGTCAATTAGATAGGTGTGAGGAGGTATCCTAGAGTTGTTTTAATTTACATTTCTCTAATAAATAGTGATTTAGAGCATTTTTTCAGGTGAGTATTGATAGCTTTGATTTCTTCTTCTGAAAATTGCCTGTTCGTATCCTTTGACCATTAATCAACTGGGGAAGGACTCTTATTTTATAATTTTGCTGAGTTCCCTAATATTTGAGAAATGAGGCCTTTATGAGAGAAACATGCTATAAAATTATTTCCCAGTTTCCTGTTCTTCTTATAATTTTGATTTTATTACTTTTGTTTATGTAAAAACTTTTTAAATCCATGTAAAGCAACTATCTATTTTACTTCCAATGATCTTCTTTATCCTCTGACCTCTTCTCTTATCCATAGATTTGACAGGTACATTTTCCATGTTTCTCTAATTTACTTGTGAGACCACTATGTCTAAATCATTTACCATTTTGACTTTATCTTGGTATACAATGTAAGTTGTCAGTCTACACCCAGTTTCTTCCAAACTTCTTTCTAGTTTTTCTCACTCTGATGAATTTTGAAATTATGTTGTCTAGTTCTATAAAATAATTATTTGGTAGTTTGATTGGTACAACACTGAATAAGTAAATTAACCAAGAAAGGATTGTCATTTTTGTTATATTGATTCAACCTCCCTAAGAACAATTAATTGTTTAGATCTATATTTGTGTGAAAAGTGTTTGTAATTATGCTTATCTAGTCCCTGGGCTTGTCCTGGCAGGTAGACTCCTAAGTATTTTATATTGCCATTATTTTAAATGGAATTTCTCTATGTCTTCCTGCTGGATTTTGTTGGTAGCACAGAGAAATTCTGATGATTTATATAGGCTTATTTTATACCCTGCAATTTTGTTGAAGGAGTTAATTGTTTCAATGAGGTTTTTTTTTTTTTAGTTGATTCTCTATGGTTCTCTAAGCACATCATATCATCTGCATAAATCATTGTTTTGTTTCCTCAATGGCTATTTTTATTCCTTCAATTTCTATTTCTTATCTTATTGCTAGAGGTAGCATTTTGAGTACAATATTGAATAATACTGTTGATAATGAAAATTCTTGCTTCACTAATGATCTTATTAGGAAAGTTTCAAGTTTATTCCCATTATAGATAATATTTGCTCTTGGTTTAGCTAAACATTACTTATCATTTTAAGAAAGATTATTGGGGCGGCTAGGTGGCGCAGTGAATAGAGCACCGGCCCTGGAGTCAGAAGGACCTGAGTTCGGAGCCGGCCTCAGACACTTAATCCACACAAACAAAAAAACCTAGCCGTGTAACCTTGGGCAAGTTACTTAACCCCAATTGCCCTAAAGGGGCGGCTAGGTGGCGCAGTGAGTAAGAGCGCCGACCTCGGAGTTGGGATGACCCGAGATCAAATCCGGCCTCAGAAAATGAGCACCCACACATAAATAATGACTAGCCGTGTAACCTTGAGCAAGTTACTTAACCCCAATTGCTTTAAAAAAAATATTATATTGATTTCTTTGCTTTCTAAGGTTTTTTATAGCAATGTGTGCTGTATTTTGTAAAAACCTTTTTCTGCATCTATTGATACAATAACGTTTTTTTCTTTTTGTAATTGATATGGTCAGTTATTCTGATACTTTTCCTATCCTATCCTGGTATAAATCTTACATGGTCATAGTAAATGATCTTTATGATATATTTGTGTGATATACTTGCTAGTTTTTTATCTAAAAATTTTGCATTGATATTCATTAGGAAATTTGATATATAGTTTTCTTTCTCTTTTTTGATTGTCCTGGTTTAGGTATCAACTCCATATTTGTGACATACAGGGAATTTAAAATAACTCCTTTTTTGTTTCTTTTTCCAAATAATTTGTATGGTATTGGAATTAATTGCTCTTCAAATGTTTGGTGGAATTCACTTGTGAATCCATCTGGTCCTCAGGATTTTTTTTTTTTTTGGTAGAGAGTTCATTGATAGCTTCTTCGATTTTTTTTTTCAGAGATAGGGTTATTTAAGTATTCAATTTCCTCTTCTGTTAATTTGGGCAGTTCATATTTTTGTAAATATTCATCCATTTCATTTAATTCCCAGTTTTACTGGCATATAATTGGGTAAAATAGCTCCTACTAATTAATTTCATCTCCATTAGGAGTAAACTCACCTTTTTCATTTTTGGTAATAGAAATTTAGTTTTCTTCTTTCTTTTTAAAATAAAATTAACTAATGGTTTATTATTTTTTTTAATAAAACCAGCTTCTAGTTTTACCTGCTAGGCAAATTTATTTTTATTTTAAATTTTATTAATTTTTCCTTTAATTTTTAGAATTTCTTGTTTGGTACTTAAATGAAAATTTTTAGTTTGGTTTTTTCCCTTAGTTTTTTTGTTTGAAATTGCATGCTTCATTCATTGATCTGTTCTTTTACTACAGTATTGATACAAGTGTTTAGAGATATAAAATTTCCCCTAAAATATTGCTTTGACTGCATCCCATAAATTTTAGTATGTTGTCTCATTGTCATTATATTTAATTGAATTATTGTTTTTATGATTTCTTCTTTGATCTACTCATTATTTAGGACTAGTTTTTTAGTTCCCATTTTATTTTTAATCTCTGTTTAGATAACCCTTTATTAAATGTAATTTTTATTGCATTATGGTCTGAAAAAGATGCATTCAATATTTCTACTTTTCTGCATTTGGTTGTGATGTTTTATGCCCTAACATATGCCAATTATTGTGAAGGTGCCATATACTACAGTAGAAAATACTCTGTTTCATGTCCATCAGTTTTCTCCTGAGGAATTTCATATCTAACTTTTCTAAGATTCTATTTATCTCCCTAACTTTTTTCTTATTTATTTTATGGTTAAATTTATCTAGTTCTGAGAGGGAAAAGGTGAGTTCCCCCACCAGTGTAGTTTTACTATTTCCTTCTATAATTCATTTAACTTTTTCTTTAATAACTTGGATCCTATGCAATTTGGTGAATATATATTTTAGTATTGCAGTTACTTCATTTTCTGTAATGTCTTTTTGCCAAATGTAGTTGCCCTTCTTATTTCTTCTATTTGGGTCTAATTTTGTTTTTGCTTTGTCTGACATTATGACTGCTACCCCTGACTCTTTAAATTTAGCTGAAGTATTTTTGAATGAAGCTGGATTTTTTTCCAGTCTTCTATAATGCTCCGTGTGTCTCTCTGTTTCAAAAGTTTTTCTTGTAAAAAATATATTGTTATATTCTTGTTTCTAATTTATTCTGCTATCTGATTCTCTTTTATGGGTGAATGTATCCCATTCACATTCATCATTATGATTAATAACTGTTTATTTCCCTCCATCATATTTTCTTCCATTTATCTGTCTTTTTATCCTATCCCTTCTCTAAATTCTCTTTTGCTTCTGGCCACTGCCTTCTTTTATCTACTTTCCATTTTATCATTCTACTTTTCCCTTATTGAGTCCTTTATGATTTTTCTTTCATGTTTAATTTTTTATACTTCTCTTGAGTCTTGTATTTGAAAATAAAATTTAATTAAATTAAAAATTAAAATGAAATTAAATTTTCTCTTCAGCTATGGTCTTTTCATCAGGAAGGCTTGAAAACCCTCTATTTCATTAAATATTCATTTTTTCCTGTGAAACATAGTCAGTTTTACTGGTGGGGATAATGGTAATGGAATTTGAAGATCCCCTTGTATTGGCAAGCTAACAGGTACTTAGCACTTAGTTTTAAGCTCACAGTTGTTTCAAGTATTAAGACCTAGAACCTGTGAATCCCACAGTGGGATGTACTTCCTGATGTAACAGGAAGGAGCTAGAACAGGTAGGAGCGAATACCTTATATAAAGAAAAGCACAAGCTGGAGAGTCAGAACTTCTTGGAGCAAGCAGCTTGGAGGCTGAGGAGGAGAGGGCCAAGTTGGAGAAAGTGATTTTGATTTTTGAGAATGGAGCTTATGGTGGTGGAGTTTCTGCTGAGAGCCAGCTGGAGTTTCTGCTGAGACTTTTCTTCTGGGAACTTCCGCTGAGAGCTTACAAGAAGCAGGCTGAGGAGCTACCACCTTCTAGGAGCTGCCACAGACTTCTGAGGGCCAGCTGGAGATGCTGAAGACTGAGGAACAATGATTGTGGTGCTGGTACTTTGTCTGTTTTGGGTCTATGTTGATTCCACAGGCAGAAAGTGAATTGATGAGGATGCTAGCAATGTGTACAAATGTTGTTATGGTTTTGTTAATGTGTATGAATGTTGTGGTGGCTTTGTTGAGTTTCGTCTTCTCAGGAACAGAGACTGTGAGTGATTTGGGGTGGACTGGACACTGTGAGCTTCAATATGGATCAGTAACTACACAGAAAGCTGGACAAGGAACTGGGAGCTGTCCACCTTTGATCTCAGGTGGCAGTTGGTTAGGTTCTGGCAGGACTGGGACCATAGAAGAGGAACCATGGAAGAAAAGAGCCTGCCTCAAGTCAAGATGAAAAGACCTCTCCTTGGGTATTTAATGCTGACAGATGAGATTGTGACTTACTTGTGACCTAGGGGTGGATGGATTTTGTACTTTCCATAACCCCTTAACTGGGTACTTAGTAGTGACTGATGATTTTGTAACTTAATTGCACCCCATGGGTGGAGGACTTTGACCTTTGTACTTTGTGTCAGTTAAGGAAGCTTGCCTCCTTTTACTTAAAACTATGTGACTACTTTGGTGAAAACTATGTGGCCATTTTAGTGATAGGTTGTGAAGTTAAAACATTCTGAATGCTGTACTTTGTTTTCTGTGAATGTCTTGCTCTGATTTGTTACTGAATAAATAGAGAGTTCACTATACTGTGTAATCAGAACTTTGAAAGATGTTCACAGCAGCAATCCTCTGGAAAGCTGCTTGTGCTTGGCTTTAGAGTGGGTTATTCTCAGTTATAAGCTTAGCTTTTTTTGTCTTCTGGAATGTGATATTCCAAGCCCTTTGTTACTTTGTGATAGCTGCTAAATCTTGTGTGATCCTAACTATAACTTTAAGGTATTCGAGGTGTTTCTTTCTGACTGCTTGAAGTATTTTCTTCTTGACCTAGGAACTCTGGAATTTGGCTATATTATCCTGGGAGTTTTCATTTTGGGATCTCTATCAACTGGTGATTAATGGTTTCTTTTAATTTCTATTTTATCCTCTGGTTCTTTGACATTAATGCAGTTTTCCTGGATAATTTCTTAAAATGTGGTGTCTAGGCTCTTTAAGTAATTCTTAAATAATTTCACCTTGACCTATTTTCCTGGCTAGTTATTTTTCTTGTGATATTCTGTATTCTTATCTATTATTTTCATTCTTTTGAATTTGTTTTATTGTTTCTTGATGTTTCATGGAGTCATTAGCTTCCACTTCCCCAATTCTAATTTGTAAGGTATTATCATTTTCAGTGAGGTTTTATACCTCTTTTTTAATGGACCAACTCTTTTTTAAGGGTTTATTTTTATCAGTGAAGTTTTATACTTATTTTCCATTTAGCCAATTATATTTTAATGTTCTATTTTATCCAGTTTTTTTATTTCTCTTATATCATGTTTTAATTGTCTTTTCATAATTTTCTTCTTTGCTCTCATTTCATAACCTAATTTTTTTCCTCTACCACTATTATTAGATTTCTGAAAACCATTTTTCTAGCTCTTTCAGAAATTTTTATGGGACTTGTGGCCAATTGACATTTTTCTTTGAGACCTTGTTCATGGCTTTTTTGACTTCATTATCTTCTTCTGAGTTTGTGTCTTGTTCTCACCTGTCACCATAGTAACTTTTTATTGTCAGGTTCTTTCCAGTTGTTGTTTGCTCATTTTTTTCTGCCCTATTTCTTGATTTGGCACTTTATATTAAAGTTGGACTCTGTTCCCAAAGTTAGAGTGAACATGGGCACTGTCTCAAGCTTCAGGTGTCTTTTAAAATTTGTTTTATTTATTTTCATATATTTTTTTTACTTTATCAACCTTGATTAACTTCTAATTTACATCATTCATTTCTGTAAGATTTTGAGTTACAAATTTTCTCCCCATTTTCCCCCTACCCACCACCCTAAAATAGTGATCCCACTGGATATCCCCTCCTCCAATCTGCTCTCTTCCTTATCTTCCCCCATACCCTCTCTGACTTTCCAGTAGGCCACAGTAGATCTCTATGCCCCAGTGCCTGTATATCTTATTTCCCAGTTACATGTAAAATAATATTAATATTAGTATATATATTAAACATTTGATTTAAAACTTTGAATTCCAGATTCATTCCCTTCCTCCCTTGTCACCCACCCTTACTGGGAAGATAAGCAATTCTATATACGTTATACACGCGTAGCTACTATGCAAAACATTTCCATAATGGATATATTGCAAAAGACTGACTATATGTCCCTCCTTCCTATCCCAGCTTCCACTTGTTCTATTCTCTACTTTGATCCTGTTCCTTTTCAAAAGGGGATGCTTCCAACTTCCCTCCCCCCAAGCCTGCCCTCCCTTCCATCATCCCCACTCTCATCCCCTTTCTCCCTACTCTCCTGTAGGGTGAGATACCCTATTTAGTGTGTATGTCATTCCCTCCCTAAGCCAAATTCAATGAGAATAAGGTTGACCCATTCTCTTTTGCCTTCCTGTTCTTCCCCTCCCTTGCAACCACT
Organism: Gymnobelideus leadbeateri; assembly: GCA_011680675.1. Lineage (NCBI taxonomy): Eukaryota > Metazoa > Chordata > Mammalia > Diprotodontia > Petauridae > Gymnobelideus > Gymnobelideus leadbeateri. Next base: position 413,125 of record WOXC01000265.1, read on the forward strand.
TCCCCATGCCTCTTCTATATGAGATAGTTTACCCCATTCTGTCTCTCCCCATCTCATCTCATTATATTCCTCTTACCTCTTAATTTCACCTTTTAAGTATCATCCCTTCCTATTAAATTGGTCCTGTGCCCTCTGTCTATATATATGAACACACACACACACACACATATATGTATATATATATATATATATATATATATATATATATATATATATATATATATATATATATATATATACACACACATACTCATGTATTCAAAGACCCATATGCCCTCCTATATAGATATATATACACACATTTCTATTCCCTTCAACTATTCTCATACTGAGAAAAGCTTCATAAGTTACAATTATTGTTTTTCCATGTAGGAATGTAAATAGTTCAACTTTTATCATTTTGTGGGTTCTGTAGCTCCAAAGTTTGTTCAGAGTTACCTTTTACATGAATTGGAGGAGGTGGAATCTGGAGCAGCTTGGAAGTCCTGTTTCTACTCTGTCATCTTGACTCTGACCCTCCTTCAGGTGTTCTTATGCTACTGTTTTCCCAGATAATTCTGGGGGGTTGGAAATTTTTGGTTCTTCCAAGTTGGTGATGTGGGAAGAGGTATGGCCTGTACTCTGGTCCTTACTAAGGAAGAACCTCTGATACCTTGGGATTACAATAGATATTGATCTTCAGGTGGCATGTTCCCTCTTGAAGAAGGTACTCCTTTCTTCCCTTGAACTAAGGCTCAGAAGTGGGTATAAGCAATGGATTTACCAAACAGTGTTTGGTCCCACATTTAGTGCTAGCACAGGGGTCCCTTGTAATCTCTTTTTGACTACTTTCCAGGTCCCCTTACCATCTTTGATTTGAGCTCTCATAATTGCTTCTACTTCCATTACCTCCCCCTAGTTATACCACTAATGATTTATCTATATAGGCTCGGGGTCAGCCTCTATTTTCAAGTTATAAAGCTCTCTTTCTGACCTACTAAGTTGTCTTGGGCTGGAAAAATGTGTCACTCTGACCTTTTGTTGGTTCTGCCATTCCAGAATTCCATTTGATATATAATTTTAAAGTTGTTTGGAGAGGAATGTTGGGAGAGCTCAGTTGTATGCTTCCTCTATCCTCCATTTTGCCTTCACCCCAGCTTTATTTTAATGTTGTGTTTTTTATATTACTGTAACAATTATATACGGATCTGGAGTGCATTCAAAAGACTAACAACCAAAATAACTCTCTATTTCTTAACTGACTGTGTTTGAAAGAAGACTACTGGGGCTTTGAGGTCTGCAGAGAAATCTTAGGGCTTCATCTCCCCAATGGAGTCATAGCCCTGTAGCCCATTAGCACATATCCCTGCTGTTGATTTTGTCTATTGTGGCTATTCTTGCTTTTAAGTGAAGAAGTACTTCAGATAGTTGTGAGCTCATAAGCCATGAAAGGTTGGAACAGTTAGTGATAAAAGTCTGGGAGCGGATATCCATGTCAGAATTTGCAGGAGATTGAGGACAGGTATAGCAATGGCTATGGTTCTTCTTCTTCTTCTTCTTTTTTCTTTTTGGAGGGCAATTGGGTTTAAGTAACTTGTCCAAGGTCACATGGCTAGGTTTTTGTTTGTGTGTGAGTTAAGTGTCTGAGGCCGTATCCGAACTCAGGCCCTTCTGACTCCAGGGCCAACGCTCTACTCACTGCACCACCTAGCCGCCCCAATGGCTATGGTTCTTAAGAGTAAAAGGTTTGATCCAGCCCAACAGTAACAGGGTAGACTCATCTGTCCATTAGCTCTGTTATATTTGGTAGTAAAATTGCTAAGGCAAATGTTTTATAGCAAACACTTTTAAGTGTGAGTCCATGCCTCTCAAGGATTAAGATGACAGATGGGAGAGTGTGATCCTTTCACTCCTCATTCGGGGGAAGATGCTTGTATTTCTATTCTTATTATACCACCTTATTATACCATCTCAGGAAATATTCCTTTGTAATAGCTATGTGATATTAACTGGTGATAACATACTGGGGTTTCTAATCATTAGTGATTTATATAGGAAAGAACACTGGAATAGGGGCCTGAACCTATAGCATTAGAAAGACATCCCAGATTTTCAGAGGGAGAGATACATCCTTTTTCAGGTGGATTTGACTCATCATTGTGTACATTGGGATGAAGATTCTCAGAGCCCTATAATGGTTACAAAAGTCTTCCCACATTTCTTTGATTTCCTTAAATTTGTCATTTTTATGGTGAAATGATATCCCATTATATTAGCCTATCACAGTTTTTAGCTGTTTTCCAAATGATGGGAGCTCACGTTGTTCCAGGCTTGTTTTTTTTTTTCTTTTTTCTTTTTTTTTTTTTGCTACCACCAAAATACACTGAGTTTGGGTTTTTTTGTTTTGTTTTTTGTGTGTTGTTTTTTTTTTTTTTTGCATTATACTTACTAGCTACTTTTTAGCATTATTTCCCTTTGAAAACTGGAGAATGTTCAGAGCTGGTCAGTCAATATGGTTACTAGAGGGTTCAATATGAGGCATGGCTGAAATAGCTTAAAATAGTTTGCCTGAAGAGCAGAAGACTTAGGGGAGATAGAATAATGGCCTTCAAGTATCTAAGGAATTATAATTAGGGAGACAGAACAGAATTATTTTGTGTGACTGGAGAGGGGAGAATTGGGATTATTAACAAAAATTAGAAGGAGAAAGATTTTATCTCAACATAAAGACACTCTTTTAAATAATTAGAGCTATCCATAAACAAAAAAGGTTACTTTTTAGTTGTGGTGAATTCCTTGTCACTGGGGGTAGTCAAACACGGATTTGTCATAGGAGAAATTTATCACTTAGGTAAGAATTGTATTGGATAATCCCAGATACTGATGGATAAACTTGGGTATTCTGGAATTCTATGAAATACTTCTATAACAGGAATAATCAAGGAACATCCTGATCAGCTGGATTGGTATACATTACATGGAGCTCATTATTCACTCTGGTTCATTTCTGTCGGATTTTTTCTTGCTCCTTGTTGATGGCAATATGTTTATTGAGATTAATAACTTCTGACAATTTATCTGTAATAGGTAATGCATTAAAGATTTTTGCTCACTGAGCAATAACTATAAACTAGGTGTGCTAGAAAAGTTATTGCATAGAAATAGTCCACTATCACATTTGGACTCTACCAGAGATTTCTCCCCAACCCCCAGTGTCAATGATGTCTACATGAACAATGGAGTTAAAACATCTGTTAGCCTGAATAATTGGCTGCCTTCTACATTCTCTTTTCTTCTTTACCCAAAGACCATTGACCAATGATCCTGACAAATGAATGTTTATAGTCCTAGTGGTAGATGCATGAGTTTCAAGAGTTCACATTGTGAATCAGCTGCCCACTGGGAGACAATTTCCAGGAGAGATCTGCTTCTTGGAGAAAAGAAGAAACACCAGCATCAGAAGGATGCTGCAGGTGAAAGGACCAATAAAACCCAAGCCTTGCTCAGGTTGTGTAGGAGAGGTCGACTTTCTGACTTCATTCAGGGCTGGTCTGAGATGAAAGTAAAGGAATAGTGATACTTTAAGAAGTCCATAGAAATGATGCCTGGAGGATAAATACACAATACATCTATTTGCAATTCTGACCTTGGAGCCAAAGCTCTGATCCTGTAGATTGTTCCCAGGAAACCCAGGCAAATTTGCCTGCAGCCATCATTCTCCTTTTCATAAAAGTGAAATCCTAGGCTTCGGTTCCCTGGTTGTTGTAGCCCCACTTGTTAAACTAAAAGAAACTGGTTTGGGGAACTCAACTACTGATTATTCTTCTCATGTCCCCATTTCAGGATATAATTTACTGCTTAATTGTAGAAATAAAAAAATCCTCATCTTCTTAAGTGAGTAAAAATGTCACTCGAATTGATAGTATTTCTTTCTCTTCTCTCTTCTTTTTCAATTGCTTTCTCTTTATGCCCCAGATTGCAGACAGAGTTCTCATCAGGGAATCTTCTCACAGATCTTTTGAATTTAATACATTTCTCCTAAATTCCTGTCTTTTTCTCCGCATTCCTGAGGATTTTCACCTTCTTTTGGGAAAGGCTGCTGCAAAACAGAGATCCGGTGACTAAAAGAAAACACACTTAGGAGTTCAGTCAGGACTGGGTGAGAGAAATTGAACTTGGCTCAACTCATTCTGGAAATTTACAAAATATATTTCCAGTATCTTTTCTTATTCTATCTTAGCTGCTACAGTCATTTGATGTCTCTCCTTGGCTGCCCTTTCTCTTCTGAGATTAAAACTAAATGCACTTTTCTGAAGCTGGGTAGCTCCTATCTTAGATGGGTAAAGCCTAAACAATCACATTCCACACAGTGACTTTCGCCACACAAAACTTGCTTTCATATTATTCTTAAATTCTTTGACTTCCTGCATAGGAAGGAGAGAGGAGACGGTCCACGTAGTGCCTGCCATTAAAACCCCATGTGTGGGAGTCAAAAAATCCAGAGTTTTCTTGCTTCTTGCTGTGAGCCTGTGTTTTAGCATCATTGTTGGCACTGAGACAAACTCTGAAACTCTGCAGCTGGTTCAATCCGTTGCCCGTGCTTTTGGCGTTCTCTGAGATCATTTCTTCTCCTTCCATCAGGGAATTTCATACTGTCTTTCCATGATAAAAATCATCTGCTCTTCAGATTTCTTTATGAGAAACCCCAACAGTATAAAATGTCAGGTTTTCAATTTTTATATGGAATAATTACATGCTCTTTCATTACAAAATATTAAAAAAAAAAAGCTGCTGATATTTATAAATAGAATCCATGACAAAGCTCTGCTTTTCAATTGATGATATTTAGTTTGAGTGTGAAAGATTCAGGTTCTCACATATAAAGACCCAGGCTATAGCAGAAAGAATTCAAAAATAGAAGACAGAATCTGTAAGAATTTCAAATTGCATCTAATGTCAAGTGTGAAAAAAGGCCATTAGGAATAAATAATCATATTCATTATGGAATGATTTCAAAAGACTTTACAATAATAGTGTGTGTTCTGAAAACTAGAGAAATGAGTTTCTTTATGGACTCTATCCATTTAATCTTTTAGCCCTAGGTTCAATTTTAATTTGGTAGTGTTATTATCCTATATCTATCTGTCCTGCCTGGGATTAGAATGGATAAGACAAGGTGAATCCAACATATCACCATAAAACTCAGAAAGATGATTGCCACAGGGATCTCTTAATGCTCTCCAGTAAGTAAGCAGTGTAATGAATCATTCCCCAATTGATAAAAGGTCAAAGGCTATGAACAGGCAGCTTTCAGACATAAAAAAGCAAAGCTATCTATGGTCACATTTAAAAAAATGCCCTAAATCACTATTGATTAGAGAAATGCAAATTAAATTAGAGAAATGAGAATTAAAACAACTCTAAAATACCACCTCATACCAATCAGACTGGCTAATAAAAAGGAAAACAAAAAATGTTGGAGGGAATGTAGAAAAACTGGGACACTAATACAACATTGGTGGAGTTGTAAACTGATCCAACTATTCTGGAGTGCAATTTGGAACTATGGCCAAAGAGTTGTAAAACTGTGCATGGCCTTCAATCCAGCAATAATAGTACCAGGTCTATATCCCAAAGATATGAAAAAAGGGGAGGGGGAGACATGTTTGTGCAAAAATTATTTAAAAACATCTCTTTTGTGGTGACTAAGAATTGGAAATTGAGGGGATGCCCATTAATAGGGGAATGGATGAACAAGTTTTTCTATGTGATTATGATGGAATATTATTGCACTATAAAAAATGACAAGCAGGATGATTTCAGAAAAACCTGGAAAGGCTTATATGAACTGATACAAGTAAACAGAACCAGGAGAACACTGTACACAGTAACAGCAATATTGTACGATGAAGAACTGTGGATGACTTAGCTATTCTCAGCCATACAATGATCTAAGAAAATTCCAAAGGACTCATGAGGAAGCATGTTTTCCATCTTCAGAGAAAGAACTGATATTGTCTGAACAAAGACTGGAGCATACTATTTTTTTTCTTTTTTCCTTCCTTCCTTTTTTTTTCAAGTCTTCTTGTGCAAAATGACTAATATAGAAATGTCTTCCACGATTGCACTTGTATAACCTATATTGGATTACTTACCATCTCAGGGAGAGAGGAGGGGAGGGAGGACAAGGAATAGAGGAAGGAGAGGATATAATATGGAGCTCAAACTAAAAAAATAAAAGTGTTAACTTATTTTAACATGTAATTGGGGAAAAATAAAATATTATTTTTTAAAAAGGAGGGAACAAAGTGGAGTAGAGAGTGCTCTGGCCTATGAATCAGTATTCAGTATGCTAGTCCTTGATCTATCACTAAACAGCTGTGGGACTTTGAGCAAATTCTTTGAGTTCAGTTTCCTTATCTGTCATTGAGGTGTGTGTGTGTGTGCGCGCGCACACGCGAGCACAATGCCTGCTGTATCTATTATTGTTGCTGTGGAGTCATTTCAGTCATGTCCCATGCTTTGTAACCCCATTTTGGGTTTCCTTGGCAAAGACAGTAGTAGAGTTATCATTTCCTTCCCCAGCTCATTTTACCGATAAGGAAACTTCAGCAAACAAAGTTAAGGGACTTGCCCAGGGTCACACAGCTAGTGATTGAGGCCAGATTTGAATTTATGAAGATAAATCTTCCTGCTTTCAAGTCCAGTGCTCTGTTCACTGTGCCACTGAGCTGTCCATTATATCTATAGTAGATACTTAATAAATATTTGCTGAGTGATAAATCTATTCACAAAAGATTACAAGCATTAAATGAGATAACATGCAAACGGTCCCCAATTTGTGAATGTGGTAGAAGAGTTTGCTAATAAGAAAGTTGTTTGGAACTTGGATTATATTTTCTCAGACAATGATATAAATGGAGAACTTCCAAGATCAGACTGAATATTTATTTAAGCCATAATATTCCTGAATTTGCATAGCATAAGATAATAGAAAATAACTATGTGTATATTTCTATGGGAGAATATATTCTGAGTTCCAATTCAGGATACCAGATTTCCCCTCCTCTTTCAAATGCAGCCTTGGCAAAAGACTCAGACTCCCTTTCTTCCTATTTACCTCACTTTTTGAGTCATAGGAGTGGGGATTCTTTTAGCTGTGTGAGTGGAACCTCCCGTAGCATATGACAAAAAATAAAGCAGTGCAAGAGCAAAGATGGGATAAAGAAAGGAAGGGGCCCCCAGAGACCCAGAGCATTATAGAACAGGGTAATACAGGAATGGGACCTCTCAGTACTATAAACAACCAGGGACATTTGTCAGTCAAGGCAAATTTTTTGTCATCCTCTTTTCTCTGAAGAGCCCAAGAACTGGCCTGCTTGTTTCCATTTCTCCATCATTCTGCTTTATTTTGCTCTCCCAGAGAGAACTAACTAATCACCTTTGCAACTTCCTGTCTGGACCTGAGCTATCTTAATTGTTGAAAGGTCAAATTTCCCTAGCCCACTTTATCTAGCTAAACACCAGACTAGACTACTTCACATATACCATTCAGCTATCCATTTTGCCAGGCCATTTTGCCATCAATTACACCTCTTTCTTTGAGCACAGCAATGAAATAAAAATAAAAAATACAATGGAGAACATATAAGGGATGAAAATACCTATCCTCTGTTCCCCTTAAACTCTATCTTGGAGGGAACTGTCCTATTGAGCACCCAAAGGATCTGTCATTGGCTCTACATTATATACTAGTTTTATCATGTTTTAGATGAAGCCATAGATATCATGTTCATCATATTTGTAGATGGTATGAAACAGGGAGGAATAATGAACATAATAGATAAAAGTTATATTTATAATAAATAGCATAACATATTTTATAGCACTTTAACACTTGTAGACATTATGCTTTTTGATCCTTATAATAATATTCTGAGGTTGGTCTTACTGTTTAATATATAAGCAAACAGTCTCAAAGAGGTTAAATTACTTTTCTGGTGTTACACAGAAAGTGTACATATCTGAGGTAGGTTTTTAATCCTGGTTTCCTGAATTCATACCCAACACTATCCACCATGCCATGTTGTCTTAAAAGCCTGGAAAAATTGGTTGAATCTAATAAAAAACAATAAAGAGGTATAATGTAAAGTACTTAGGTTTGAGGAATCATGGGCAGCTAGGTGGCACAGTAGATAGATTATCAGACTTGAAGTCAAGAAGACTCATCTTCCTGAGTTCAAATATGACCTTAGCCACTGAGTGATCCTAGACAAGTCATTTAACCCCACTTGTCTCAGTTTCCTCATCTGTAAAATGAGCTGGAGAAGGAAATTACAAACTGTAGTGGCACCTACAGTAGCAGACCCAGAATGGCTGTTTGCACAGTTTCTTAGATCTGCTTTATTAGGAAAGATAGCTGTTCAAGGGGTCAACAATCTTTCTTAATTACATTCATTAGTTCAGGGGGAAAAATCAGCACCCTGAACTTCAGACAAAATACAAAGAAAATAGAGAAAATACAAGCAGAGAAATAAAGACCAACAGAGAGCACTTCTGTCTTAGAAATTAGCACAGATCAACAGACAGATCCAACTATCTGACCAAGGCAATACATACATAGTTACCAGAGAGAGAAGCATTAATATTAGGGTTTTTCAAGACCTGGGGGCTCCTTAATGGCTACCCAGAGTATTTATCTGGTCGAATTACAAGAACACTCTTCCAACAAGTGAGCCCCAAAGCAAAACGTTAACCTCAGAGTATATATACCCTTTTTAGAGCCAGAAGGCATCACAACCCTCCTAACTCAGGGCCTAATTAGAAATTAACAAAAAGTATGAAAGCCTTCCTAGGAGCAAGCCTCCCCTAAGCAAACTTCCCTTAATGGGCTCTACATGGGGCCTATTAATCATCAGGGAAGATTTTATATCCCATTAACATTACACAAACCACTCTAGTATCTTTGCAGAAAACCACAAATGGAGTTACAAAGAATTTTACACAACTAAAAAAAAGACTCAACAACTTAAGTAATTAAGTACACAGAAAATGAAAGCTTTCATGTAGAAGAAGGATTATATTTATCCTTTATGGCCCAAAGAAGAGGCAGATCTAGAAGAAATAGCTGGAAGTTAGAGAGGGGTAGATTTAGGATCAATGTATATTATGAAAAAACATCTTTATCACAATTTGAATTATCCAAAAGTGGAATGGGTTGCCTTAGGTGTTTAAAATGTGGCCATTTTCCTGGAAGTTGTCAAACAGAGGAAGTCTGATTTATTGGGGATATTGTATATGGGATCCTTATTCATATAGTAGGTTGAGTTCCCTCCAAATCCCAATTTCTGTGATTTTAAGAACTTTGGTGAGACATGTTAAATATGGATTTTGTGGAGGATACAAGATATTAAAAATGTTGCTATGGCAGAGCATGGGGACTTTGAACTTGTTGGAGATAGTTGTTAACACTAATCCCTGAATGGAGATGAATATTAATTTAACCCATGCTGTAAAGATAGATGGAGAGAATTTAGGAAACTTTATGACTCCACAGGATACTTAGGCAGGTTAAAAGGAACAGGGAAAACTGAAAGTGGGCATAATTTAGAGGAAACAAGAGAAAATACAGAATGCCCCAATCAAAAGAGAAGGTAACCTTTAGAAAAGTCTATATTCAAAGTTTCCTTATCTGTAAAATGGGGATGATGACAGTATCTACCTCCAGGGGATGTTGTGAAGGTCAAATGAGATAATAATTATGAAGAATTTGTCAGAGTGCCTAGCACATAATGAACATTATATACATTTTACTTATTATTAGTATTATTTCATCTGTAATTGTTCCATATTTAGCACATAATCTTATCTTTCAAGGTTTGGTGATAAGAATACCTTGCAGAAAACACCCTTTTGATGGTCAAAAGATTCCTTAGTTTTAATATATTAAATATTGTGATATATTATATAGTGACAAAATGTTTATATTATGTAATATTTAATGATATAACACATTATATAGTAACATAATATATCAAAGAGAATGAAATTAATGTAATGATATTTCAACGTGAAGAACAGGAAACTAAGATATTTCAAATAAAAATGACTATTTGGTTACTTTCTCTCAAGGAAGAATAATTTCCCTGAATTCTCTTTTACGTGTTCAGTTCCTACATCCTCTAACTTCTCAATTTTCCCTTGTTCCAGAAACATCACGTTTATATTGTTAAACACATAGGTGTCCAGGACACTGTCAACAGTAATAGTCAAAGTCTTTCTGAAGCTATATCTAAACAAGAAAAGCAAAACAAAGGGTCTGATAGAATGCAGGAGCTGAACATGCTTTGGCCTGAATCTTCCAGATAACTGAGCCAATGCTTAGCTTGGAGTTTTGGACCTGGAATTCCCCGGCAAATGATCTCAACAGTCCACTTCATTTCAGGCTTAAACTACCCAAAGGAGCCATTTATGTCTCCCTCTCAAGCTTTCCTTCTTTCCTAGGAGGAATTGATTATGAGTTCAATCCTCCTTTGTCTTTCTTTTCTGAATCTTTTGATGAATACAATGGCCCCTGAAGGTAAACTTGGCTATTGGGACACAATTATCAGCTTCCTTTCCCAGACTTCCTTTCCTTCGATACATACTGGATTTAGGCATTCTTTTTTTTTTTTTCAGTGAAGAAGCCTTTCTCTGTGATTCTTCTTGATATTTGGAAATATAAGTCTAAATTATTTTTAGCTATTTATCATCAACTAAAGCTATCTTCTAAATGATATCTTGTGAAAACTGTACATCATGATGGAAGATTATCATGCTGTCCTTTTCCTACCCGAAAGGACACTTAAAATAGTCAATGAGGCAAATCAAGTAGATTGGAGTTGGAAAAGTTTATTTAGTAATAGAGGAACAGTAGAGGAATTTAGCAAGAGAGGCAATAGAAGAAAAGATGTTTAAGCCACAGATAGACCCACAGCTTCTCTAGAGTCCCTACTTTAGACACAGAACAACTTTAGGTAGAAAAGCAGGGGTGTTTTAACTTCAGTAATAGACATTACACATAAAAATTCTTAGAGTTCTTTGATTAACATCTCTAAGTAGATTAAATCTAAATTATAGAATAAGAACAATTTTAACATGACAAACAAGAATTGGGTAAATCTCAATTATAGGATCTTAGAACTGGATGATTCTTTGAAGATCACTGAAGGCAACCCCCTTATTTTAAAGGTGAGAAAACAAAAGCCCAGAGAGGTGAAGAGTTGAGCTCAATGAACAGTAAAGTCTAGATTCAAACCCAAGGCCTGTGACCCCAAATCCAGGGCACTTTGTGCTGTGTAACCAAGAACAAATGACCAGAGATTTAGAAATAGAAACTGCATTAGAAGCCCTTGAGTCAAACCCCTTCATTTTACTGCTGGGAAAACTGGGACACAGAAGTAAATGACTTGCCCACAGTCACACAGTTAATAAGTATCTTAGGACTGGAACTCAGGTTTCCCTAACTTTCTATATAGTGTACTATGTACTATTCCTACCTGGAGGCTGGAGGGAACCTCAGACCTTCACTCTCCTCTTGATGCCAATAATAGATTTCATTTATATAAGGCCTTACAATTTATACTCTTTTGGTCCCTACAATGCTGTGAGTTAAGTGGGACAAATATTTTTATTGTACAGATGAGGAAAGAGGTTTTGTGGTTGTTCAGTTGTTTTCAATCATGTCTGACTCTTTGTGACCCCATTTGGGGTTCTTGGCAAAGATACTAGAGTGGCTTGCCATTTCCTTCTTCAGTTCATTTCACAGATGAGAAAATGGAGGCAAACAAGGTTAAGTGACTTGCCCAGGGTCACACAGCTAAGTGTCTGAGGCCAGATTTGAACTTGGATCTTCCTAACTCCCGGCTTGTGTTTTATCCATTATGACGTTAACAAAGTCCCTAAATTACTTTCTTGCTGTCCCACAGCCATGAAGTATCAGAGTGGAGATCGCTAATCAAGCTTCTTCTCTTTCCATTACCCCACCCTGATGGTCTTGATTATAATCAAAGCATCCTGGAAATATTCTGTCCTACCCTTGGCTTAAAAACCTCCAGAAGGAGGACACTTTATAGCAATTTATTCTAATGCCAGATGGATATTCGGAGTTCAATCCAATATATACTAGAATTATGTCATTCTGGAAATAATGTGAGGATGTATGTATGCCTGTGAACTTATAAATTTTGTTTTTACTATATAGGTACTGTCATTTTTGAAAGAGGAGTTTTAGTATGGTGTGTGGAAGAGTTTACTTAGCAATACATGGGACTAATTACAGGGATCACATTTAGCCCATGTTAAATATTAGTGATGGAGAACTGGACTCTAAAGATCAGAAAGTCAGAATTTTAAACCTAGGAGAGACCTCAGAAATCATGTGGTCCAAGCCCCAAAGGTTCAGAAACGAAATTAAAGTACATGATCACAGAGCTAGTCATTGGCAGAGCTTGAATTATTACATATCTGGGTCTCTAGGGTCTCCCACCAGAGTTCTTTCCACTAAATGACACTGTTTCTTTACTCAAGCAGTGAGAACAAAAAATTTGGTAGATTTTAGGGATGTCAGTTTGTGCAGGATAGATATGTGCCTGGTTGATTATCCCACCCAGTAGCCATAGGTGCAATATAGCCACTCTACTTACCTATTTCTATAGGAATACATAAATATGTGCATAGATATAGATATTTGAATATACATATGTGTATATACACACATATGTGTGTACATATATATTTCTGGAGGTATATATTCTACAAATATATAAAAATATATTCATACAACATATATACTTGTATACACATATATGTATGTATTTATATGTTTATGTGTGTATGCGCACATGCATTTGTAAGGGACTATATTGTGTTTATAAATAATCTACAGACCCAGAAAGGCATGCTCCTTAACTGAAGGCAATGTGAGAGACCTGAAAGTTTTCATGTTCCCTGTAGTCACTATCCATATGACATTTGGTAACTATAAAATATCTTTCATTAAAACTCTCTTGGTCATGAATTATGAATTATGTGAAATAACATTTAACATGGAACTATTTATTTGAAGAGCATTTATTACTAAATACTGGAAATGTTCAAGAAAGTGTGACCACCTTTGCTATCCTCATAATTAGTTCCATGATCTCAAATCACCCAGGATGCCCAGGTATAGCTGAAATACAAAGAACATTACTGGAGGAACTACTCACTAACTCTTGAAGAAAGACTTATTCTCCTTCCTTTACACAGTTGCAAGGTTCAAAGGAGAAGATCAGTGACAACATCCTTTACAGACTATGAAATTATTATGCAAATCTTGCCTAAAATTATTTTTACTTATAGAGTCAGACTCTATGTACATAGCCCTGCTTAGTAATATGTAATCCAGAATGGGGCAGGGGCTAGTCATGAAAGCTTGTACACATTCTCCAGATAGCACCACACAGATTACTGGGTTGCTACCATATTTTTGTCAATTTACAATAAAAAAATTCATCAGATAAGGCTATAAAATTCATAAGATAAGGCTATAAAAAATGATATTCTTCTCAAGTTGAGTGGAAGAGGAATGAATGTTCACTACCAAGTGTGAAGATGACAACTAAATTGGATAATATTTTTTAAATTTCAGATTTTGTCTATATTACCCCTTCTCCCCTTCCTCTAGGTCCCTCAAAACTAAAGAAAGAATGTGTAGAATAAGGAAAACAAAAACAAAACAGCATGACTTTATCAAATTACTTACACTGGCAAAAATATGTACATGTAAATATATATGCATAACAGATATAAATGCATAAACATATACATATGTATTTATACTTATATATAAATATATACATGCATGCAAAAGTATATGTACAGGTAGATGAGGTATTAGACAAAATAACGAAATATGTATTTCAATAATATTTAAACAATGTTCTATAAGTACTCAGTCTTAAATGTATGTAATTCAACTTACATTCATAGCACATAGAGCAGGCTATTCAAAATCAAATACTGGCAGCTCAGATAATTTAACCAAATATTTTTTTTTAAAGCAATTGGGGTTAAGTAACTTACTCAAGGTTACACGGCTAGTCATTATTTATGTGTGGGTGCTCATTTTCTCAGATTCAATCTTGGGTCATCCCAACTCTGAGGCCAGTGCTCTTACTCACTGCATCACCTAGCCGCTCCAAATTTAACCAAATATTAAAAATCAGTATGGAAAAAAAATGATCTCAAAAAACTCTTATTGCCATAAGAAAGACAATACATACATATATATATATATATATATATATATATATATACATACATACATACATACACATACATATATACACATATTCATTCACACATATATCTATATATAGATATATTGTTGTTTCATTATTATAAGGCAATTTTTCATATTTTTAAAAAAAGTTTATACCTCCTTTGATAACTGTTTCTTCTTATTCTTTGACCATTTATCCATTGGGGGAAGGCTTTTATTCCTACATATTAGTGGGAACTATATATCTTAGATATCAAACCCTTCACAAAACTATTTAATGTGATAAAAAGGTTCCTTTCTTATCCTAGTTGTGTTTATTTCATATTTATACAATAGGTAAACATTATAAAATTTCCCTTTAAATACAAAAATAAAGCAAAGTATGAATCCTTTCCCCACAGTAATTTGATATAATCTTAGAAATGCTAACCATAGGAGTGGCTAGATGGTGCAGTTGAGAGTACCAATCTTGGAGTCAGGAAGACCTAAGTTCAAAACCGGCCTCAGACATTTAAGACTTACTAGCCATGTGACTTTGGGCAAGTCACTTAACCCCAATTGCCCTGCCTTCCCCCACGCAGAAAAGCAAATTAAAAAAAAAAAAAAAGAAAAGAAAAAGAAATGCTAACCATAGCAGTAGGACAATAGAGAATAGCTGTTCAGTCATTCAGTCATGTCTAACTCTTCCTGACCACATGGACCATATTGTCCATGGGGTATTCTTGGCAAAGATAGTGGAATAGTTTGCCATTTCCTTCTCCAGTGGATTAAGGCAAAGAGAGGTTAAGTGACTTGCCCAGGACCACACATCTAGTAAATACCTGAGGTTGGATTTGAAATCAAGTCTTCTTGATTCCAAGCCTACTGCTCTGTACAATGAGCCATCCATGTGCTCCAATAGAGAGAGACTAAAGGCATAAACATAGGCAGAGAAAAAAAATATTCCTACTGGTCAATGACACAGTAGTTACAAAGTAACAGCAAACCAGTAAGAAAATGAATAGGGGTGGGGCCAAGATGGCCAAGTAGAAACACAAACTTGGCATGGGCTCCTGCTCTAGTCACTTCCAGTACATGTAAAAAATGACTAAACAAACTTTAGAGCTACAGAACCAGCAAAGGGACAGAGAGAAACAAATCTCCCACTGAAAGAAGCCCAGAAGGTAGACAGGAAGGGTCTATTGCACGAGACTGGGAGCAGAGTGCAGTCTTGGCATAAGCTGTGCAGTTCCAGCCCCAGGGTGGCCCTGACCAGCCACCTCCAGAGCAGACTTCAGGAGAGTGAATCATCAGTAGCTGTGGAGGTTTCCAGACTTCTCAACCCATAAACACCACAGACAAAATAAAAGGTCAGTATGGAACTCTGTTGGAATGGGGTAGAGGGACAGGGAACCAAAGAGCAAGGTATGGGCCCTGCCCCCAGGATGAGAAGTGGCAGAGGCAAGGTTGCTGTGCAACAGCATCATGGCTGCCTCAGCAGCTCCTGGCCTGCACATTGTAGGGGGACCAAGTGACCATTCAAAGTTAATCACTCTTGCTTTAACCTGCTTGGATGTGGATCAAGGTCTTGGGTGGTAGTCCTGGGGTGTGTGACCAGTGAGCCATAGCTGGTGGGAGCTGTAGAGAGGACAGCCTCTTAATAGCTCAGGCAGTGGGGAAACCCCAGCAATTTGGGATATAGCTCTCTCTATTCTGGAAGCAGAGTTCTACTGTGGCAAAGAGCTCAAAAGTCAAGAAATTGGCTGGGAATATGAGCAAGCAGAGAAAGCACAAACAGACCATACAATCATTTTTTCAGGACAAAAAGGATCAAGGCATGGAGTGGGAGGAAGACATTGAAGTCAGAACTCCTGCATCAAAAGCCTCTAAGAAAAATATGAATTGGTTACAGGCCATGGAGGAGCTCAAGAAAGATTTTGAAAATCAAGTAAGAGAAGTGGGGGGAAATTGGGGAGAGAAATGAGAATGATGCAAGAAAATCAAGACAAGCAAATCAACAGCCTTCTAAAGGAGACCCAAAAATTCACTGAAGAAAATAACACCTTAAAACAGACTAACTTAAATGGCAGAAGAGGAGGAGAAGAATGCCTTAAAAAGTCAAATTTGCCAGACAGAAAAGGAATTTCAAAAACTCACTGAAGAGAATAACTCCTTCAAAATTAGACTGGAGCAATTGGAAGCTAATGACTTTATGAGAAATCAAGATACTATAAAGCAGATGCAAACAAATGGAAAAACAGACAGCAATCTCATTGGAAAAAACACTGACCTGGAAAATAGATCCAGGAGAGATAATTTAAAAATTATTGGACTACCTGAAAGCCATGATCAAAAAAAGAGATTAGATACCATCTTTCAAGAAATTCTCAAGGAAGATTGCCCTGATATTCTAGAATCAGAGGGCAAAATAGAAATGAAAAGATTCACTGATTGCCTCTTGAAAAAGATCTCCAAAATCAAAACTCCTAGCAATATTATAGCCTAATTCCAGAGTTCCCAGGTCAAGGAAAAAATACTGCAAACAGTCGGAAAGAAACAATTTAAGTACTGTGGGAACACAATCAGGATAACACAAGATCTAGCAGCTTCTACATTAAGGGATCAAAGGGCTTGGAATATGATATTCCAGAGTTCAAAGGAGAAAGGACTAAAATGAAGAATCAACTACCCAGCAAAACTGAATATAATGCTACAGGGAAAAATATGGTCATTCAATGAAATAGATTTTCAAGCATTCTTGAAGAAAAAAACCAGAGCTGAACAGAAAATTTGACTTTCAAACACAAGAAGCAAGAGACACATGAGAAGGCAAACAGGAAGAAGAAATGATAAGGAACTTATTAAAGTCGAACTATTTGCATTCCCCCATGGAAAAACAATAATTGTAACTCATAAGACTTTTCTCAGTATGAGGATATTTGAAGGGAATGTGTGTGTGTGTGTGTGTGTGTGTGTGAGTGTGTATGTATAGGAGGGTGTATGTGTATATAAATATGTATGTGTGTGGGCATATGCATGTTCATGTATACATAGACAGAGGGCACAGGATGAGTTGAATATAAAGGGATGATATCTAAAAAATAAAATTAAGAGGTGAGAGAGGAATTTATTGGGAGAAGGAGAAAGGGAGAGATAGATTAGGGTAAATTATCTCATATAAAAGAGGCAAGAAAAAACTTGTACAATGGAAGGGAAGAGCAGGAAGGTGAAAGGGAATGGGACAACCTTATTTTCATCAAATTTTGGCTTAAGGAGGGAATAATATACACACTCAATTGGCTATCTTACCCTACAGGAAAATAGTGGGTAGGGATAAGAGGGGGAGATGATAGAATGGGAGGGCAGATTGGGGGAGAGTATAGTTAGAAGGAAACATTTTTCAAAAAAGATAGGATCAAAGAGAAAATTACGTGGGAGGGAGGGATAGGATGGAGGGAAATATAGTTAGTCTTTCATAATATAACCACTATTGAAAAGATTTGGGTAACCACACATGTATAACCTATATTGAATTGCTTATCTTCCCAGTGGGGGTGGGTGAGGAGGGAAGAAGGGAAAAAAATCTGGAACTCAAAGTTTTAAAAGCAAATATTTAAAAATTTGTTTTATAGATGCAACTGGGAAATAAAATATACAGGTAGTGGGGAATAGAAACCCATCTTGCCACACTAGAAAGTTAGGGGGATAATGGGAAAGGATATAAGAGAGAACAGATAGAGGGAAGGGGTATTCAGCAGGCTTGCTATTTTGGGGTGGGGGGGGGTAGGAGAAATACAGGGAGAAAAAAATTGTAACTCAAAATCTTGTGGAAATGAATGTTGAAAACTAAAAAATAAATAAATAAGTAAATTAATTAATTAATTAAAGGCAGAAAAAAAAAGAAAATGAATAAACATAGTATCTTCAAGGAAATAGAAAGACATAAAATAAATACACAAAATGATAGTATTTCTACATACATATATACATATATGTAAACATACACACCCTTTTTATACTATTTTAAAGTCCTTCTTTGCCTATTCTTTATAAGATTGAGTGTGATACTTTGTAAAAAAAATTTTTCTGCCTTCTTATAATCATATGATTTAGAGTGCTTTCATTAACATGATTAATTACATCAATAATTTTCCTAATGTTGAACAATTCTGCACTGAAAATGGCTTTTGTTTTTAAAACAGTGGAGATGGAACTAAAGAAGTGACATTGTGATCTGCCTTGCCTCTCTACCCTAAAGACCCTGGGCCTTTTCATCAGTCCTGAAATTGAATTTTCTTATATGTGTTGTCTCTATTAGAATGGGAGCTTCTTAAGAATAGAGACTGTCCTGCTCTTCTATTTACATTCCCAATACTTAACACAGTTTCTGTCACACAGTAATCACTTAATAAATGTTTCTTAATTCATTCATTTCTTCATATAATTCCAAATTATTTTTCAGAATGGTTGAGTCCATTCATAATTCCATTAACAGTTAATTAGTATGCCTCCTTTCCCACAGTCTCAGAAATAAAAAACCTTTTGACTATGGCCATCTTTTGTCATTTTGACAGCTCTTATGTGTTGGGTGAAATCCCAAAGTTGTTGAATTATTATGGTTATTAACTTAAAAAAACATTCTATTCAAGCATAATAACAGTTGCTGAAAATGGGGAGATGTAATTTGATTTTGCTATCTGTGATAAAGAATTCCATCTTCCCCCAGGTATGTTGTGGGATGTTTGCAAGTCATCAGACCCCATTCTACATCAGTCCTTCAATCCTTAAAATTGTGATGATAGCTGTGAAATCACAAATGAAATTAGTTCAGATACCTGTAAGAAAGGTTCATTAAGCAAGTTATCCCTGCATAAAGTTCTACTCTGATTCCTCATTGTGGTATGGAAGTATCTCTGAGTTCTTGAGGGAAATGGTAATGGAATATCACTTATGAAAGATCCCCATAGACTGGAAAGGCTTCAAATGTCCACCTAGTAATGAACTGTCAACTGAGGATTATCCTAGCAAAGATCAAAAAGCTTTGTCTCTAGGAAGTTGATCATCAGATGAATATGTTTTGGTATTGGAAACTCACAAAATGGATAATAATACAGAATGGTTCCTGGTCCTTTGAAGTCCCTTTCTGTTCCCAAAAGGATTATAATGTATTAGAAAAATAAAAATAAAACCCTAGAAAATACTAAATCAGAGAATTAGAAGACAAAAAAGGCAGTAATCCTAATCAGTTATAGGAGCACACTTAGTGATAACATCACAGATCCATCAAATGATATCCTTTAAAATGAAACATACCCCATTGGTATCCTTAGGATGTTAGGCAAGCTTGAAAAAGGATCCCAACATATGGCATTAAATCCCTATGGAAAGCTTATGGAAGGATCTAAATAGAAGTCACACAGCATAGACAGTTATGAGTTAGTTAAAAATCTATATCATTACATGAAATACCCAAATTAATGAGATCACAGATTCATCAGGGTATTAGAGAACCTTTCAATAATGAGGTACTGAAATGTCAGATGTATGATTTATATATTGGTTAAACCATTTAAAACAGTTATCATGTAAATTACTTAAATTATAAAATGGACCATCCTGAGAAATAAAAGTAAATAAACACAATCTAAACTCACCATGAAGACTTAAGAAAAATCTTCTGATGCTCTATTTTTTTGCAAGTATACCATTCCTAAGGCTTTTAGAGAGCCAACTCATTTATATTAAAAAGTTATTTTAAATAGATGACATCAGGGGCAATAATTTAGTATTCCTTCCTTCCTTCCTTCCTTCCTTCCTTCCTTCCTTCCTTCCTTCCTTCCTTCCTTCCTTCCTTCCTTCCTTCCTTCCGTTCTTTCTCTGAAATCTTTCTAAAAATGGATATAATGATTACATGTAATCTCAGCATGTTTTTAATCTTCCTACAGATAAATATGTATTCTTAACTTCAGTAACTGATTTATTTCTAGGAGAAGTAGCTAGACATGGGAAGAAGGGGAGGACAAAATGAGGCTATTAAGATGGGGGGTGCTTATAGGAGGTGACATTTTGAAGGAAAATGATAGCATTCCATCGACTGGTTATTTTTAACACTAACTGAATACAAATGTAACATAAGCATAAAACAACTCCCTGGGATGACTCACAAGACAGTCATTCATATATCTGTGGATTGACAGAGCAAGGAAGAGATTTGAAAATATTATGTAGTATTATTTCATGTAGTATCTCTAGAATATGCTTATAGATTATTCAGTTCTAATTAGCTTCAGATACTTGCTAACGGTGTGAATCTGGACAAATCATTTAAGCTCTGGTTGCTTCAATTTCTTCAGCTATAAAAACTATCTATCTTGCAAGGTTGTTGTGAAAATTAAATGAATTGATATTTGTAAAGTGCTTCTCTGGCTAAGTAGGTGCCATGCAAATTCTTTATCCTTCCCTTTCCCAACTTCCCATCTGAATCCCCCCAAATACAATTTGTAATAATACTAAAATTAATAATAATGATATCACTCGTTACTACTGTAATATGGAAGTAAACACTTAAAAAGTAGTTGTGGCAAGTAAAAGGAATGTAAGATTTTTGTACACAGGATTTTTTCCCTCTTTATAGAACAGTACTCTGCCTGTTAAACAGATTTCTCTTTTTAAAGAGTTGCATGGTACTAGCTATGGGTGAAAAAGTCCCACAGAAATGAATATCTTAAAGCAAGGTAGAAAAAATAAAACTGACATAGAATGCTTGTTGTCTAATTATGTTATCTTATCACCTCTACCATTTAATTTGATCAAGATGATAGTCTGGAATTTAGAAAAAAAAATTTTTAAGTGCCAATTCTGGTATTCAGTGGTTCTCTGCTTTTATTTTTATGAGAGATGACAGATTGAAATATGGATACAAGAGATGCTTAATTGGGAGATAATTCAGTAAAATAAATCTTGAGTGGGGAGCATATTATCTTTTTATTTGATTCTAACAAACTTTTATGCTCTTTCAAATAAGAATTACAGGACTAACCAGGAGATATATTACGGTAACAGTAACTCATAGTTTTGCAAAGTGTGTGGTTTAATCCATTCAGATACCTAGGACACAGCTTAAAACCCTTCAAATTATTTACATGCTAAGGTGCTCTATATTTATTTTGGGTGTCCAATTATACCAAGATTCACTAAATGTCTTTGAGATTATTTAACAGTGGAATTTACTCAATACAGAAATATGTTTTACAATTATTTTAAAATGTTTGGAAGAAATTAATCAATTATAGATTATAAAGGGGCCAATTATACAAAAACTATTGATTGTTTGGAATCATTTCTTTTCTTACTCCTCCTTTTGGGAGAATACAGTAAAGGACTGGGGAAATCAGACAAGAGAATTAGCTCAAGAATAAATAAGTGAGTTGGAAGGGTAGTGTGATCAGACCTGTAGAGACATGCTTCCCCAGGGTGTGGTAATTACACACAGGATGTACAACTGGTGACAAAGTATCTGGAGGCAATCATTGGTAGAGTGGCCAAGTACAACTCTGCTAAGACAGGATATGGCTATATTATCTGGCATGTGAATGTAAGGATATATCTCAGACTTGGCATGGGATTGGGTAGGTCCACAACTGGATTTGAATGTGTACATTTTCATGATCACTGAGATTTGTTTAGATTGACATTGAGGTTTTGTTTTTCTCATTTCCATGGAAGAGTGGGCCCAAAGAGTTATCCTTGCCATGTCTTTCTAGTACTGAGGGAATGTCAGAAAAGTGAAATATTATTACTAAGGAAAATACCAGTAACAAAAAGAGTTGCCTCCTCATCCAGCTCTTTGATGAAAACTTGATGTCCCTTTACCAGAGAAAAAAGGTCCCTTCCTCTGTAAAGACCAGGGCATAGGCTAGAAGAGAAATGATCATACATCTCCTTATATAACAATACCTTGGAAACATCAAAAATTTACAGACCTTACAACCAAATGTAAAAAAGTAGAAATACTTAAATGCATCCCTTTTAGATCATAATGCAATAAAAATCACATTTCTATGAAGGACTGTGGAAAAATAGATTAAAAATTAATTGGAAATTAAATAATCTAATCCTAAAGATTGACTGGGCCAAACATATCATACCATATACCAAGATAAAGTCAAAATGGGAACATGACTTAGATATAAAGGCTGTTTCTATAAGGAGAGCAAGGAATAGTTTACCTGTCAGATTTATGGAAAATGGAAATATTCATAACCTAAGAAGAGGTAGGTGAAAGGCAAAATGGATAATTTTGATTACATTAAATGAAAAGATTCTGCACAAAGCTAATGCAACCAAGATTAGAAGGGAAGCAGAAAGCTAGGAAATAATTTTTATAACCAGTGTCTCTGACATAGATATTATTTCTAAAATAGATAGAGAACTGAGTCAATTTTATAAGAATACAAGTCATTGGGGCGGCTAGGTGGCACAGTGAGTAGAGTGTCGGCCCTGGAGTCAGAAGGACCTGAGTTTGGATCTGGCCTCAGACACTTAACGCACACACAAACAAAAACCTAGCCGTGTGACCTTGGGCGAGTTACTTAACCCCAACTGCCCTCTAAAAAGCAAAAAAAAAAAAAAAAAAAGGAATACGAGTCATTCCCCAATTGATAAGTGGTCAAAGGATATGAACAGGCAGTTTTCTGATGAAGAAATCAGAGCTATCTATAGAGATATGAAAAATGTTCTAATTCACTGTTGAATAGAGAAATACAAATCAAAACAATTCTGAGGCACCATATTATACGTATCAGATTGACTAACATTACAAAATAGGAAAATGATGAATGTTTTACAAGATGTGGGGAATTCAGAACATTGATGCATTGTTGGTGGAGTTGTGAACTGATCTAATCACTCTAGAGAACAATTTGAACTATTTCCAAAAGGCTATAAAGCTGTGTATATCCTTTGACCCAGTAAGACCACTTCTAAGGTTGTATTCCAAAGATATCATAAATGAGAGAAAAGGACCCATATGAATAAAAATAATTATATAGCAGCTCTTTTTGTGGTGGGCAAGAATTAGAAATTGAGATGACCATCTATTGGGGAATGACTGAACAAGTTGTGGTATATGAATGTAATGGATTACTATTATTCCATAAGAAATGATGAGCAGGTATACTTCAGAGAAACCTGGAAAGACTTATGTGAACTAATGCTGAGTGAAGTGATTAGAACCAGGAGTACACTCTTCTCAGCAATATAAGAATCTAAGGCACTCCAAAAGACTCATGAAAGAAAATGTTATCCACACTCAGAAAAAGAAAGATGGAGTCCAAATGCAGATCAAAGCATACTATTTGCTCTCTCTGTCTCTCTCATTTGTTTTGTTTCTCCTTTGTCATGGTCCCTCCTATTGGTTCTAATTCTTCTTTAAAACATGATTAACGTGAAAATATTTTTACTATGAATGTATAAATAGAGCCAATATCAGATTGCACACAATCTTGGAGTAGGGGGAGGGGAGAGGAAAAAATTAGCACTCAAAGTCTTATGAAAGTGAATGTTGAAAACTAAAAATAAATTAATTTAAAAAAGAGTGAGTGGGTCAAAGAACAAATCATAGAAATAATCAACAATTTCATTAAAGAGAATGACAACAATGAGACAACATTCCAAAGTTTATAGGATGCAGCCAAACACTACTTAGAGGAAAATTTTTAACTCTAAACACTTATATCAGCAAAATAAAGGACAGATTAATGAACTGGGCATGCAATTAAAAAAAACTAAAAAAAGAAGAAATGAAATATCTCCAATTAAATACCAAATTGGAAATCCTGAAAAACAAAGGAAAGATTACTAAAACTGAAAATAAGAAAACCACTGAACTAGGGAATAAAATTAGGACTAAGGTTTATGAAAAAAAAAAAAGATCAACCCGTGGTTAATTTGAGTTTACAAAAGAATGCCAAATTAACAAAATCAAAATAAAAAAAAATGAATTCTCTAAAAATGAAGATGAAATTAAAATACTTATTAGGAGGTTTTTACCCAATTTTAAAATTTAAGAATACAAGGGAAATGAGTATTTATAAAAATATAAATTGTTCAAATTAACAAAAGAAAAAATGGAATACCTTAATAATCCTATCTTACAAAAGGAAAGGGAAGAAGCCATTAATGAGCCCCCTAAGAAAAAAAAATCCTCAGAACTACACCGATTCACAAGGAAATCCTATCAAACATTAAAGTCAAATAAATTCCAATACTACAGAAACCTTTTGGGAAAATAGGCAAAGAAGGAGGCATTGCAGAGACCTTTTATGATGGAAATATGGTGCTGATACCTAAACTAGGAAGATCAAAAATAGAGAAAGAGTGACAGCAGAGAGACCAGTAAGAGTCCTTTATAAATATTACACAAGAAGACAGGGATGAAGGGGGAAATCTGGTAGCAGTAATGGAAGAGACAGATTGGAAGAATTATGGATAGAACATAGCAACACTGTCTACAGGTTGAAAAGCAATAAAGCTGCTTATTTCCTTTAAAAGGCAAATCCAAGGCAGAGCCAAGATGGCAGAGTAGAAACAGCTCATCCAAGCCACTCTGCCCCCAGATTCCCCCCAAACTATGTGAAAGGGGACTCTGAACAACTTCTGGAGCACCAGCACCTACAGAACGACACAGAGAAGCTAACCTCCCGCTGAGGACAGCCCAGCAGCCCTGCAGGAAGGACCAGCGCAGAGCTCTGGGAGCCGGCAGAGCGCGGGGAGCCGAGCTGAGCGGAGCCCAGGTCCCTGTGAGCTGAGGTTTTAGCCCCAAGGCAGCAGGGCCAGCAGCCTGCTGGAGGAACTGCAGAACACCAGCAGCTGTGGAGATTCCAGAATTATCAACATAGACACGCCTAGGACAAAGTAAGGGGTTAGTGTCCTATGGACTTTGGGACCAGTATTTGGGGAATGCGTTGGCTCCCTCCCCTGGGGGCTAGAAGCAGCTGAGGAGACATGCCATTTTGCAGTTTTCAGAGGCAGCTCTAACTCCTGGCCTGCAAACTGTAGGGAGATCCAGCGATCAGTCTTGGGGGGTAATCTCTCTTGCTTTAACCTCCCTGGATCTGGATTGTGATCAAGGGTGGAAGTTGTGGGTGGGTTTACAGCTTGCCAGAAACGGAAGTTGTCCCCCACACATTCCGGACGAAAATTCCTCTATCTGGCCTTAAAGCCATAGTGTGGCAACAAGCCCAAAAGTCAAGTAATTAAGTGGCAACATGCCAAGGCAAAGGAAACAGAAAAATGCAACCCTAGACTCCTATTTTGGGGGCATAGAGCGGGAAAAGGACTGTGAGGTCAGAAGTCCTGCTCCCAAAGCCCCAGGGGAAAACATGAGCGGGTTGCAGGCCATAGAGGACCTTAAGAAGGACTTTAAAAATCAAATAAGAGAAGTGGAGGAAAAATTGGAAAGAGAAATGAGAAGGATGCAGGAAAAGTATGAAATGAGGGTCAACAGCCTGACTGAGGAAAACAACAACTTAAAAAATAGACTAGCTCAAATGGCAAAGGAGGCCCAAAAGGGCAATGAGGAGAAGAATGCCTTAAAAAGTCGAATTTGCCAGATGGAAAAATAATCTCAAAAGTTCACTGAGGAGATTCATTCCTTCAAAGTTAGACTGGAGCAAATGGAAGCTAATGACTTTATGAGAAATCAAGATGCTGTTAAGCAGATCCAAACAAATGAAAGATTAGAAGGCAATGTGAAATATCTCATGGGAAAAACCACTGACCTGGAAAATAGATCCAGGAGAGACAATTTAAAAATTATTGGACTACCTGAAAGCCATGATCAAAGAAAGAACCTAGAAATCACCCTTCAAGAAATTCTCAAGGAAAACTGCCCTGATGTTTTAGATCCAGAGGGCAAAATAGAGGTTGAAAGAATCCACAGATCACCTCCTGAAAAAGATCCCAAAAAGAAAACTCCCAGGAATATTATAGCCAGGTTCCAGAACCCCCAGATCAAGGAGAAAATACTACAAGCAGCCAGGAAGAAACAATTTCAATATTGTGGAAACACAATCAGAATAGCCCAGGACCTGGCAGCTTCTACACTGAGTGATCAAAGGGCATGGAATATGATATTCCAGAGGGCAAAAGAGCTGGGAATGAACCCAAGGGTCACCTACCCAGCAAAACTAAGTATTTTGTTTCAGGGGAAAATATGGTCATTCAGTGGAATAGAGGACTTTCAAGCATTCTTGAGGAAAAAACCAGAGTTGAATAGAAAATTTGACATCCAGACACAAGAAGGAAGAGATGCCTGAGAAGGTAATCAGGGAAAAGAAATCAAAGGAACTTATCAAAGTTGAACTATTTACATTCCTATATGGAAAAGCAATAACTGTGACTGATGATATCTTTCTCACTATGAAAATGATGGAAGAAGGGTGTGTGGTCATATGAATACATATGTGAATGTGTGTATATGGTTACAGTTATATATGGATAGAGGGCATAGGTTGAATTTGTTGGGAAGGGAGAATACTCAAAGGATGAAATTATGAGGTGAGAGAGGAAAGTGGCAAGAGGAGATGGGGAGAGACAGGGTAGGGTAAACTATCTCATGTAGAAGAAGCAAGGGGAAGTGGTTGCAAGGGAGGGGAGAATAGGAAGGCAAAAAAGGCAAAACCACATTCTCATTGAATTTGGTTCAGGGAGAGAATGACATACATACTAAATGGGATATCTCAACCTGCAGCAGAATGGGGGGAAGGGGGATGAGAGGAGGGATGATGGAAGGGAGGGCATCCTTGGGGGGAGGGGAGGTTGGAAGTACCCACTATAGAAGAGGGACAGCATCATGTAGGGAATGGAGCAGCTGGGGGGTGGGATGAGTGGGAGGGAATTATAAGCAGCCTTGTACAATATATCTACTATGATAATGTTTTGCATAGCTAGACATGTACAACATATACTGAATTACTTATCTCCCAGAGGGAATGGGTGACAAGGGAGGAAGGAAATGGATCTGAAATTCAAGGTCTTAAGATTAAATGTTTCAAATATATATAAATACTATTATTAATACTCTTTTGCTTATAATTGGGAGATAAGATGTGCAGGCATTGGGACACAAAGATTCACCTTCCTCTAATGGAAAAGTCGAAGGGGGTATGGGAGAAGGTATGGGAGAGAGCAGATTGGAGGAAGCGATATCTTGTGGGACTGCTATTCTGGGAGGTTGGGTAGGGGAATAACGGGGGGGAAATGATTGTAACTCAAAATCTGGCGGAAATGAATGATGTAAAACAGAAGTTAATAAAGCATTTGTTTAAAAAAAATAGAGAAAGAAAACTATAAATCAATTTCTGCTTGCTGAGTGAAACAAGGATGTCCATTATTACCACTATTATTAAATATTGCAACAACAAGATAAGGAAAAGAAATTGAAAATATAAAAATAGACAATGAAGAAACAAAACTATCACTCTTTTGCAGAAGTTATGAGGGTATACTTAGAGAACCCTAGAGAATCAATTTTAAAACCTCATTGAAACAATTAACAACTTCAGCAAAGTTGCAGGATATAAATTAAACCCACATGAATCATTAACATTTCCATGCATTCAAGAAAATCCAGCAGAAATAGAAAGAGAAATTCTGTTTAAAATAATGGCAGACAATATAAAATACTTGGGAGTCTCTAAGACAATTCCAGGAACTATACAAACACAATTACAAAACACATCACACAAATAAATACAGATCTATACAACTGGAGAAATATCAATTGCTCATGGGTAGTCTAAAGAAATATAATTAAACTGCCTGTTCAACTTGAACTAACTTATTCAATGCCCAATCAAATTACTCAAATTATTTAAGCTACAAAAATATCACATAATTCATCAGAAAGAACAAAAGATCTAGAATATCAAGGGAAACAATGTAAAAGTATGAATGAGGTGGCCTAGCAGTACCTGATCTCATACTATTATAAAGCAGTAAACATTCAAATAATATGGCACTGGCTAAGAAATAGAGTGGCAAATCAGTGGAATAGATTAGGTACACATTACATAGTAATAAATGACCACAAAAACCTATTGTTTGATAAACCTAAAGACACAAGATTTTGGGAGAAGACCTTCCCATTTGGCAAAAAATTCCTAAGAAAATTGGAAAACAGTTTAGCAGCAACAAAGTATAAAGCAACATCTCACAATGTATGCCAAGATAAGGCCTAAATGGGTACAACATTTAGACATAAAGGGTTACATAATAAGCAAATTAGTCGAGCATGGAAAATTTTACCTTTCAGGCCTATTGATAAGGGAAGAATTTATGACCAAACAAGAGACAGAGAGCATTATGTCGTGTACGATGGATAATTTTGATTATATGAAATTAAAAAGGGTTTTGCACAAACAAAATCAACACAGTCAATGTTAGAAGAAAAGCCGGGAGTCTGAGGGGAAATTTTTACGGCAGGTTTCTCTGATGAAGGCCTCGTTTCTCAAATATATAGAGGACTGACTCAAATTTATCAACATATAAGCCATTCCCCAATTGATAAATGGTGAAATGATTTGAACAGGCAGTTTTCAGAAGAAGAAATCAAAGTGATCTCTAGTCACACCAAAAAAAAAAAAAAGCTTTAAATTACCATTAATTAAAGAAATGCAAATTAAAACAATGCTGACATACTACCTCACAACTATTATCATATTAGCTAAGATTATAGAAAATTACAAATGTTGGTGGGGATGGAGGAAAATTGGGATACCAACTTTTGGAGTTGTGAACTAATCCAACCATTCTAGAGAGAACTTTGGAACTATAAACAAAGGGCTATAAAATTACACAAAGGAGTAACAGGTACAATGTCCCATCATAAGGGTGGTAAGAAGAAGCCTCTGAAGCAGCCCAAGAAACAAATGAAGTAAATGGAAGAGGAAAATATAGCTTTCAAAGAAAAACAAAAAGAAAAATTGGAAGACTTAAAAGCAAAAACTGCTGGGAAGGGATTAAGTGGGATAAAAAAATCTGACAAAAAGTAGATGTTCCTGTATAGATAAAATGGTGATTTCTGTTGGTTTCTCTCTTGTGTTGTGCCATCTACATTTCATACTTGCCTCCTGCAGCCAAGATTGTATCATTTTAAGAAGTCTATTGTTCAATGTAATAATTTTTTTTTTGCTTTTTGGAGAGGAGAAGGTAGGGCAATTGGGATTAAGTGACTTGCCCAAGGTCACATGGCTAGTTTTGTGTTAAGTATCTGAGGCCTGATTTGAACTCAGGTTCTCCTCACTCCAGGGCTGGTGTCTATTCACTGAACTTTTAGAAGATAAAAAAAAATAAAACTGCATATACCCTTTGTTTGTAACAGCAAGCACCCTAGCATATGCAGGACAGCTGCTAGCATAGGTTCTTTAATCTGTTTTTTCCAAAGGAAAGCAACTCAAAAAGGGTTAACAATCTTAATTTAATCAAACATGTTATTCACTTAGTTCAGGGGAAAAGGTCAGCACCCTGAACTTAAAAGAATACAAACAGAAATTCATGCAGACAAAAAATACAAACAGAGGAAAATAACACAATTCAACAGACAGGGCTTCTAGTTGTCTGACCATTACATACATAAAGTTAGTTACCAGAGAGGGAAGCACTCAGTTTTCAAAGCTGGGGAACTCAACGGCTGCCCAGAGTCTCATATGGCTAAATCACACAACTCTTCCCATAGTGAGTCCCAAAGTAAAACTTCACCTCAGTGAGCATATATATAGTCTTCTCCAGGGTCAGAAGATATCACAACATTTGTGACCTACTGTCTAATTACAAAGTAAGAAAAGGTGGGCCTTCCAGAAAAACAAGCCTCCCCTAAGCAAGCTTACATATATATATATGCATGTGTATATATATAATATATATGCATGTGTGTATATATGTATATATATGCATGTGTATATATATAATATATATGCATGTGTGTATATACGTATATATACCATTATATATATCATTATATGCCATTATATATACATATATATACATATACATATATACCATTAGACCTTTAACCCAGCAATACCACTTCTAGTTCTGTATCCCAAAGATATAAAGGGAAAAGTATATAAATATACAAGCATATTAATAGTAGCCATTTTTGTGGTGGTAAAGAATTGGAAATTGAGTGGATGCCCATAAATTAGGGAATTGTTGAACAAGTAGTGATTTATGATTGTATTGGAATATTATCTTACTATATAAAATGATAAGCAGAATGGCTTCAGAAAAACCTAGGAAGACTTACATGAACTGATGTAAAGTGAACTGAGCAGAAGTAGAACATTGTAGAAGAGTAACACCAACGTTATAAGTATGATCAAGTATGGATGACTTAGCTATGCTAAGAAATACAATGATCTAAGACAATTCTGAAGGACTTCTGATAAAAAAAAAAAGCTATCTACCTCCAGACAAAGAACTGAAGTCTGAATGCTGATTGATGCATACTTTTTTTTTTACTGAGTTTTTATTTTTATTTTTTTGTTTGGTTTGTGTTTTCTTATACAACATGGCTAATGTGAAAATACATTTTGTATGACTTCATATATGTAATCTATATTAAATTGTTAGCCTTCTCAAGGAGAGGGGAGGAAAGGGAGGGACAGAGGGAATTCAGAACTCAAAAATTTTTAAATGTGTGTTTAAAATGTTTTACATATAATTGGAAAAATAACACAAGAGAGACTTTAAAATTGTTCATTCTCTGTTGGAACTTTAATTCTAGTTCTTTTTCTATAGGTATTGAAGATAGCATATGGAAAGGCAAAGAGTTGGCAAGGGTCAAAATATTGGCATGTCAAAACCAGGGAATAAAAATTTGGCTAGATTGTTCAGAATATAAAGGAGACAAATATGAAATAAGTTAAGAAAAGTAGGTGGAATCCAGATGGTAGAAGTCTTTAAAAGTTTGGCTTTGGAGTGTATATTTTATTCTAGAGGCAATAAAGAGCTCGACAGCTTTCCAAGTTCTTTCCCATGCTTTGTCTCCTTTTACCAATGTTGTGAAGTAATTCCAGAGCTCATATATTTCCCACCCTACTACCTATGCTGCTTTCCAAATTATTGCATATCCTCCCCTTATTATCTCAGCTTCATCTTCTCCGTCTGTAGAAATGGAATAGTACCTGAAGCTTTTGTGGAATGGGGATGATATCTAAAAGAACCACATAGATTTGTTCTGAGCATCAAATGAACTGACTTCAACCAATTATTCAGGACATTAAATGGTGCAGTTGGTAGGTGGAACACTTTACTGAGGAAGATCTCAATTTGAGTTGTTTCTGGCACTAAGTTCTGGGTCCTGGAACAAGTCATATAACTTCTATTAGTCTCAGTTTGTGTCAGTCTCTGAAATGAAGATAATAAAGAGCATCAATCTCTCTTTCTTCTTACTTATATTTGCATCCATAGTGCTTTCTATGGTATCTGGCACATGCCTAGTGTTCAATAAATGTCTGTTACCTTGCTCTGCCTTACCTACTTCAAAGGGTTATTACAAGAATCAAATAAGATAATACATATCAATTTTTTTCAAATCTGAAAGTATCACCAAATGTTAACTATTATTATTAATATTATCATGGAGGAAAAACTATTCAGAAAAGCTAAGCAACTTGTATAAGATTACTCTAAAAGTATAAATAATGAATTTGCAACTAGAACTCAACTTTTCTAACTTCGGACAAAAGCTGATTGGGGTTTGTATTTTATTTCCCAGATGAAATTTTGGGATTATTAGAAAGAAGGGAAGGTAAATCACAAGTCTGAAGGAAGATTAGGAGAATCAGTGGGGGGATGGGAAAAATAAAATCAAATGGAAACAATCATGGGAAATAATGGGAAATTTAGTTCTTTGGTCCCTTCCTGAGATAAACAGAGGTTTCTCTTTACCACCTATACCCAGGGGCCAGGAATACTGAAGGCTCTGTTTCCCATCATTGATAACAAAGTTTTATTAATATCCAAGTTTCCCAAATATATCTTGAAATTCCTTCCAGATATTCTAGTTGATGATGGAAATGTCATTTATAGTCTAAAATACATAGAAAACTGAGAGCCTCAACCTCTTCAAACAGAAAGCCCCTACAGAGTGTCTTGAATTCTCCTGAGTTACATTAATTAGCTTTTTAATGCCTTGAAAACACAGACTTTTAATATATGTCATTATTCTTTTCATTCTCATCATCCGACTATTAATTCCCGCACCTTTCTTTCTTTTGTCTCACTCAACTACTTAAAGAATTGTAAGGTATTTGAGAAAAACTATTTTTTTTCTTTCTTTTCTTTTTTGGTCAGATCAATCACTACATCTCTGGAGCTTTTAAGATATCAAGTTACACTGAGATTTAAAACATATTCCTTGTCTGTACTTACTGGATATTCAGTTTTGTAGACAAGGTGAGATTGATCTATTTCTTCCCAAATGGCTCTCAATGGCCAGTTGCTGCCTTTTCAGAGACACTTTAAGAAGAGGTAAAGGATTTCTTTCTTTGGAAAAATCCAAAATCCAAATTCAGATGGGTGGATGATAAATTTTATAATAAAATGTAGAGAAGAGGAGGGCCCATCGAGAGTATTTCTTCAGGCTTGCTTCTACCAAAGCAATGAAAGAAACCAATGATTAATTCAAACCACCTTTAATGATTACTCTATAAATATTATTTTCCTTGATCTTTGCAATCCTGTGAGGTAGGAAGTATAAGAATTAGTTTCATCCCCATTTTGCAGAAGAGTCATTTGCTACTCAAAGAAAGGAAATGTCTAGCTCAAAGGAATGGAGCCAGAATTCAAAATTAGGTCTTCTGATTTCAAGTCTATTTTCTTTCTCTAGCATACAGTGTCTGTAAGGATCAATATTAATAAGTAGACTATAAGCATAGCATTATGAAAAGTTCATCAGATCTGGATTCAGAGGAACCTAGGAATAAATCCCAGGCCTATTTACTATTTCTTGTGTGACCATGGGCAAATCTATTAACTTCTCTTGACCATTCCTTTGTTGGTAAAAATGAGTGGGTCTGATTAGATCAGAAGTGTAAAATATGTGGTCCATAACACTCTGGAGAGGGGCTCCAACCAGATGAAATATAACCAGAAAATATTTAACAAAATACAGAGAAACACTATAAAACCCAGATAATATTAATAGTTTTCTAGATCAACATATGGCCCACAGGGATCCTTCTATACAGTTTAGTGGCCCTATTTCTACATAAGGTTGACATCATTATGCTATATAACCTTAAAGTTCCCATCCAGTTCCAAATCTAAATATATAAATGCTAAACTTACATTATGCATTGTACTTGATGGGTAATTTTATTAGAAAAATATGACATAACATAGTTAATATTCTTATAAAACTTTAGCAATTGAAAGGATACAATACCCATATTGAGTTACTAAAATTCTTACAATAACAGTAAGCAAGAAGAATAGGGCCATGTTCCATTAATGACACAATTCTATGTGCTACTGTCCTCTTTACTTTTGTAATTGAAAGAATCAGATTCAGTCACATTACAATCCTAAACTATATTTGACTTAAACACAAGTATTTAGCTTGTTTAATATCTCTAAGTTCATTAGTTCTTTGGAACTAAATAATAGTGGAATGAGATATAATTCCTTATTAGGGAGGGATGTGAAGATAATGCCACAAAAAGTTGGGGAACAACATAGAATAATATAATTTTGTAGAGTGGAGGTCTTGTAGTTGGAATTTAGTCCAAATCTGCTATAGGGGTCTTGAGTAGATGATGTCTTTTACAGGCAATTGAAGAAGTTCATGTCTCATGGTGAGCAAATTAAAATACACATGTGAACAATTTTTATGAAGCAAGATCTTGAAATGAAGCAGTTGTCCATCAATGTAAATGACTCAACAAATTGTGGTATTAGAGTGTATGTATAAGATTATTACATTGTGTGTATTAGAATATTACACTGAAAGAAATTATAAATATGAAGAGTAAAGAGAAGAATGGGAAGACATTAAACAAAGCAAAATACAGTAAGCACAACCAGGAAAACTATATGAATGTGTATTTACATATAATTGTTAAATTATTTTATGTTATAATAAATATCACATATGTGTCTGTGTTTACTTACATACACATATGCATATAGATTATTGTAGTACAAGTGGGAAGAACAACAACAAAAAAGGAAACAATCTATAATTATAATGGCCAGGCTTGGTCCCAAAGAAGACATATAGCAATCAACTTTTACTACCTCTTTGTAGAGTTGGGGTATTATAGGTGTGAAACATTGCACATATCGTCAGACTCAGTTGATGTTTGTTTTCCTCTAATTCTTTCCCTCTTTCTTTGCCATTCTTCATATAAACAGGGACTCAAATTCAATTTGCACAAGACTCTCCTCATTGGTGGGGAGTCATTACTCAATACTCTGTATATGTGAGTGTGGAGATTGTGATAACTTCATAAGAAAAGAGAGGAAATGAGGAAAAAGATCAGATTACAGTCTTCTAACTTCCCAATTTGAATGAGAAGACAAAGGGTTTCAGATTCCTTTCAGGGAGATGACCTTCAAGGGAGAGAAGACTCTAGGATGAAGTTAACATGGAGAGGAGCCAACATCTCAATCATGTCCCTAATCCCTGATTTACCACACTGGAGACTTCTGGGAATTTTCCCTTGAGTGAAATTTGGGTCAGTCTGTCTGTCTCTCTGTCTGTCTCTCTGTCTGTCTCTCTGTCTGTCTCTGTCTCTCTCTCTCTCTCAGATACCTCATTCCCAATAGAAGATTTCATTTGTTCTGTGTATTGTCTGGTATATTCTCATCTGTATAAGTTCTGTTATTTCTATTTGCTATCAGCTTGGACAAATTTATTTGCTCTCTGTAGTTTTTATGCAACTGGAATTTGGTGGGAAGGGAATAAAGTCTTTAATACAGAGTTTATACTACTCTGTTAAGAGATAGGCGTTTAATCTGGCCATGAGATAGAGAAATAGTAGGATATACATATTTACATATATTTACCAGAATCAGTCTCCCTTGGAGAGGTTGAAAAGACTCTAGTTATTCATTCAGGCTTCCCTTCAAGTCACATTTAAGTGGACATATGTGGACATATATAACCTCTATGGACAACACAGATGACATAAAATAAATACATCAATGGAAGTAAAAATGCGTGAAATAATTTATTTCTCTTTGGGGGGAGGGTGATGTTTTCAGGGCTTACCATGTCCAATGACTTTCAACTATTTTCCTGAAAAAGTAGTATACAAGCCTCTTTGTTTGTTCCTGATCCTGAATTACACTTTGACATATATTTCAAAACTTTTCCCTCTACTTATTTTTGTATTTAACTTTATCAAGATGGCTGTATTTCACTGTGCTTTATGTGAAATTTTACTGAATTAAAATTAACATTTGGACATTTGGCTCCCACCTACAAAAGCCATCTGTCTTAGCTAGTTTAAATATTCACCTCAAGGTAGCAGTTATACCAAATGATTTATCCAAATTTTTTCCCCTTATATACATGTTATCATTCTATAATGTTCAGAAAGAATAAATTCTTTTATGAAATACTCCAACTTTATCCCTGCATCTATTTACAAATTGGTGAACTAACTTCACCTATAATACGTTGTATAAGCAATGTTCCTGATTGGTAGATCATGTCTCCAAGGGAAAAAAATCCAAGTAAGTATTAAATCTCAGAAGTAACATTTATATTGTTAAAGGAAGAAAAATGAATATTAATTGTGAAATTATACCCACAAAATTCAGATAGTAGAGGCAAATTGCAATTTCTTCAAAGAACCAAATATTTTATGTCAATTTGCTGCCCATGAGAACTAAAGACAAAAGATCAAATAAAACTTTTGCCATTGGGAATAATATACCTCTTAATTTTATTCCCTGCTTGATGTTTATGATTATTCATTAGATAAATTCATCTTTGTGCTATATTCTTCAAGGGAACTTGAATAATTTAGATGTGTGGACCCTTTGGAAGAGTCTTTAAGAACTCTATTAAATGAAAACAATCCAGGGAAGAGTCCAAGTTGGAGAAGGATTCTCTAGGAAAGGCACTAGATGTTCCCATTTCTATATAATATTAAACTTGAAAAGTCCAGTCTCCTGGAAGAGATCTGTAACCAAAATAGCTTGGTCTCACCATCCACACCAGGAAAACCAAGTGGATGAAGAATATCTATTGCCTAAATTATGACAGGCAGACGAATGGATAATTAATGGAGCTTGTCCATAAATAGTGTTGATTTATGGGTGTGATATATATATGTAAATATATATACATATATGTAAATCTATATAAACTTATCTACATGTGTGTATATATTATACATGAGATGTAATAAAATGATATGTGATAATATATATGACAGCACACATAGATAATGAATTAGTTCCAGCATTAAAAAGGAGAAAGAGAGTGGACTAGAATGCATTTGAGGAAATACATAACTCCTTAAATGTCCCTACACTTCTCTCAAAAACAAAGGTCCATATTTTTAAATTCTAATACTCTTCAAATATTGTTGTAGATCTGTGAGATAAGGAACACTACAGACTAAAGAACTGAAAATGAATATAGCACATAAGGCAATGGAAAGAAAGTTAATTCATGCGGACGGGCTGCAAAATATAACAAATAAATAACTAAGAAAAAGTGCATTTGTAGGAAAATGTATGATCAATAAATCAAAGAAGGGTTGATCTTATGGTATAGGTGAGGGTTAATGATTGACTAGCCCAGGTGCTCTAATCTTACCTCCATGATCTCATGAGAAATAAAAGGGCCTAAGGATATGAGGTGGACTCCCAATGGCCACCTTTTGAAGGACATAGACAAGTTTTGCATGGAATAAATATGTATAAGTGGCTTACAATTTCCACATTTAGAGGGCAAATTCTAAATGTTAAACAACTAATGCATAGACACTGATAGAAGTAGACCATTATCATTGCTAAATGTATATTAAAATTAGCAAGGTAAGTAACAAAAGTGCTTATTTCCTCCTTTGCAATTCCGGGATATCCATATTTTTTAAAAAATAAAATATCGGGGAGAGGGATTGGTAAATTATTTTATAGTGAATAAATATGCAAGAGTATCAATAACACATTTTATTCATGCAGAACAAAAGTATGCAATTTTGGAGGAAGTGTAATATATGATCAAAGGAAATTCTGGTATAAACAAGCCCAAAATTTTACCTAATGAGCTAAACAATATTTTCCCCACTTCACAACTATTAAAAAAATCTTTGCTATTCCTAGTTGAGCTCTCAGAGCATAATAGTAGAAGGGAGTGTTGTAGAATGTTGTAAACTATTCATTTCCACATAAAGGATGGAAAGAGAATATATCCTGCTTGGAACAACAACCACAACAAAAAGCTGCTGTATCTGAACTGAAGTATGTAATTATGTTTGGAAAATATTCATATTTTTAAGGCCAAAGGTAAAGACTAAACCATGATACAACCAAATGGAGGGAACCAATAAAGCCCCAAGAGTTTCTGACTAGAATTTTATAGTTGAAGTAATCATATCATTTCTTTATGTTCTCAATGCTCATATTCTGATATTCATATCTCCTAAGACTATAAAACCAGCTTTACTCTTGAAAGAGAGAAATGTTGAATCTCTCTAGTATCTGTGTTCTTTTTTTAGTGCTGTGGCATATTTGTAGCATGAACGAAGGTCAGGACATTATAATAAACTATTATTAACATAATTTTACTAGTAAATCATTATAATTCATAAACTAAATCATACCTGAAGCATCAATGCACACTGCAGTTCACCCACTATACATATATACAATTATGGTATCTTGAAATTACTTGAATGGATTTAAGGAGGTAAAGCCTTTTCTTTAATTTTTTTTTAGAAAACTCAGATCTGGCCACTTGAGATAAAACCAAATAAGTTTTAAGGGAAGAGGGGAAGTCTCTACAATTCATCAGTTCTTTTCCTAGTGAAGTGTGCATAATCATTTTGATCATTAATGTAAAATGAAGCACAAAATGAAATCACAGAATTCTCAGTTTGGAAGGGACTTTGGGCCACTTAGTTGAACACACCCCTGAAAAGGAATGCTATCTTATTATTCCATACCCAACAAGGTGTTAACCAACCTCTGAATACTCTCATTAATTAGGAACTTACCATCTTCCCAGGAGGAGTATTCTACTTTTGGATATCTTTAATTGGTTTTTTTAAAGGATTTCCTGACTTTAAATTTGCTTGTATCTTTGCCCATCCACTACTCCCATTTCTACCTTGTTGGACTAATGCCTTTTACACATAACCATCATTAAAATCATTGAACACAGTCATCATGTTTCCACTATGTCTTCTCATCTCCATCCTCAGGTTCTTCAACTTAACATTATGTGCTTTCCTCTCCAAGCTCCAGCCCCGGTGCTGCTAACATGGCTAAATGTACCAAGAAGGTCGGAATTGTTGGTATATATAGAACACGTTATGGTGCATCCCTCAGAAAAATGGTGAAGAAAATTGAAATTAGCCAGCATGCCAAGTACACTTGTTCTTTCTGTGGCAAGACCAAAATGAAGAGACAGGCTGTGGGTATCTGGCACTGTGGATCCTGTATGAAAACAGTAGCTGGTGGTGCATGGACCTACAATACCACCTCTGCAATCACAGTCAAATCTGCCATCAGAAGACTGAAGGAATTGAAAGACCACTAAAATCTTATCAAATATCTGTAGCTCATAGTCCAACAATAAATGGGTTAATTTACTGAATAAAAATCACTTTGGTTTTTAGTAAAAACAAAAGACTTAACATTAAGTGCCATGGATACAAGGCCTTCACACTGTGGTTCCCCTATTTCTATATGTTCTCTAGCTTATCAATATTCCTCCAAAGAAAACTAGTTGTATGGTCACCATAGGTGTTTGCAATTATCTTGGAAGATGTACAATGTAGAATCTAAATGGAATGAAAATTGCCTCATTATGTAAAGATATTATTGTTTATGGATAACATTGCACTGATTACATTAAGTCCTGAAACTTTTTAAAACCCTTTAATGGTCAGTCAACAGAGTACAACCTAATTTTACTTATTCATCCACTGATAGCATTTATTAAGTTTTTGTATCTCCAGGCACTATGTAGGTGCTTGGAATACATAAACAAAAAGTGCCTGCCCACAAGGACCCTTGGTTAAAGGCAAAAAGTTCATAGTTAAATATACATGTTATGTGTGCATATATGTTATTTTGGGGAAGGAGTGACTAACAATTAGTTAGGATCAAAAAAGTTTAGTAGAGGAGGTCATATTTGATTTGAGTCATGAAACATTGAAGAAAGCAAAGAATTTTATGAGGTAGAGGTGAAGAAGGACATAGGGAACTGCTTTTATAAGGCATGAAGTTGGGTGATAGAATGTTGTATTTGGAGAATAGGAAGTAGGCCAGTTTGGCTGGAAATACAGTGTGTAAAGGAGAATAATGTTAACTACCCCTGGAAGGATAGTCTTGAGCCAGATTGAAGGACTTTAAATGCCAAGGAGATGAGTTTGTGATCTGCTCTTGGCAGCAACAGGAAATAATGGGGAGCAGGGGATGATATAGCCAGACCTATGCTGTTGGGTATGCCAATATGGCAACTGCAAGGAGAGTGGATTAGAAAAGGGAAATACTGGATGCAGCAGAAGCTATTGCAATAGTTCAGGTGAGAAGCAATTCAGGATGAACTAGAGTAGTGGCTGTATGTGGAACCCTGTGGTGGCAGAGAAAAGAAGACAGACATAAAAGATGTTACAAAGTTGAATCAGGCAGATGAGAAGATAGAATAGTTTGGGAACAAAGATAAGGAGTTCAGTTTTGGATGTGATCAATTTGAGATGCTTATGGGACATAGTTGGAAATATTCAGTAAGTCATTGAATTGGTCATGCAGAGCTAAGGATAAGGCTAGGGACTTGACTTAGGATTTTTTTTAGTATTGTTGTTGTGTTTATGCTTTGTTTTCAAAGAGGACCATGACATCAGAGAAATGATGACATGACTAGCAGTTGACTTTGCTAAGTAAGGGAGGGCTGTGCAAGGTCACCAGCCTCATTTTCTCCTCCAGAGTCATCTGGGTGCAGGGACCAGATATTCATCAGGATGACTAGAGTTGGCCCAGGATACAGTCATTTCTTTAGTATAGAGAACTCCCAGATGTGGAATCTCCCTCTGTCAATGCAATTTGACACCTCTTCTGCAACTCAATTTTAGAAAGTTGTCTGGAGCACTGAGAGGTCCCAGAGTAGCACAGTCAGTATGTTTCAGAGATGGGACTTGAACACAGATGGGACTTGATACCAAGGTAAGTCTTGATACACTACACAATGCAAACTTTGTATGGAAAAAAATAGGTGAAGAACACTTACAGGGCAAAGAATAATATATAACTGTATGGGCAGCCCAGATAGATCTCCAATTGTGTTTTGAAGATCTACAAAGGTCACTTCTGGTTTAATCTCCTTAGTGAACCTTCTAGTTAACTGACTATACTATACTGACCAGGAAGAGTCTATGAGAACTTCATTAGCGACTCTATAACTTAGAAATTTGTTTGTTTCAAAACGAATAGTCCAGGGTAGCTGGTACAGATTTCCTCATTATTCCATACAACCCCAGTACAGGTTCCCTCTAATGATATTCCTTCTTTGATGAATTCCCTCAAGCAGGATCAGAAACTAGCAACCATCCTACAAAGGTGACCATAATCATGACTGTAGAGAGCATAGAGAGACCCCAGAGATACCTGTGCACAGCATCTGGCACATAGTAAGAGGATGCATAATAAATGCTCATTTGTTTACCTATTTATTCATTTCTATCAGTCTTCTTTTAAGTCCAAGTGGTGTAAAAGAACTGTGGAATCTATCTTCTGTCAAAAATTATCTTTGTTTACAGAAAAAGTGCTTACTGGAGATTCGCTTGAGGCTTTTTTGTTGTTGTGGTTTGTCCTTTCTCATTCAGTAGGAAAATCATGTATTTTTTTTAATTAACCAGATAATCCAAAAGAGACTATAGTATCAAATTAAAAATCAATCTCACTTAAATTTCTTGAAATAAAAAAAGCACCAAAAATATATATTCTCTCTCCTGAGTTCCAGTCTTGCTTTTCTGACTACTTAATATTTCTGCCGAGAATTTAGTATGTCAAAATCGAACTAATTGTCTTTTTCCTAAAAACCATCTTCTCTTCTGAACCTCTCTGTATCTGTCATTTCTCTCATTCTGCTAGTCAATCAAGCTTGAAGCACAGTAGTTTTCCTTGGCACCCCATTGCTTTTCTTGAGCTTCATATATACTTACAGATTATATCCTATAGATATACCCTCCACAGTACAATTCTTATAATATAATTCTTATTTTCCTTTCTACTCTAAGTATCATGACCAATCCAATGTCAGTTTCCATTTAAAGAAGTCTGGAATATTGCAGTATACTCTTTAAGTTTCCCTGTCACTCATCTCTCCCCCATCTCCAAATTCCTCCAATCATATTGTTACCAAGTAACTTAAAAAATTTCTAATACTTTAAGTTGTAAGGAGCCTTAGCAATCATCTAATTCAGTCTGCTCATTTTATGAAGTCAGAATTTGAGGTCATGTATTTTATTT
Organism: Gymnobelideus leadbeateri; assembly: GCA_011680675.1. Lineage (NCBI taxonomy): Eukaryota > Metazoa > Chordata > Mammalia > Diprotodontia > Petauridae > Gymnobelideus > Gymnobelideus leadbeateri. The sequence continues at coordinate 455,102 of WOXC01000265.1, forward strand.
TATTTTGCTTTTTAAGAGGGGGGAAGGCAAGGCAATTGGGGTTAAGTGACTTGCCCAAGGTCACACACCTAGTGTTAAGCATCTGAGACTGTATTTGAACTCAGGTCACCTTGGCTCCAGGGCTGATGCTCTATTCACTGCGCCACCTAGTTGCCCCTAGCTCATGTATTTTAACTCCAATTGTAGCACCATTTCCATTACATAATAGAGCTCTCAGAAAGATAGGTGGAACAATGGAGACAGTGCTAGACTTGGAGCCAGGAAGACATGAGTTTGAATCCTGCCTTGGACACCTATGGGCTGTATGATACTGGATGAATCTCTTAATCTCTATTTACCTCAGTCTCTTCATCTATGAAGTGTGGATTATAATAGCACTTACTTCCTAAGGTTGTTGTCAGGATCAGATGAAATATTTGTAAAATGTTTTCCAAAAGCCAGCTATTTTATTGCCATTTCTGTGCCTTACTCTCCTGCTTTAAAACTTTAAATAATTCTTGATTGGCTATAGAATTAATACAAAATACTAGAACAGCAAAAGATATTTGATAAACCACCTCTAACCTAATTCTTTTTTTAACCTTTTCTTTCTAATCCAAATTGGTCAACTCATTGTCCCCTAAACATATTGAATGCATTACTGGCTTTCCTAAAGTCACTCCCCACCTTGTGGAATACCTTTATTCCAGCCTTCTGTTTATCTAAGCTGTACCAAGGTTTCAAGGTCAACTCAAGTGCCACATACTCTATGATTCTTTACTCATTTGTCCTAATAACAGTGACCACTGAACTCCTGCAAACACATATTGTCTGTTTGACTCAGTGTTTGTTGGCTGAGGCAATTTCTGGGAAAGAGTCATAGAGGGGGATGAAAAAGTCCAGACACCTCAGCTGATAAACATTTAATCTCCTTGCCACATGTAGAGACATCACAATTAATTTCTTTAATAAGATAGAAAATGCCAAATATGGTATTTTCATAGTCAGATATGTCTGTGCATTCAGATCATAAAAAATTTCCTGGAACATAATGATTGATCACTGACTCTATCACTAAGATATGGTGATATTCAAAGTCTTCATTCTAATTCTCATTTTTGGAATCAATGATTAGTTTAAAGCAATGTTGGACCAATTGTAATTGCATATGGTATTTCCCCTTCTTTGGCTCAGTCTTTTACTTTCTGGTTTGGGGCATTTTTTCTGTGTACTTTATCTTTTGCTTCAACCAGTCAAATATTTGAAAGCACAAAAATAGTTTATTCTCAGATTGTCATTCCCAACACCTCTAACTCTTTTTGAAGTAATTAGGACATCCAGCTTTAAGGCTTATGAACAGTATACAGTATTTAGCTTCTTTCATTTAAAAAAAAATTAACCCACATTTCCCAGTAATTTTCATTGTTGTCTCCTGTACTTACTTTCATACTGAAGTAATTTTATCTCAAAAGTATAAGCTGATTAAGATGATATTGGTAAGAGTGGCTGGTATGTCCAAATATATAAGAAGAAACCCATGCTGGCAGTAACACAATATTAACATAGTAACACAAAGGCCACTAAGTATTCATTTCTAAGATAGTTCAAAAGCAGGATGATGTCACAAAGTAAAAGAGATCACAAGATACTCAGAGACTGAGAGCACATCAATAACAGTTGAATCATCCATACTTTTGCTTTCTTATCGCTAGAAAAGTTTTATAAGACTGGTCTATGCATGCTCTAGGGTATCCTTCATGAAATGAGAAGGGAATAGGTGGACTTTTGGATGCCATTTTCTAAAGCAGACTTTTAGATAGGTGTAAATTGCATCTCACTGTGCCAATTTATTGGTTTTTCTTTAAAAAAAAGTATTTTACCCAATAGAACAAAATGTAGCTTCTTCAAAGAAATTGTTTCCTCTACATATTTAAAATTGCACAAGATTCTATAGCAGAAAACTTGGAGAAGATAAGTTTTTTTGAAGATACACTGAATATTGGTATCAAGGGAGGTATCAAAAGATTATTGCTCACCTAAAGGTGTTCACCAGTATCATGGGGTATTCATTTTGTAAAGTCCAGAAAAATTGATCCCCAATTGTTAGTGAGGTTCTAACTCACAATGTTCCTATTAATAGATTTACAATGAGTCCCAGAATACTACAGAACCTTCTCAATGAAACATATAGCAATGAAAAAGAGATATGTCTAATCACACTGTAAAATCAAAGCAGATAAAAAATGCATACAACTCAAAGTATAACATGCAGGTAATATAAGGAATTTCTAAAGTTTTTCCATATTTGTATATATATAAAAGGGTGGTAGTGTAGATGAACTTTAAACTATTCTTAGAACTGAATATTAGGAGAAAAATCTACCTGGAATACATTTGGGAAATCACCATAATTTCAAATTACTCTCTATTGCAAAAAAAAAATATTTTATGCAAATATTTCCAGGTGATTGATATGGCTATGAAATATTAGAATGCAATTAATTCAAAGAATAACAGAAAACCACAACATGTTGAGTATAAGTAAACTGTAGCACATTCCCAAAGATGTCTAGCACACTGGCATAAAAATGTTTCATTAAAGACATTTTTCATGGAAACAGATTTGACATATAGCAAGAATGAGATGTCAAATGGATAGCCCAAATGGTTGATTGATATCCTGAAGATTTTAAAGGAGTTAGAGGTATTGAAATAACCAGGGAAAACCATCCAATAATTTAGTTGAGAAGCAAAATCCTGTAGTAGAGAAATAAGGATTTTCACCATAATACTACCACTTACCAACCATGTAATCAAGGGTAAATCATTTATCTTCCCTGAGATTTGGTATCTTCACATGTAAAATGGATATCAAAGTATCTATATCACAGAAATATTATATCATATAATGTGTCTTATTGTTTTTTAACCCTAAAAGAAATATTTGCATATCAAGTATTATTAATATTGCTATTATTATTATATGGAAAAGTAAGAATAAAAATTACCCAGGATGAGAAGACATAGAGTAATGATCTACTTTAGTGAAAATGGTAATACTAATTTTTACATATCCTATACGTTTTTGTCTTTGTTTGTTTTTTGTTTTTGGAGGGCAGTTGGGGTTAAGTGACTTGCCCAAGGTCACACAGCTAATAAGTATTAAGTGTCTGAGGCCAGATTTGAATGCAGGTGCTCCTGACTTCAGAGCCGGTGGTCTATTCACTATGCCACCTAGCCACCGTATCCTACATGTTTTACAAAATGCTTTCCCTACAACAAATTTATTTGATTTTTAAAGTCCTTCTTAAGGTCCTCTATGGCCTGCAACCCGCTCATGGTTTCCCCTGGGGCTTTTGGAGCAGGACTTCTGACCTCACAGTCCTTTTCCCGCTCTGTGCCCCCACAGTAGGAGTCTAGGGTTGCATTTCTCTGTTTCCTTTGCCTTGGCATGTTGCCACTTAATTATGTGACTTTTGGGCTTGTTGCCACACTATGGCTTTAAGGCCAGATAGAGGAATTTTCGTCCCGAACGTGTGGGGGGCAACTTCTGTTTCTGGCAAGCTGTAAACCCACCCACGACTTCCACCCTAGATCACAATCCAGATCCAGGGAGGTTAAAGCAAGAGTGATTACCCCCCAAGACTGATCGCTGGATCTCCCTACAAATTTGCAGGCTGGGAGCTGGAGCTGCCCCTGAAAACTACAAAATGTTGTTTGTCCTCAGCGGCTTCTAGCCCCCAGGGGAGGGAGCTGACGCATTCCCTAATACCAGTCCCAAAGTCCATAGGACACTAACCTCTTACTTTGTCCCAGGCAAGTCTATGTTGATAATTCTGGAGTCGCCACAGCTCCTGGTGTTCTGGGGTTCCTCCAGCTGGCTGCTGGCCCTGCCGCCCTGGGGCTAAAACCTCGGCTCATGCGGACCTGGGCTCGGCTCGGCTCGGCTCCTGCGCTCTGCGCTGCACGAGTCCCAGACCACTGCGCTGGTCCTTCCTGCAGGGCTGCTGGGCTGTCCTCAGCGGGAGTTTAGCTTCTCTGTGTCGTTCTGTGGGTGCTGGGGCTCCAGAAGTTGTTCAGAGTCCCCTTTTACATCGTTTGGGGGGAATGTGGGGGCAGAGTGGCTTGGATGAGCTGTTTCTACTCCGCCATCTTGGCTCCGCCCCGCCCCTACAACAAATTTAGATGTGATTCATATGAGTATTATGATCACTTTTTTACAGATGATGAAATTGATATTCACATGAACCAAGTGACTTTCCTAAAGTACAGACTACTACATTTAAGAGCCAGAAATTGAACTCAAGTTTCTTTAATTCAATTCTAACACTTTCTCCTATATCAAATTGCCTCTCATTGGTAGAAAGAGTACCCACATTGACAAAATTACAGAACTATAATTATTTCTGTAACAATCTTCTTACACTCTATTCCCTTCCATGCACTTATATGATTCACTGACAGACCTCTTTGTTATTCCTTGCAAAAAATATTCCATCTCTCAAAATTAGTGGGGTTTTTTGTGGCTATCTCCCATGTCTAAAATGTTCACTCTCTCTTCATTTCTTGCTTTTGGTTTCCCTGTTTTCCTTCAAAACTCAGATCAAATCCTACCTTATTCAAAAAGACTTTCTAGTTTTTCTTACCTTCTCCCTCATCTTGGGTCACCATCATTGTAATTAATATTATCTTCTATGTACATAGTTATTTGCATATTATTTCCTCTTCCCCCCCCCCCCATCAGAACTTATTGTCAAGAACTCATTGAGAGTAGGACTAGTACTTTTGCCTTCCTTTCTATCTCTAGTCCTTATCACAGGTCCAAACACATTTTAGGTGCTTAATAAATGCTTGGAGCTTTACTGGTTGATTGGCATGTGGGACCTTTCATAAGCAAAGAATCTGGTCTACTTTGATTTAGTCTTCTTAATAGAAGGGTCATATCTTTACATAAACCCCTTAAGATAGTCAATTTCAAAGCATATTTCAGACATTTAATTTTTATTAAAAGAGACCTAGCAGATTTTTTTAGCAATTTAAAGGAAGAAAAGCTTCATAATCTTTTATGAAATCACACTTCTATTTTCTTGTCACGCTTCAGGATACACCGAACACTTGTATTTGACTGTGAATGGACCTGTATTTGACAACAATGGCTTTCTAGAAAAATTTATTTCTATCTACTTATTGCTCTAAGTCTTATAATAATCCCAACCTAATCACATGTTTTAATATAGGAGCTCTGTTAGCTTTGCATCCACTTAGAAGATTCTCTTGCTTCAATACCCAGCAAATCATTTTTAAAAAGAAGAAAAAATGTTTGTTCATAGCTCTAAGAAGTTTATTTAAATTTGTTCCTTAGGAGGCCTTTTATATTGCTAAAGAATGAAACTAATAATATAGTATTAAGACTAAAAAACCCAAAAGGGCAAAAAAGGCATAGAGCTCTTACTTTAAAAAGTATTAGAATTATAAGAGCAATGCAGATGGAACCCTAGAATTATTTATATGTGTGTATTCTTTGGGGACCAAAGTTTGTTCTGATTTCTAGCAGCTTTAGGGAAAAACTTAAAAAAAATGGAGAGGAGAATGTGTTTAATCTTTCTCTCCCTTTCTTTTCCTGATAGTCTTGTAAGAAGAAATGTGTATATCATTTTAGGACAAGGGACAGCTGCCTTGAGCTTGAGTCTCCAACTATAATCTATCTACCCTTGAAGTTTTATCACTAAATGTGCTGATTAGATCCTCCATAGATAAATATTGGGGTTTTATTTGTTTATTTTTTGCATCTCTCCAGCTTATTTTAAAGCTATTGAACATAACTTTTCTCTGTGTAAGGAGTTCTCTTGCTGACAAAAGAAGGATCTGAACCTCCAACCAAGGTTTAGCATGAGCAAATGTAGATTGTTTCTGAAAGCTGAAACAGGAACTCAGACCCTTCCATAGTATCTTATTTGTTCATATTGGGCTCCCTGCTGCCTCTTACTACAAACCATACTATATAGTATCTTCCTAATTAAATAGCACTAGAAGAATTTGAGTATTTTTTTTTTTTAAAGCAATTGGGGTTAAGTAACTTGCTCAAGGTTACACGGCTAGTCATTTGATTTATGCGTGGGTGCTCATTTTCTGAGGCCGGATCTGATCTCGGGTCATCCAAACTCCGAGGCCGACACTCTTACTCACTGCGCCACCTAGCCGCCCCTTTAGGGCAATTGGGGTTAAGTAACTTGCCCAAGGTTACACGGCTAGGTTTTTGTTTGTGCAGATTAAGTGTCTGAGGCCGGCTCCGAACTCAGGTCCTTCTGATTCCAGGGCCGGCGCTCTATTCACTGCGCCACCTAGCCGCCCCAGAATTTGAGTATTTTTTGTAAGCTTGTGAATGAGATTAATGGAACAATATAAATATCACTATTTGAAGGACTGGAATTTGGATACCAGCTTTGTTAGTAACTACTTATTTGACATTGGGCAAGTCACTTACCTTCTCTAATACTCAATTTCCTAATCTGCAAAAGTGGGGGTTGAGACTAGAAACTCAAATTCTTAATTCTATAATCTAACCTTGGATGCTTGTATGCCCAGTGTACACAGGACAGCTTGAGGAATAAACAATCTGTGGACTAAGTGCTATTGTTACTTGGCTATGTAATCATAGGTGTGATAACAAAATCATACTAGAATTTAGAAGACAATAATCCTTTGAATTTATATGAGTGATATATTAATATGTATAAACTCACAGATAGGTTAGCTCATAGCAATGAATTTAATAAGGTTTTAGTGGCAGTGCTGGGGAAAGAAGAGGAAACTTGGGAGTCAGAAGACCTGATTTAGGATCCTAGATATGTCACTACCTGCATAACCTTGTGCCACTCAATTTCTTTAGGTTCTGGTTTTCTTTGAAATGTATCTAATACTTCCAATACCTACTTCTCAGACTTATTTTAGTTAAGTGAGATATGTGTGAAAGCATATGGCAACTAAAATGTTGTCTTTATATAGGGAAGCCATGCTGTATACTTGAAATAACACTGGTTTGGGAATCAGGATGCCTAAATTCCAGTCCAATGGCCAGTCACTTATCCAGACCTCAATTTTGGGGGTGGCTAGGTGGCACAGTAAACAGAGCAACAGCCCTGGAGCTAGGAGGACCTGAGTTTAAATCCAACCTCAGACACTTAGCATAAAAAACTGTGTGACCTTGGGAAAGTCACTTAGCCCCAATTGCCCTACCTTTCCCCCTCCAAAAAGCAAAACAAAAAGGCAGAACTCAATTTTGTCATTTGTCAAATGGGGAGGAGATTTATTATGCCTATTCAAAGTTATAAAGAATAAATGAGATGACATAGTTCTTTAAAATGATGGAATGGTGTTAGATGATTTCTTAGTCTCTCCACTCTCTAAATTTCCATTCAGTTTACCCATAATACCATGGAGAAGGTATATATTTAGAATGATCAGTGGGGCCTGAACACATAAAATAGTATAGAATCTAATTAGAGCACTTGCTATCAAGACTGAAGAAATATCATCATGCCAATTAAGCAACTGTCTTAATTATCAGATTCTCAAGAGACTAGACTATACCAACTAAATTATTTCATGAATAGATTTGAAAATAAGTATTAACTATTCTGTATCTGAAGTGAGATTGATGCAATGTACAGGAAAAAAAAAGAAAGGAGACAAATGATATTACCAAGGGACAATGAGCAGAGAATTTTGAAAATATCAGGGCAGGTGTGCTAATATGCAGCTGTTTAACAGATTATCTGGGCCTATGTGGCAACTTTGAGAGTCAATGAAATAATTTTATTTAATCTTCCCTCAAAATTTTCTCAAAATAAGATTGGATTTTTTCAAGAAGGGATTCATTATAAAAGGAATAATATAGTTCAGTTGCCCAAAATAACGAAATTATATCTTATTCACAAGTTGCCTTCCTCTGGGTAGGAGGAGTGGTCTTTACAAGGAACACAGTGGCCCCAGCTGTCTACAATAATCATCTAATAGTCTAATTCTAGCTGTAGACTTGAATTTTGCACAAATGGAATTCCAGAAATAGTTATGAAATGCATATGAATTTAAGTATGATGATAATGTTGAGCCCTAAGCTTTGGGAGAAAGATTTTGGGGAAGGATCTTGTATCCACCAAGTGGTACAAAATATTTGTGAGGGCTTTGAAAGGATGTGTGGGTGTGATTGCTGAACTATCATGTGCGATAATTGAAGACTCAAGAGAATGGAAGACAACTAGAGACAGGCAAATGTCACAGTTTTCCAAAAGGTAAAGAATGTGGATCCTTGAAAGTGGAGAGCATATCATTAAAGGGGTGGGTTTTGAGAAACTGGTAATGAAAGCAGTGATCACTATGAGCCAGCATTGATTCACTATAAATAAGACATTTGATTTTATCTCAATTTATTTTTGTCTGGTAAAATATTGATATAATGGGGACTAGATTTCAGCCATGAATTTCAGGATATCTAATGATAGATTACTATCAACTCCAAGGATATAGAAATGATCATTATATGGATATTGAATTATTTGAATGTCTAGCCCCGTGTATCAGTGGTACTAAACTAAAAAAGAAACAGGGTGGGAAGGGGCATTAACCATACATAAGTATCCCTGATTCTAGGTCATAAACTGACTTAGAAAACCACATATTAACATTATCCATGGCATATTGCATTTAATTTATTTTGTTTAATGTTTCTCAATTATATTTTATTCTGGTTCTGGAAGTACTCAGCCAATTGCAACCTGTAGGCCATGTGTTTGATATTTCTGCTGTAAAGTAGTGGTCATTCTGAATTGGAGAAGTTCCCTAGGAATCTGTCTTTGACCTATTCTGTTGAAAAGTTTCATCAGACTTAGATAAAGTCACAGGGGATATTTTAATTAAACATATAGCTGTCATAAAGCTGGCTAAGATTGCTAGCAATAAGGGATGTTGGAATTGGGATCCAAAAACATTTTGATAGTCTGGAAAAATGGGGCATGTCCAATAAGAAAAAAATAAGAAGGGGAAATGTGAAGTTCTTCACTTTGGTGAAGAATTATTATTAATACATTTAATGTATTAAAACAAGTATTGCATAGGCATACTAGGAAAGAAACTTGGTTAGTCAGTAGCTCACAACAAAAGAACCTGACACTTTTAGTTGACTGCTTGATACAAATCAACATTGTGATGTGGAAGCTAGAATTTTTTTCTTGGGTTACATTAATAGAACCATGATATATAAAGCAAGGATGATCATAGTTAATCTGTGGCATTGTATTAAGTTCTGAACACCATATTTTTATATGGTTATATGGTTATAAGGGTTATTTATAATAACCCTTTATAAAAGGGGTCTAGAAACCATGTGTTATAAGTATTAATTGAAAAAACTATCTATGTTTAGCCTAGAAAAGGTAGGTGTAGATGGTGGGACACACAACCTTGTATATCTTTTTGTTTTCAAGAATGTGAAGGTTATCATGTCTGTGGAATTTCATGGCTGTTTAACTCAAGAGGCCAGAGGTAGACAGAGAAACAAAATTTAGCTCAATATAAGGAAAAACTTCATAATCGTAGATGTATAAAATTGGAATGGGCTGCCTCAAAAGAAGTAACTTTCTAATTATTCAAGAGGAGGAGTGATGACCATCTGTTAGGGATCTCTTAGGAAGAATTTCAATGTCAGGTACTGGCGGGTTTATATAAGAACTTATATTTACACAGGATTTGAACTTGTGTTTTCCTACATCCAAGTCTTCCAAGTATTCTATGATTTCCCTTACAGCCTTAAAAATCCTTCTTCAAGTATGTCAGTATTCCTAAAGATCTATATTTACTAAGTTACATTTCTCTTTCTGGCAATAAAGATTCTATCATTACTACAACTTTTACATAATTTCATGAGTGGTTATGACAAAAAGCAATACTTGTTTTAATACATTAAAAAGTGGTTATAATTTGGTAGTCAGCTCTCTGATGATAATTTTTGTAACTGAGCTAGTCTGGTCACCAGATGACAAGTTAATAATGTCACTACATGAATCATATTCAAGATCTTTTCAACAGTATAGGAGCTTCCACAGTTTTAACGGCACCATCTGTTAAAAACCGACTGAAGTAGGTTTCAGAAGGAGGAGGATAAAGGTCAAGAAAATAACTCTTTTTGTTTTAAAAGACTGATATTTGTGTTTATGCTGTATAATGACTGATTGCAAACTTATTGTGTCTGATTTTTTTTTGCAAGAGACTGAAAAAAATTTCAGCCCAGGGAAGAAATTTAAAATGAGACTTTAACTAAGTCCAGGACATGTTGCATGATACTCTACTAATTGGTAGAGAGAATACTAACACAAGATGGAATGATGGTAGAAGGTGAAGAATTATTACAAAAGTTTTTGAGAAGAAATATTTGTATGTTATCTTTAAGAGGGCTTATGCATTTCTGAACTCTTAGGAACTGGATCCAGAAAGGTAAAGAGGGATAAACATACTTTAAAAGCTACAGACATTTAGGGGAAGCTGTTTCCTTAACATGTCCCTTATTTCCTAGTTTGTCTCCTTAGAGATTTGAGGAAATTTCCTATTGAAAAAAAATTCCTCTTGGAAAAGAAGACTTGGAAAAGATTGAAACTTCTTTGTTTAATGAGATCTCCTACTGAAAAAGAACATTTGTTCTATATATCTTCTGGCACATTTTGTGTATAACTTCTTTGATATCTGTTATTTTCTTGGATAAGTAGATTTGCTAGCACTTCAATATCAGTGATAGTATTTTGTAATTAGCATTCAGTAAGAAGGCATCAAACTGGTGAGACTAAGTTAAGGGTTTCCCTTTCCCTTAAAGGATAATGGCCAAGAAAGTAGCTTTGTTCTTAACACATGCACTCCTAGAATGTGTGTGCACAATTCTGTGCTGTGTGCACAGCAATATTCATAGAGGGAAGTACATAGACATAATTCTGTATCCAGGATACCTCTCAGAGAATAGAAAACGTGTCAAGCACCCAGTCTGGAGGTGCTCTAGGGCTTACTGCTCTTCGCCTAAGCTATCATATTGGCTCTCCTCTTCTCAGAGGTAGACCAGACTTCAGAACCTATCCATATATGCCTCTCCAACAGCTATATGTTTATGTTTAGACAATCAACATGGGGATATATATCTCATATGTTATTCATAAACATCTTACATGTTATTGGAGGTATTGTCATTAAAGAAAAGGCCATTGACTTGTCTGATCAAATAGGCAAAATCATATTACAGTCATGATTATTTATTTCAATTAAATAATTAAAAAAGCTTAAAGGAAAGTAAGAGACTCATCTACTTTTAGACATCTGATGGAGTCATGGCATCACAGAATCTTAGGTTGGAACTTAACTTAAAGATTCCCTGGACAGCCTCATTTTACTCAGTTACCTAGCTGAATGTCTACTTAATAGGTAAGAAATATATACTGAATTTGTTCATTAAAAGATCAAATTAAAGAGGAATATTTGGCTTCTGTCTTCTACTTTTAATTAATTAGCTGAAATTCTTTCCACAGTTTCAGGGTTTCATTTCCAAAGTATAACCAGTCCTTTAAAAATATTTTTCCCCATTGGACAAGTACCTTTGTAAGTTTTAAGACTCCTTAAGCTGTTGAATTGTTGGTCTCATGCCCATAAGGTTACTTAGTCCTAATTAGTGTTTGGCTTTCCTCCTGATAAATGTTATAATCCATCATCACCATTAATTGGTATTTGTTGAGCATTGGCAAGATACAGAGTACTTAAGAAAGATACAGGCACTTACATTTCTTAGGAAGATAAAAGAAAGAAATACAGATTATCTTTTTTGTTATGGATGATGATGTACTTATTTATTTCAGAAGGGTGTTTTCATAAGGTATGCATAACATTCTAGGACCTTTGAAAAGAGTTTGCCATATCAGAAAAAATATGTATTGTTATAAATCTGACAGATTATATTATCTTTCTGTGTATAGAAAAGAAAAACAGGACACATTGAAATCTGGAATTGAATGTCAAATCCCTAAATAGCCATAGAGGATAACAGATAAGTCAAGTTTTCTCTAACCAAACAAATTCAATTTAATATATACCAAAGGAACAATAATAGGCCATAAATTTTGAGTTGGAAAGGGCATTGGATATTACCTATTCCAAACCTCTTATTTTATAGATAAAATATCTGAGACCCAAAGAGGCTAAGTAACTTGTCCAAGGTTATACTGATCAAGATGCCTAATCTGATTCTTGAAATCAGTAAGCAACCTGGAATTTGAACCCAGAGTATGGCAGTAATCTTAGAAATTTCCTGGAAGCTAGTGTACCTGCTCTCCATTCCTGAAATAATCATATGTAGAAGTATGTGTGGTAATGTATTTCTCCATCCTTGACTATTAAAACCCTTGTCATCCTTGAAGAACCAGGATAAATGTCTAATATGGATGTATTTACAGATCCTATACTGGACTATATGCTGTTGTGGGGGGGAAGGGGGAGGGAAGTAAAGGAAATTTGAAAATCAAGGAACTATGGAATTGAATCTTGTTAACTGAAACTAAACTAATAAATTAATTAAAAAAAAGAACCAGGATAAATATCACCTTGTCCATAAAAATGTCTCTTTTATCCTTCTCCCTAATAGGATCTCTCTTAGCACGTCATACTTCTCCTATGTGTTCATCCATCTGGTAAAACAATTCTTTACATTATCTTCCCTACTGACTGTAAGTTCTTTGAGGAGGAACCTTGCCTTACCCTTTTCTCTTTCAGTTCCTAGCACAGTGCCTTTCACACAATATGTTGTTAATAAATGTTTTTTTTTTTTGTTATTTTATTTTATTTTGCTTTTAGGGGGGGGAGGGCAGAGTAATTGGGGTTAAGTGACTTGCCCAAGGTCACATGGCTAGCAAGTGTTAAGTGTCTGAGGCTGGATTTGAACTTGGATCCTCCTAACTCCAGGGCCTGTGCTCTATTCACTGCACCACCTACCTGCACTTTCTTTTTTTTTTAACAGAAAGGGTGGAATTTGACTTTATCATTCCAGATGTCTCATCTTAATTGTTGACTCTAAAATGATTTGGGACCAAATGCTCAAGAAGTAATCATGCTACTGCTTCACTCTTTCAAACTGACCATTTTCTCCAGTTTAATAATTTTCTTTAATAGAAAGTAGGTGTACGACAACTTCTGGTTTCTACTGAGTTCCAGTTAATGGCTCCACACAGATTTTCACTTTAGACTGATCCAAAGTAACACACCACCAACCCACTTTTTTATTTGGTATTTTTATTATCTCTAATTATGGGCATAAGATCCGGATAATAACTGGGTTCCAGTTTTTGCTAGACAAATTATGTGCATAATTATAGGCACATGTTTGCTATGATATTGAAGCATCTGATGCTTCTATAGAGAAGATAATTGTCAACCTTTGCACTGTAATTAAGGCTAAATGGGAAGCCTAATCATTTTTCAAATGAGCAAACAGTAAGCCAATCTTGATTGGCTATGACATGGCAGTGCATAAAATAGATTTGCTGTATGGGTTAATTAGTGGTCTATGAACTATATAAACCTCTCCCCACAAAAACCCACATCAGTATTAAGTGTTAGAGCTAATTAGTATGGCATTGTTGTAACTCTGTATGATATTACCTGGATTATCCCTGGAATTCTAGCTTTTAAAGGTATCTTTCTTTTTATTATTACTTTTTATCTTACTTCCTCACCTCAAAGTGAATCACGTCATGTCAGCTTACTTCTATATTGGTAGATTTTGCCACGTTCCTCTCCTCTATCTGAGAGGAACAGGAATTAAACCTGTGATTTCTCTGGTTTAGGGAATTCTCTGGTGAGGAGATACCTCTATCAATGCAGATCAGCAATTTCTGTGCAACTTATAGCCTTAGGCTAGCTGCCAAGAGCACTGAGAAGTTAAGAGGCTTCTGTTGAGCCAGACAACCAATGCGTGTGAGACTTTCTAGTTTGGGGTCCAGCTCTCTATGAACCATACCATAGCATACCTCACAACTTTTCTTTGCTAATAAGATTAAGTTATCTTTTTGTTTTTTGTTTATGGCCTAAAGAGAATCTGGCAGAGATAGCACCACAATCTTGCAAAAATGATTGTGTATTTATAAAGCCTGGAGTAAACAGGAGCCGCTCTACCAAACACTCTACTCCAAATTTTCAAGAGGATTTTCTAAGGCATATTTTCAGTGCCCTTAATAAATTATGTCTGCTAAACATCTCAACAAAGTGCCAGTGCACATATCTATTTCCATAGGAGGTAGTTTTCAAGAGCCCCCACACAAATCCCATTAAATTGATTGGATAATTCATACAGTTGACCAGAAAGTCTCTTGATTCTACCCTCTTCCCCCATATTAATATGTTATAGTGATTAGAAACCAATGACCATGTAATCTGGCATGTGGAAAATGTAGAGAAAATGATGTTTTACCTCTCAAAAATTTTGGAAAGGAAAAAATCCACATTTACAGTATTTCTTCCTTTTATGCATCCTGAAGACCTAAATGACAAAAAGTCTTTCAGGAATAATCTATTTCCAAAATTATTAAACTCTGTGCTAGAGTAAGAAATTATTTCATTGGAGTACTCTTATTCTTCTGAATCTGTACCTATTAATTTGTTCAATTATTCATTCAACAAATGAATTGTTAAGCACCTAAAATATACCCTGTGTGTTTGGATCAAAAAGACATTCAGGGATTTTGCAAATCATAGTCACTGGTCTCATGAAACTGTGTGTGTGTGTGTGTGTGTGTGTGTGTGTGTGTGTATGTCAGAGAGAGAGAGACAGACAGACAGAAAGAGAGAGAGACAAACAGAGACAGAGACAGACAGACAGACACACACACAGAACACACGTTTGTATTTTAGGGAAATGCATGATGCAAACACCAGGAACTATAATATATTATGTTTAGTGCTAAGTGCATTAGAAAATTGCCAAAGAAAGTACTGTATGAGATCCTAGGCATTTAGCTTGTTTCTACAGAAGAAAGCGACATTTAAGAGGATACATAATCCAGTAAATAGAAAACTGGCCTCCCAGTCAAGAAGACCTGAGTTTGAGTTCTGCCTTTGGTTCTGTGACCCTAGATGAGTCATTAAACTCCCCAGTGCTGCACCCCACTGGTGTCAAACTTCAAGAGAAGTGGAGGTCACTAAACTGTATATAAGGATTCTTACAGGCCTCATATTGACTAACAAAGCTACATGTTCATATTATCTATGTTTCATTGTATTTTATTCATTTTTAAAAACATTTCCCCATCATACTTTAATCTAGGTCAGGCCACACTAAGGAATATTTTGGGCCACATACCACTGGTGGGCTGCTTTGACACCTCTGCTCTGGGCAACTCTAAGACTACAGGTTTCTGAGACATTGTGATTTGTGCTGATAGAGGGAATTTGTTCAGCTGGGAGCTCCTGATACTAGTTAAATCACTTGTCTAGTCCCTATCTCTATCATTCTAAAGTATAGACAGAAACTCCAATAGGCAAAAAGAGGAAGGGAAACAGACCATTCAAAGCATAAACAAAGGCTTGCAGTCAGAAAAGCATGAGTGTTTGCTATGGAGGAAGACAATACAACAGTTGAGTTTGCCTTTAGCATAAAATATTCAGAATAAATGAGATAAGACTCAATAGATACAGTATGAATAACTGAATAGATTGAATTGTGCATTTGTAAGTTTGGGGTAAATAGGAGCTATTTCAACAAACATTCTGCTCCAATTTTTTTCAATAATTGAATTGAATAATTGGATAGATTGTAAAAGGCCCTGAATGACAAGTTAGAAAGCAATAAAAAGATAAGATTGTTGGTCAAGAAAGTAATATAATCAGATCTAGGTATCAGATCATTCTAGCAGGAATAAAAAGGACAGGATTTAGGTGGAAGAGAAGAGAAATGAGAAGATATATTAGAAAACGATTGCAATACTAATAACACTGCTTTTCCAATATGAAATATACATTAGCAATATAGGAACAGAGATAGCACCACATGTAGTAGTGATAAAAGATTGTATTAAGATGTATCAGTGGGAATAAGAGAAGAAAGGCCAAACGTAAATGGTGTTGCAGAGATTGAACTTGATAGCTGAATTCATGTATAAAGCATTTATTAAACGCTTATCATATGCATAGTGCTGCATTAAACACTGGTTACACAGAGAGAAAAGCAAGATAGTCCTTGTTCCCAAAAAACTCCCCATAATGTGGTAAGACAACACTTTTTAGGAAATTTTCAGCATTATGGCCAACAGAAAGTTCCAGTGGTCCTTAGAGTACTGTAGCCAAGGGGATACATATGTATGAATTCAATATGAAAGGTAAAGTAGAAGGAAGAGTGAAGAGTAACAATGAGTTTTTCAAATATGGGCTTACATCATATGATAGTACATCAGCCAGAAACAGCAAGGGGAGAGGAAGCATCAGATTCAGATATGAAAGTCTAGTCAAATGGTCTCCAATTTCCCTTCAAGGCTAGACATCCATTGATTCTATGATAATAAGCTTATTTGTAGATGTGATAAGCTTTAGGTATTGGTAGGAGATCTCCTATGAGCAACTAGAAAGGTAGGTCTGGAACTCGGAAGAGAAGTTATGCCTGGAAATAGGTGTTTGGGAATCATCTACATGGGGACGGTAGAAACAGTCAAAGGAGACAAAAAAGAAGGAAAAGAACTGCGAAAACAGAGCAGCACCGGGCACTTTCTGGTTAGCTTTGCCTGGCAGCATAACTAGACTAAGTTGGTGACGGTGTGCCTTTCATGGAGTTCACAAATTATTATTATTATTTTTGTGGTGGAGGGGATAGGCATGGGCAAAAATCACTTCATAAGCTGACTCGGATTTGCTCAAGAAATTCCAAATTATATAAATTTGCTCCTCTGCTAATTATTCATTGTTTTATGAAATTGTCAATATAGGAAATATCTTACATCCAAAGTGTTTTTAAAGATACAATGTATTGATAGATACTATATTTTCTTTATCTTTTTATCAATACATTTGATCTAATAGAGTCTATTCATGCCTTTATTCAAAAACTATCTAAAACACTGTGATAGGAGCTGGGAATGATTAATGCAATCTGCTCTCTGTTCTTTGGAGCTTTAAAAATAAGTATAATTAGGAAGAATGTAGAAAATACTATAAGGGAAGAAAGGAGTTGTAATGGTAATATAATTTGAATTTGAAGATCCCTTTGTGTTGGCAAAAGTAGCAGGTACTTAGCACTTAGTAACTGATCAAACTTCTGTTGGGGAAACAGAAGGTTTGAACTCCTGTCTCCTGTTATTGATGTAACAGGAAGGGGTTGACTGAAACAAGAAGCTAATGCTGTGTGTATATAAGGAAAGCCCCAGAGAAGCACAGTCAGAATTTCTTGGGACCAGCATCTGGTGGCAGAGTAGCTACAGAAGAGAGAATGGAGAACTGAGACAGAATTTCCTGAGAACTTGTCATGGTGGAGCTTCCTCTGAACAGGAGCCCGGAGCCCAGGTGACTGAGGAAGCATGACTGGGATGCTGAGAATTTGTTTGTAGCTTGCTTGAGCCTTGAATTCCATGGAGCAGAAATGGTGAAGAATCTGACATGGACCAGCCCCTGTGAACTTCAGTGTGGAGCAGGGCCTACCCAGAGAGCTGGACAAGGAACTGGGAGCTATCTGCCAGTGAACCCAGGTGACAGTCTGGTGAATCCAGGTAGAATCTGGGAAGATGGAAAGGGATCCAGGGAATCTGAGAACTGGCCGCAAGTCAAGATTAAACGACCTCTCCATGGGTACTGAGTAATTATGGAATTATAGTTTACTAGTGACCTACAGGGTAGAGGGTTTTGTGTATGGTACTTAGTAATTGATTGTTGAATAAGTGACTGACTGAGTTAACTTAAGATTTTGCCCCATGAGTGGAAGACTTTGACTATTGTACTTTGAGATGATAGTTCTTTGTTCTAAATATTGTGACCACTTTGGTGAAAACTATGTGGCCATTTTAATTATAAGCTGTTGTGCTGTGATAAGTTGTAATATTGTGAATGCTGTACCTTGATTTTCTGTGAATGTTTTGCTTTGAATTTGCAATAAATAATATGGAATAAATGGAGTGTTCACTATACAGTGTAATTAGAACTTTAAAAGCTGTTCACAGTGGCATTCTTCTGGAAAGCTTCTGCACATAGCATTACAGAAGTACTATGAAGTTATTAGGAAGGTTACACTCAGCCATTCCTCAGTGTCAGCCCTTAGCTTCTGCTCTCGATTGAGCTCCTCTGCTGTGAGGTTGAAGAAGTTCCCAGGTGGGTCAAGCTGGGTGGCCAGCGGGGAGGGCTTGAAGATTCATCACTGCCCGGCCAGTTGAGCCGGCTCTGGCTCCACGCTCCGCAAGCTGACTTTGTGCCGTTCCAGCTTCTCTACCTGGGCCAGGGCATTCTCACTCAGCACATAGCACTCCTCAGAGGTCTCTTGTTCTTGGAACAGGGAGGGTCATTTTCTCAAACCCAATAGCCTCGAAAAACTCATTAGCCCCTTCTAGGCAGTTGGTCCACTCCTGAAGCACTTTGTTCTGCAGTTTGATTTTCCTGCATTTTTCCTCTTCTGGATGAAAATGGATGTTGTCCAGGTACTTGGCAATGGTGTCCACCCCCAATTTCACTTTCGGTCCTTGTTGAACATATGGCTCTTCATGATGGAAGCAGCCACTGGGTCTTTGTCCAAGTGTTTGTTAATGGCCTCTTTGATATGGGCATCCCACTGGTCTTTTCTCAAGATGGCTCCAGTGAATGGGCAGGTAAAATAAACCCCACTTACAGACAGGTTTGAAGACCCCTCATTCTTAGCCTCGGGTACCACATTTGCTCCAGAAGACTCAGCACTCCCACTAATGGTGGCTTCTGCTTGTAATTCCTTCTTCACTTGGTGCCGGATAGAATCTTGGGACATGAGGCCCTGGGACCGTGGTTGCTTCTGCTCCAGCCTGGCCAGCACAACCGCTGCTGCCATTTGGGCCTCATTGGTTGGTCCTTTACGGGATTGCTTGGTTATTTGCTGACTCTGCCTTGCCCTGGTGACTTTTTCCATCACAGTGTCCGTGAGTTTCTGCTGGGGCCCCACGCTCTTGAACTTGATGTCCTCCTTGCTCACTTCACTCAGCATCAGTTCATGTAAGTCTTTCCAGGTTTTTCTGAAATCTGCCTACTCATTATTTCTTATGGAACATTAGTATTATATTACATTCTGAGGAACCAACAAAAGAACACCTAATGGGGACTATTGACTGCCAATGGGTACTTGTATAAGGGATTGAGTTATAAGGACTAGATTTTTTTTTCTAATTTTCTTTCTCTCTTTCTTTTCTTCCTATCTTTCTCTTTCTCCTTCCTTCCTTCCATACGGATCTCTGGAAAAGGCATACTGATTGATGGGTATCCATATTTCCTTCAACATTTAAGTAAACTTTTTTTTCTCTGAGGCTGGTGAATTGTATACTTGTGAAAGGTGTTTGTGTCAATGCGCGGAGTGGGGTCATATAGGGATGTCACTATATTTCTGGGTAGAGACAATAAATCAGAGATGTCTGTGATCTTCATCCCTACCCTTAAAGGGGACCCACGTCTTATCATATGCAGACTCTGTTACATAGATTACTTTTCTCTTCACCATGTTGCTTGCCTGGAATTAATATCTTTAAACATCTATTGAAACTAAAATGCAAATAAGTCCCATCAAGGGAAGAATTTTTTTTTTTGCCACAAAGAGACATGTGGTCTCTCTATTACATATCCATATATGTGACCCTGGGGAACATGCTAATAAGATCACTGGAATATACTTGAATCTAAGGCCCCTCATGATTTCTGGCACTTAGTGAAAGGGAAAAAATCACCAATGGTGTAAAGAAACAGATACCCAGGGAGAACCTCTAAAAGACAGTGAAGTTCCATTACCTGAAGATAATCAATGAACAGCTTTAGAGAGAAGCCACTTGACCAGGCTCAGTGCTATTTGTGGGAAACCACTAATTGCACCTTATTTATAATAGTTTCAACCTCTTCCAAATTCTAGCATAGCTTATTCCAAATGTATCTCATCAAGATGCAGGAAAGTCAAAAGTCCTTGCCCCAGATGACTTCTATCTTTTTTTTCCAGCTTGGGGAGAGGGGGTATCTTACTGCCAGCAAAAACAACTGGCTCTGTGGTTCTCAAAGAGATGATACAGACGTTGCACAATTCTAAATAGCAAATGACTATTTCCAAAAGTCAGGTCCCTGTAAAAATTGCTTATGTAAGGAGACCTGGGATTAAATCTGACCTCTTATAACTTACTAGCTGTGTGACCACAGGCAAGTAGCAACTTCTCTGAACCTCAATTTCCTTCAGCTATAAAATGGGAATAATATCTGTAATACCTACCTCAGAGGATGGCTGTGATACCCAAATAAGATGAGTAGAGGATTCATAAGTGTTAAATTTTATATATATATATATACACATGTATGTATATATTAGTTACTAATAGTAATATCACTTCTGTTAAAGATAGTGGCTAGATATGGGATTTCATTGATATAGGAAACTCTATGCTCAGGTCACTCTTTGTTCCAGTGTAGGCCAGCATCTTCTCTAAATCTTAAGAGTTTTAGGGACGGCTAGGTGGCACAGTGAATAGAGCACTGGTCTTGAAGTCAGGAGGACCTGAGTTAAATTCCAGCCTCAGACACTTAAAACACACACACACACACACACACACACACACACACACACACACACACACACACAAACACACCCCTGGCTGTGTGACCTTGGGCAAGCCACTTCACCCCAATTGTCCTAACTTCCCCCTCCAGAAAAAAAAAATAAATCTTAGAGTTTTAGACTAGTAAGGAGTTGAGACTTGCCGAGGGCCATACAAGGATTTATACCTAGATCTTTCTGGTTTTTTTGGTTGGCTCTCTTTACATATCAAGACCTCACTGTATCTCTATATTAGGGGGGAAATGATTATTAATAGGATAAATTAGAGTTGAAAAATAGTAAAGAACAAGAAAACTACCTAGAAGGTAGATATGTTTAGATATGGAGAGGAAGGAGTGGGTGTCACTCCCCCCCCAATAAAAAAGAACATAATAAAGGAAAAAAAATTTGTTGTTCTTATTCAGTTGTTTTCAGTTCTGTCTGACATTTTGTGAACCCATTTGGGATTTTCTTGGCAAAGATACTGGGGAAGTTTACCATTTCCTTCTCTAGTTCATTTTACAGATGAGAAAGTGAGGCAAACATAGGTGACTTGCCCAGGGTCATACAGCTAATAAGTGTCTGAAGCCATATTTGAACTCGGGAAGATTCATCTTTTTTATTTCAAGCCTGGAACTCTATCCACTACACTATCTAGCTTTACATTTAATAGTAGATAAAGACAGAAGAGGCAAAATAAAGGGGCAAAAATGTTTCTGCCATTGTTTGCTTCCTCCCAATTCACCTGCTCCTGGCTTCAACTATTAGCACTAAACTGGTGACTATCTGGCCCCCTTTTCTCTTCTGAGCTCTAGTTAAACACCTCAAACTGCCTACAGGCAATGTCACATCAAGCTAAATATGCCCAAGACTTAACCACATTTTATCTATCTAGTCTTGTTTTCCAGGACTTCCAAGTCTATATTCCCTTCCTTCACATTGCCTTGCTGTTAATCTCTCACTTACTCTAACTCCTTCACATGCACCATGTCCATTCCTTTTACTAAGTCTTTTTCCCCCAGTGTGGTATCCCCTCTCCACCTCTCCTAATTCAACCTATCTTTCCCATTCTAACTTGTCTTTTTTCCTCCAAGCCTAATTCATCTCTTCTCTAAGATGACATGCTCTTTTTTTTACTTTCTCCAAGTCATTTAATGCCCTACCTCTATACGGACATATTCCTGAATATCTAGAGGGAGGTACTGGTACTTTCCCTTTGATTTAACTCTTTTGCTTCCAATTTCTCTTAATTCCTGTGAAACTAGGTGTTCCAAAAAGTAATGATTATAACATGCTATCTATTGAATTGTTCCTTGGGTAAACCTTATCTCCTCCAAAGGAGGTCGGTAAGAAAAAGGGACTATAGATCTAGGTAACTGAGTAATTCAAGTAATGAATAAATCTTGTGAAGTAGTTTCATGTGTTCAAATTCAAACTATTCAATGTTATGATTATATGAGATATGGTGATTGGTTCTAGACTAACGAAAATATTCAATGTGATTTCAAAATGAGGAAACTACTTCACAGGCTCTGCTATTTGCCCTAATTAGGATCTGATTCTCTTCCTTTAATATTTAGCACATGTTAACCAAATGACTGATAGAAGAAATAAATCTCAGGGATCAGAGGCAAAGACACAAGAGATGATGGAAATGCTGAAGAAGGTTGAAGGTTTGCTTATGAGAAAATTAGAAATGGTTAAAATATTTTAAAAGATTGATTGTTAAAGACAAAATGTGTGGTTTGATTTAGTCTCTGGTAAGGAGTCAAAACAATATGAAAACCCCTTCTGTTAAAAGACAAAAGATCTTTAATTCTCTAGCCTCTGGTATTACATGCTGCTAAGTCTTCAGTCTTAGAAAATCACTAATGAACTACTTAGCACCTTATTTGCCCCTTAACCAGGTGCCAGTTAGGTAAAGCTTTGTAATTGTCAAGGAGCCAGCTCTGTTCTGGTTAAAGAATCATAGGCCAGAAAATATAAGTAACTTAGCAGTAGGCCCCTAAATTATCTGACTCCCCCCATTCTCTTCAACCTACATTTCATCGAATGATATAAAAGGAACACATAGTTCCAAAATTAGCCTAGGGTGATACATAATACATCTGGATAGTTTTTTGGAATTATTTTTTGTTCACTATATGGATTTACATACATTTTCATAGCAAGGTCAAGAGTGTTAACTTCTAACTATGCAAAATTAAATTAAATTTATTAACACAATTTATTGCAGAATTCTAGCCGTGGAGGGTCATGGCCTAGCTCTGCTATGCCTTGCCTCTAGCATGGCCCTGGTTAAACACATCAAATCTCACTTCCCTCACATTTGAACTAAATTACCATAATCTCTCTGAAAACTTCTTTTCAAGTGCCCCCAATCACTCTCCCTGTCACCTAGAGGCATAAAAGGGACCTGTCTGACAAGTTTCTCTTGAAACTCAAATTAAAATATCTATATGTATATGGTGAGGAAAGGTAGGGAGGCTTAAATGGAGTTTGAGAAGCTGTGTTTATACATACACACATATGTATATTTAGTATATAATTAGAAAAGGAAAGTCTGAAAGCATGGCTATATATATTACATAATATATACAAAACAGACATATACAATATATATACACATATTACACACACACACACACACACACACACACACACACACACACACACACACACACATATAGCAGTGATCTCAGACTTTCCATTTCTAAATAATCAGAGTCCCACAAATTTTCCCCCTTGACTGATACCAAAGGCTAAATAATTATCTTACCTACCAGACACTTCAAATTCTTTCAGATCTATTCCTTTGGTCCCAAAGTGTTTGGAAGGAAAGATTTCTTTTTAAAAAGAGAAAAGCTTTATTTTCTGCTCTCTTTCTGGGGGAGAAAAAAAACCTCACTCTTTGGTGTGTCTAAGAAATATCACTGCAAATGAATTTATTTTTTTTCCAGAATGAAGATCCCACCTTAAAAGAAGACCTTTCTTAAATGTGAGACCAGAAGGTCTTATAACAGACAAGGCTTAAAGAGTATCTACGTTGAGACATGGAAAATCAATTTCTTACTAAATTCAAATCCAAATCTTTCCTTGTCTGCTTCTCCCTATACCCCACCCCTGTCATTATCTTCTCTATTTTCTTCCCATCCCCTTTCCCTTTCCCCAATACTGTTTGCTTGTTCTTCTTTCTCACCCTTTCTTTCTCTCTCCCTGTATCTCTGTGTCTGTCTGTCTCTTTGCCTTCCATCTCTCCCTCTTTTTTCTCTCTCTCCCTCCCTCTTATGATCTTCTCTCACCTCTTCTTTTCTATCTCTTTGGTTTTCCATTTTTTAAGGAAGGAGAAATTCTAGCTCAAAGGACCTAGCTTACCCTATTGCCCTTGTAGCATCATGTTAACTGTAGGTACATGCTGAATTCCTTTTGTCCTAAGGTTTCCTTTCATAGTTTATTACATTTGAAATATGGGAACTGTAAACCATTTAATTCTTAATTTAAACCAGGTTTAAATATAAGAATCTAACCTTTGTTTCTTGGTATTTTATGAATCACTCATTTCTTTAGCTATCCTCCTAGAATATTATAAATAAAGCACCAGAGGACCTATGAATTGATTACTAAAAATTTTATGAGAGGTGTTGGTGAATAAGGTGTGTGGTGGTGGCAGTGGAGAATAATAGAGAGAGAACTAGCTTTGGAGTTAGGAAAACATGGTTTGAATCTTGCCTCTGACATATACTACATATGTGACCACAGGCCACTTAACCTCTCAATACTCCCAAGCAATTTTTTGAGGCTATAAATTACAGAACAGTTGCTGATCTTTTTGGTGGAGGGAACTGCCATTATGAGAGTTCCTCCACACTGATAAAATCATAAGTCTGGGCAAAACCAACAATCACATAGTAATAAATTATTCTTTCCTTGAGATAAAAAAAAAACACACCTTTAAAACCGGAAAAACAGAAGCACAGGCTTCTTTAGTGTGGACCTGAAAGGGACCTGAGAAGTTATTTGGCCCTTTATTTTCCAGACAAAGAATCTGAGCTCCAGAGAGCTTGTGACTTTCCCACATTATGTAGCAGAACTCTATATTCCAATCACCTGCTAGGCATTCAATGGATGCATCTTCATGTAATCTCTCCAGGCAACTATTTCAGGATTTCCTCTATATAAGTAGAGAAAACGAGATATAGATGTCAAATATTCTGTTCACATTACCCAGTGAACTTGGTGACTATGCTGGTGGTAAAAAGCCAGCACATTCTATTCCAAAGCTCACATCTCAACTGAGTGATCTTCCTTCAGCATTTCAACATTTCTTCCCAAACTACAAATTAGAAATATTGCTAAACTTTGAGCTGAGTTGAAACGATCTGCTGATAACATGTTCACACAGGTGGGGCTCTGGTGGGTGCTTTCCTAAAGAATTCCACCTTCTCCGCTTGCTCTCATTACTGAAAAATCAATTACTTGTGCCAGATTATTTTTATCAAAAGAGAGACAGGTCAGCAACTTTCTAACTGCCCTATTTTAAATGACTCTCAAGCTGGAATATCAACATTTTTTCATAAGGAAAAAAAAGTCATTGTGAAGTTGGGAAAGGAGTATTACTGAAACTTTTCACAGCCATTCAGTGTTTGAAAATAACTATTTTTTTTAAATCACTTCACCTCAGTCTCAGTTTCTTTACTCATCCAATGGGGATAATAATACCTGGATGGCTTATCACACAGGGTCACTGCATATAGGGCCATGAAAACTGCCATGTTCCCTATCAGCTTGAGCTATCATCACTATGTTGGTGTTTACAGTGAACATACTTCTTAGAAAATTACTTGGTATTTCATGTTTGCCAGTGACAAGACAGCAAAGTGGTCACATCTCCTCAGCTTTACACTTAGTTCTGAAGAAATGAGAAACAATTTATCAGTGTTGCTTTTTATTGGTAAGTTTGCTGAGAGCATAAACTGCATTAAATTCATGACTAGGGAAAAAATTAGGCGGTAATGAAACTTTCTCTAATGCCCATCTATCTGAGGTTTGCTAGCTCCCAGAGTCTTGGTGAGAGGAGCTTACCTCTTTGGGAACATGGATCACTTAGCCAAATAAAATTAGGTATTTATTCTGTCTTCTGAACTGACTTCATGCTACAAACAAGATCAAAGTCCCTGTCCCAACTCTTTATCTGATTTAGGATTAGAACATGCCCTTTAACTCTAATTTCAGATTTTCCACCTGCATTCCCTTTCAAACATTTCAAGAGGACTGAATTCTCAAAATTGCCAAAGGCTATGTAGGTCTGTGGTACCACAGTGTCCATCACTTTGCAAGATCTTCTAGATCTACCATTTGAATGAAAAGTTGAGGAGGAAGAGAAGGAAGAGAAGCAGAAGATGACAGCTAATTAGAGCCACTGGAAAGCAATTATCTTCTGACCTTAAATCCTTTGTTTTAAATTCCCACCTTTCCACATACAGCTATGGCTGGTTATAATGTGTAGGCTTTCAGCCACTCTCTGTATAAGTCTTATCTAAATGTACATTTCTTATTAATATTAATATCTAGCTCCCTTTTTTGCTTTCCTTTCTTTAGTGTCACCCTTTCCCAAGGTCATTAGCCTTGAGTTATTCCCTGCCTGAATGAATGTACCTTCCTGTGACTTTCCTTGCTCTAGACCCAGTTCCCTCATCTATATTAAAGCATCTTTCCTTTTTGTCCTATTCCTGTTAAAGGTCTTTTTCCTCCCAATTTCTAAATTTAGAACTATTTATCTGAAAAAAAAATTGACCTAAGGTTGGCATGTTACTCTTCCCATGTTTCTTTGTATTTTAATAAAAGTCTCCTGGAAATAAGCTGTGTGCCAAATTATTTCTCCATTTAGCTTTCATTTTTTCCATGCCCTTCAGGGATCATGAGGGAGATGGAGTGAGATCATTTCTAAGGTAGCTTTACAATACTAACATTCTTTCAATGATAATCTTAACAACCTCTGGCAAGAGTTTGGCTGCCCACAGAGACCCTGGGAGTTTTAGGTTTTTTCAGTTTGAGAAGAGAAAAAAAAATAATGTGAGATCAGCTCTCAGAAAGGTGGAAGATTTTATGTATAGCTTATGAAGGACCTTTTGAGGAGCTCTAGGTAGAGAACTAAGAGAGTAAAGAGAAGGGCAGTCGTCCCATAGCACAGCCATGGCAGTCAGAATTTGCAACAGTTGTGTCTTTCTGAAAGACATGAAACATGACTTCTAAATGGAGAGATGAAGATGTCTGTGTTTGGGATTTTAGCATTTATTTTTCTAGAAAAATATACATGATGAAGAGGTAGTGTTTGGCCTGCTCTTGCCTTCCTTCTGTATAATAGTTAAATAATACATTTGCTGGATTTAATACTTTTCATAAACATCTATGGTTTATCCTGGTCTTATGTAGACTAGTATCCCCCTTTTTGTGGCATGAGGGTGCAAGTCACATGTGGTAGGATAACTTTCCTTAGTGGAGTGCTGAGAGCTCAGCCCATTATTAAAAAGGTTTTTTTTCTCTTATTGGAAATATAAAAATGAACCATTTCATAATTATATTTCCAAGCCCATAATTGCTATGAATGCAGGCATATTTTTAAATAAATTTGTCCCCAAAGACAAGAGTCTAAGAGTAACTGGACATTATGCTGATTACCTTGAGACACATAAATTAATATCTAATGGTATGATTTCGGTTATTGTGGTAGACCAATAGAAGAAACCTTTTTAGGCAGAGGTGTACAGCCAGCCACCTGTCTATATATTTATTAAGTGCTGAATACTATGCTGAGTGCTAGAGATATAAAGAAAGGCCAATCATCGCTGTCTTTGAGGAGCTAACAATATAATCTAATTTAAATATAGATTATATTTGTGTGTGTCTGTATGTGTGTGTGGGGGGGAGAGGGAGGGAGAGAGAGGGAGAGGGAGAAGGAGAGGGAGGGAGAGAGAGGGAGAGGGAGAGGGGGAGAGAGAGAGGGAGAGGGAGAGGGAGAGGGAGAGGGGGGGAGAGAGAGAGAGAGAGAGAGAGAGAGAGAGAGAGAGAGAGAGAGAGAGAGAGAGAGAGAGAGAACGAGAACCTAAATTACCTAAAAGAAGGCTCCACCAAAGAGAACTAAATCTCTTCAAGTTTTAATCATCGTGAGCAACTACCACTTAGGAAATATCTGTGCAGGGCTTTAATGAGGCAATACCAGGGGTGCAATCCTATAAGAGAAGAGCATCGGTATCCACGAGAACCAACAGGGATCAGGGCCAATGTAGCACTTGGCTGCAATGGGGGGAAGGGGAGGAGAGAGAAAAAGAAAGACAGTGAAGGAGAGAGGAGGGAAGGAGAAAGAAGGGGGAGGGAAATTGGAGATGGAAGGAGAGAGGAAGGAAGGAATTGGGGGTAAAGGCATGCAGGAGGGTGAGGCAGAGAGGCAGGGAAGACAGAGGTGCTACTAGCAACACTAAAAGCTGGGACATGAGGAAAGCACCTGGGGTACAGAGCCAGTTTCCCCTGGCCCTGTGCCCCTTTGTAGTAGAAGCTGTATCAAACACAGCTAGAAAAACAAGAAAAGTAACAGATACCAAGTCAAAGGCAACAGAGGAGATGGGAAAGCTATTTCCCTTTGAATATATTTTACCACTTCAAGGACAGAGCAGCAGGATAAGCAAATACTTAAAACATAATTCATTTCTGGAGGTTGGCTCATTACCATAAATATGGCAGAATTTTAAGAACCATCGAACGGGAAACAGATCCAAACTGAGTGCAGATATTTCCAACACTGCTGTTCAGCAGCTTCTGCCTCCCAACAAAGAGAAATCAATGTATGCTGCTGAAGATATCAAATGTACCAGTGATAAATCAAACACATTGAAAGAGAAGAATCCCAATAGATTCACAGAAGCACAGAAATTAGAACAAGAAAGGAGTCAGTAGATCATGCAGCTCTGTGATTTAGGTCATCTGCTCAGTCAAACCTGATGATACTATTTTCCAGATGAGATTTTTAATATTGGAAAACGACATTAAAATAAAGCACCTAAAACACCCACACATGTTAGCTAGACAGAAAATGTCATCTAAATGCCCAAGTCTTAGTTATGTAATAGAGAAGATAGTTATTGAGGAAAGGGATGTCCACTAGAGTTAATAATACCCAGATACAGAAGTGGTGCAGTGTAAAGAGCACTGGACCTGGGGTCAGAAAGACCTGATTCAAATTCAGGCTTAGATATTTACTCTCTATGTGACTCTGGGTAAAGCACTTAACTCCTTTCTGTCTCAGTTTCCTTATTTGTAAAGTAAAGAAGATAATAATAATAATACCTATTTCTCAAGGTTAGTATGAGGATAAAATGAGATCACATAAAGTACTTTACAAACTTTCCGACTCTATATAAATGCCAGCTATTATTATTAGTATTATTTTATTATAGCTGATAAAGAGCAATTATGATTGTAGAATCCTTAGAACTAGATGTGACCATAAGATTATAGATTTAGAGTTGGGAGGGGTATTTAAACACCATCTAATAAAACCTCTTTCTTTTTATGTATCATTAAAGAAACTGGGACCCAGAGTGGTTAAGTGATTTGCTGTTTCACACAGATAGTAAAAAACAGGGTTTGGATTTAAACCCATGTGCACTGTGTCTCCTAGAGATCATCCAACCTCGGCTTTTCTAGATGGGTAAGCTAAACCCTAGAGAAATATTTCATATAAATTTGATATTTGTTTGTAGCATATTATCCTTGAAAACTAACTTTAATAGCATTGTTGGAAAAAAAACAGTCCTGAGCAGTGAGAAGAGGACATCAGAACATAGTAAATAATGTGGATATTAGAGAGGTGAAATTCTCATCTTGGCCAGGGATGAAAAGGATTCCACTATTAACCTATAAAGTCAATAGAGATGTTTTCCCTAAATATCTTTACTTTTAAATGGAAGTGGGTAGGATTATACAGAAAAATTCCAGGCTACAGGTTGCATTCTAGTGAAGCAGTTATGCTATGTCACCAAACATTATTTGACCTTGATCATGAACAAATCAACAGTACAGCAAAGCACTTAATGAACTTTAGCTTTATACAATATGACTAATGCATATCAAAGGGAAACCAAACTGAATGAAGAAAATGAGAGTGCCTGGTGACTTTTAGCAAACAACAACAGAAAACTACTAATCACTAACTACATACTTCTACTACTCAATCTCCTAGACCTAAGAACAAAAAAGACATGAGAACTTTGTATCCCTCAAAACTCAGAGCTCTTGTTGTCAACATACCAATGCCATTTAATTTAAAAGTAAATATCAAATGGCCCAACAGGTCAATCAGTAAGTGTTTATGGATCACAAATGTGATTAATAGGCCTATCCAATGCTGATATTATAATGCATAATAACTGGGTTTTACACTGACAGGCTTCAAGGTGAACTGGATAAGCAGCAGACCTGGGAAGTAGAAAAACCTGAGTTTAAGGCTTGTTACTGATACTTAGCAGCTGAGTGACCACTGGCAAATTGCTTATCCTTCCAGTGGCCCCATGTTACACATGAAGACTAAGTTATAGAAGAGTAACCAGTCTCCATCAGTGGGGTAAGTGACCCTGGGCAAGTCACTTAACCCTGCCTCAGTTTCCTCATCTGTAAAATGAGCAGGAGAAGGAAATGGTAAACCATCAAGATATCTTTGCCAAGAAAACTCCAAATGGGGTGACAGAGAGTCAGATATGACTGAAACAACTGAACAACAGCAACAAAAGTTCAACTTAAATACCAGGGGTCCATGATGTCTTCCTTGATCTCTACAAGTGACAATCTTTTCTTCATCTGGATTCTGGTCTTATATATAGCACTTTGTATTACACTTCTCAGCTAACACATAGTATTATTGTATATTATAGTTATGCTACACCAAAAAAGCAAAAACTTTTATCTAAATTTTCATCTTCCACAATATTTAGCTGTATCATCATAACTCTAAGACTATAAGTTTTAGATGAATTGCCCATTATCATTGGTGGTCATCATTACTTATGAAACCATAGGTCCAGTAAATAGGACCATAAATTTTAAGTTAAAAGTGACTTTAAAGATTATCTAATATAATCCTCTCATTTTCCAGATGATAAAATCAAGGCCCAGAGATAAATGGACTGTCCAAGGTCATACAAATAGTCAATAGCCAAATGGGAATTTGAACCTGAGTCCTGAAACCAAACTTGGCACACTTTCCTTTTTTCTATGAGGAAAAACAAGTTTTAAAATGGACTATAAATTACATTTTTTCATATCTTAAATTTCAGTTATCAAACTGAAATGGAATTAAGTAAAAAATCTTTAAGCTTTGAATATAAACTTATTCTAGGATTATGTTAGTATTTGTTCCAACCTCCACAGTATGGACAATTTCACATAAGTTAATAATTTATCCTGGCAAATCAAGTTTTAAAAAATGTTGACTAAAATGCCCATGCTTTTTGACCCAGAGATTCCACTGGTACCATATACCTCCAAAATGGTCATTGACAAAAAGGGAAGGCACTATATTCACCAAAATCTTTGTTGAAGCACTTTTTCTGTGGTAACAAAGAACTAGAAACCAAACTGATGTCCACATATATGGAAATGGCTAAACAAATTGTGGTATATGAATGTAATAGAATATTGGAGCACTGTAAGAGGTGATGAATATGATGAATACAAAGAAATGTAGAAAGATTTACATGAACTGTTGCAGAGTGAATTAAGCTGAGTCAAGAAAACAATACTCTGAATAAACATGACAACAATAATATACATGAAAAGAACCACAAACAATTGAATTAAATGGTACAAGATTACACAAAAACAAGCTTGACTCCAAAGAGAATATATGATATGATACTTCTACTCACTACTTTTCAGAGTTAGGTAGGGAGGAATCTCTACAAGTATGGTACTTTGCAAATAATGTCAAAAATTTGAAGTATTGACTAATGTAACAGATTTTTTCTCTTCTTGTTTTTATATCATGTAGATTTACTCTTGAATTCTTCTACCTTAAAGAGAGACATTCCTGATAACATAGATTTTTTTTTCTGGTTTTTGGAGGGCGATTGGGGTTAAGTAACTTGCCCAAGGTCACACGGCTAGGTTTTTGTTTGTGTGTGCGTTAAGTGTCTGAGGCCGGATCTGAACTCAGGTCCTTCTGACTCCAGGGCCGACACTCTACTCACTGCACCACCTAGCCGCCCCCATAGATTTTTTTAAAAGAAAGAAAATTTAAAAAGGAAAAAGAGAAGAAAATCAGCAAAACCAATTGCTGAGATGCTACAAGAATTATGCCGCATTTTAGGGCAGATGGGAAAATGGGGGAACAGAAGGGACACAGAGGGGGCAGACAAAAGACATTACACAAAGGGAAAATGAACAGTAGCTCTCTGAGACAAGTTGGTAGACTCTGTCAAGGCTGTGACCTTGTTATATTACCTATCATTCATTTCAAACAGGTATGCCCAAGCTTATTTCTGGCCCTACTCCTGATGGTTTCTAGCAATTATGCCACACACATGACTGCTACTTCAGGTAAACCTCAACATGACCTTGTAATTCATGGAATCAGATGTAATGCCTCACTGTGCTGAAGTGTACAGGAAATCAAAGTCTCCCGTTTCTCTTTTATCCCACTCTAGGGTTCTTCACTAGAACTAAAAGAAGTTTCACTTTCATTTAGCTGTTAAACTAAACTGTAGAGTGAATGAAAGACCTAGATTCAGGGCTATGTGGATCTGGCATAAAGCCAAGGACTACTGATTAGTGCTGTATAGGATGAAGGGATGGGGGGGGAAAGGGGCAGGGAGAATCTTGGTGCCCCTGGAATTAGCCAGAGAGCCACAAGATGGCACTCATCTAGCTTTGAGGTATTCTGTAAGGATGACTGTAACTAGAGGAACACCTCACGGTTTCTAGTTTGGGTCTGGACACAGTAGGGGCTTACTGGATTGTTCTTTCCATTTCACTAATGCTATCAATTCTTGTCAATTCTTCCTTCTCTCTGTCTTATCATGGTTTCCTGCATTTACCTTCAGTTTAACTCATTTCCATCGGTCCAATGAGGAATAGCTGCAAATCTGCTAGTGATTATTATTAGTTCAGTTTTTGAAAAGAGCTCATTTCTATTTCCCCTGAATATAGGTGTTTGTGTAGGCAGTGACAAAATGCAAATTTGGCTCCTTCAAAAGTAGTCTCAGTAGAAAGGACAGATTGAATCAAGTATGGAGTGCTCTAAGACAAATTTCACAGATGGCACTGTAGCTCATAAGTCTTGAGTTCACTTTCTTTTTTTTTTTTTTGCTTTTTTTTGGAGGGCAGTTGGGGTTAAGTAACTTGCCCAAGGTCACATGGTTAGGTTTTTGTTTGTGTGTGCGTTAAGTGTCTGAGGCCGGATCCAAACTCAGGTCCTTCTGACTCCAGGGCCGGCGCTCTACTCACTGCACCACCTAGCCGCCTTGAGTTCACTTTCATATTACAAAGTACTCTAACATACATTAACTAATTGGATGTTCAAAATGGCCCTATGAAAAAGGAAAAGTTGATATGTTATCCCCATTTTATAGATGGGGACATTGAAATAAAGTGACTTTCTCAAGGAAATGTAGCTAGTAAGTAGTAGAGTTAAGAATGGAAACCATTTCTTTTCATGCAGAGCACGGGGCTCTTTCCACTACATATTTTCATCTTTTCCCATGCCACTGCCTTTAAAACAATCAACTTGAAAGCAGCAACCCTAATGCAAATGAAAAAAACACAAACACGTGATTTGATGTTGAAGAAACTAGGCTCAAATCCTAAATGTTACCCGTCTAACCTTGGACAAAGTCTTCCAACTTTCGGGGTCTCAGTTTGCTCAACTGTAAAATGCAAAAAGTTCATAGATACAGAGCTGGAAAGGAAAGGGATAGCATCTATCAAGTGCCAGGAGCTTCATTTGCTAGTCACAGTGACCCTGTGAGGTAGGTGCTTTCCTCCTTCTCTCCTGCAAGCATTAATTTTCCCTAAAAGGTGACGAAGTGATTCCTGGAAGCTGTTTGGCCCATTTTTCTGTGGGGTGGCTTCCTAGTTACCTAAGTTCATAAAAAGTCCCTCCGAGGTGGGGTCAGACTTCTCTGACTCAGTGGGCTTCTGAAGACCACATGAGTCACAGTAGTCTGCCCTGTGATACCTTGCTCTGGTGAACGCATTCCAAACTCAGAACAAGAAAAGCCTTGTCCAGAGAACTAAGTGTACCCTTGCTGTATACTACAGTAAAGTAAACCTCCTTTTGTTAACTGTCCAATGAATTGTGAATGATTGGTTTCATCCAAAAATGGAATCTGAACCAAGAGTGCTAGTGTTAGTCCGGCTCTAATAACCATGCTATACATAATCTCTGAGATTCCTTATAACTAGAAAGGTCATTTAAACAATTCTTTCGAACTTTAAGATGAGCATGTACCCAATAGTTCAAGTACATATTCCACAACCTGCATTTGAATGAGGAGAGAATATTTTTGATTCCCAATTAAATTGAAAATCTTATGCTATAAGTTCTTTTTGGTTCCCAGCAATTCTGTTAAGTCAGGTGCTTAACACCTGACCCATAGTAATTCCCAAGTTCTTTTTGGTTCCTTACATCACCAGTACTCTGGTAGAAGTTGTGTCTGCCTTCCAGAGTTCACTTTCTTGTTGGGACAGAGGTAGTTACCTATATAAGTATGGTGTAGTGGAAAGTGTTCTGACCCTAAAATAAGAAGACCTAGGTTCAAATTCAACTGCTAACTAGCTTTATGACCTCAGGCAAGTCACTTAACTTCTAGAAGCTTCCATTTCCTCAATTGTAAAACAAAGGTGTTGGAGAGTAGGAAGTGTCTGAGGACTCTATCTTCTCTAGGTTAATAGGTCCATGAAAAAAGCTCAATGTAAAATATAACCATGTGATATAGATGGTTAAGACATAGAAAAATCAACATTAGAGAAGATTTGGGGAGAAGAGATGGGTAGAGGAGCAAGCATTGCAAGTAGAAGCAGAAGCCAAGGCCTTAGTACTCTTCCTTGCTCCCCACTCCCAACCTATCCCAGGTAAGCAGACTCCTATGACATCCGAGGAGGTAGTTTGCTCACCTACCAAGGTGAGAATTCCATTTCCTTTTTTTTTCTGGTAGGAATTAATTGAGAAATACCAAGCTGCAACTTGTCAGAATGTAAGATGAATGTAGCTGGTCTTGACTATTTGAAATTGGCAAATCAATACACATTGTAGGTCAGTGAATAATGGTTATTTGATTCCCAATCCTCATAAACAGACACAAATAATTGTTCTTTTACTTATAATTCTCTTTTCACATCAGCAGTTCTGTTAAGTCAGGTGCTTAACACCTGACCCATAGTAATTCCCTGGTTATAAAACAGAATTGTTCTATTTCAATGCCTTTTCTCTCCATAGGCACTCATCTTTCTGCCCTTCCCACCTATTCATTCTATCAGATAATATTGTAAAAATAGGGACTCTAAGCTGCACATATTATTGGAAACTCTATAATTAACTTACCCAGAAAGAATATAATTTTCTAGGTAAAGAAAGGGAGAGGATGACTGCACTGACTCAATATTATATAAAAGTGTTGTTGGGCAACTTTAAACAGATCACCAAATTCCTCAAGTGTTAAAAGCGATGTAAAGAACACCTATTATCAACCCATTAAGTTGTTTCAGGCCACATCACTAAATTCTCTGCTAAGGCAAATACAGTATATTATCTCCTATCTATCTATCTGTCTGTCTGTCTGTCTATTTGTTTATTTCTTTTAAAGAACAGCTGCTTCCCAATACTACCACCAGCTGCTTTATAAATTACCCCTTCATTAAGTGATTATTTCATATGATTTCATCATCAGGACAGCTGGGATACCACCCACTTTCTCAGCCCACTCCCCTTCCAACTCTCCACCCCATCCCAACTAGGTCAAATTCATAGGAGCTTTTTCCTTTAAGAAAGTGTCATGATTGGGGTGGCTAGGTGGCACAGTGAGTGATAGTGCCGGCCAGAGTTGGGAGGACCCAGGATCAGTCCTGGCCTCAGAAAATGAGCACCCACACATAAGAAATGACTAGCCATATAACCTTGAGCAAGTTACTTAACCCCAATTGCTTAAAAAAAAAAAAGAAAGTGTCATGATTGAGGTCTTTGATGGTTAACCAACTATCCTTTTAGGAAAACCTGAGAAATAACAGGGTGTATCAATGGAGTGGAAAGAAAGCTGACATTTGTATTCAAATTCTGGCATATATTAGCTATGCTACTCTCTGAGACTATCCAGCACAGGTGTGTGGCTGACCTGCATTTTTAGATGGAATTCCATGCTGGTAGTTCTATATGGTGATGAAATCAGGGGTTGGAACAAAAATAAATAGTAGAAAGTCATAGCTAGGAAGAACCTTAGAAGGCATCTTGTATAATCCCTTCATTTTATTATTGGAGAAAATAAGGACCAGAGAGAATATCCAAGTTGTTAATTAGCCATAGATTTAAGATGAAAACCGGGGCATCCTTAATTGCATTTTGGTGGGTTTGTGGATGTGTGTGTGTGTGTGTGTGTGTGTGTTTTAGTGATCTTTTCTCTATGCTTCTTTTCTCCCTAAACACTCTGAACCAGTATTTTATTGCAGCTTGCACTCTTAAGGATTAGGTACTATCTGCTGTCAGAAGAAATTTAATTAAACTGATGATTGTGGGAAGATGGCTGGGGAAGACTAATTTATATTTAAATGGAGGAAACCACATTCATGAATTTGAGATTTGGGCAATGGGGGATGGGAAAGAATTTCAAAATAATAACCTAAATGTTGAAAAAATATTAAAAGTAAGATTTAAAATGTTCTCACACAAATGTACACATGAAAGCACATAGTTTAGACTGTACTAAATTTTGTTGTTTAACCATTTCAGTTGTGTCTGATTCTTCACCACTTCATTTGGGGTTTTCTTGAGTTACTGGAATGGTTAGCCATTTCCTTCTCCAGGCAATTTACACATAAGTAAACTGAGGCCAGCATGGTTAAGTGACTTGCCCAGGGTCACACAGTTAGTATCTGAGTTCATACTTGAACTCAGAAAATGAGCCTACCTGACTCCAGACCCAACACATTAGCCACTGGACCAGCTAACAACTCCTTGTAATAAATACTGACCATAATAATTAAAAGTGAGGAAACATCAAAATGGCTATAATTAGGTGGGATTTGTAATGCATTAAAGAAGGAAAAGAGTTCCTATAATTTAGAAAGCTTAGATATTATACAGTTCAGTCAGTCAAACATATATTATGTGCCAGGCACTATGTTAAGGGCTTGGGATACAAAGAAGGTAAAAAGTCCCTGTTCTCATGGAACTCACAATCTAATAGGAGAGATAATATTCAAATGACTATGTACAATCAAGCTGTAGAAAACAGTGGAGATGATCAACAGAGAGAAGTCACTAGAATTAAGAGGGACTAGGAAAGGGTTTCGGTAGAAGGTAAGATTTTTGTCCAGACTTGAAAGCAGCCAAGAGGAGAAGATGAGGAGGGAGAGCATTGTAGGAGGCATGAGGAACTGTCAGTGAAAATGCCCAGAATGCAGAGATGGAGAGTCTTGTTCAAAGAACTCAAAGAGCCCAGTATTGCTGGATCACAGACTATATGAAAGATAATAAAGTTTACAAAGACTGTAAAGATAGGCAGAAGTCAGGTTATAAAGGTCTTCAAACAGAAAACAGAGTTTCTGTGATTTGCACAAGATCACATAGATCTTAAATACAAGATCCAGATTCAAACTCAGGGCTTCTCATTCTAAACTCCAGAATCTTTTCTTCATCATACATTGTTGACTGATTCCTGTTAATCTACACTGCAGGATAAAAATCACCACTTTGTCCTTGTTCAATTGTCTTTACTATGTATTGTTTTCTGTTCCTCCTTTTAAAAATGTTACCTAAAAGTTGCTTTCTTGTATTTCTACATTTCTCTCACATACCTGATCCTTACATAATTCCATCATGAAAGTACTCATATTTTAATCTTCAAGTCTTTGAATGTGATCTCTATAAATCATCAATTGCCAATTGCCCTATCTCAAAACAAAAGTCTAGCCCCATCTAGGTGGCACAGTGGATAGACTGCTGGACCTGTAGTAAAGAATCAAATCTGGACTCAGATACTTGCTGGCTTTGTGACCCTGTGCAAGTCACTTAATTTCTGTCTTCCCTGGTTTCCCCAACTATAGAATGAGGATAATAATATCACCTACCTCCCAAGGTGCTGGGAGAAACAATGGAGAAAATATTTGTAAAGCACTTAGCAGATTGCCTGTCATATCGTAGGAGCTGTGTAAATGATAGATATTATTGTTACATCAAAGAGATTTTGCAATGGAGAATCCCTGGTTGGACTCAAGTGAGGTCTCTTAATTTGGGGTTAGGAGGCTCAAGTGAAAAAGATGTCTTCAACCAGCATGGTGGAAGGAAGATTTTATATTTAAAAATCATTTTGGCCTTGGTTTCTACTCTCAATATAATTATTTTTCTTTATTCTGTCATTCTCTGCTTGACTATCAATTTCATATCTAGAAACTCAAAATTTATCTAGAAATTCCAATCCCAGACCACCCTTTTATACTTTAACAGAGTGTGGCAGTATGGGCAGTCTACTGGACTTGGACTTGAGAAGACCTACTTTCAAATCCCCTCACCTCTGATGTGAACCAGAGGCATAGCCAGCATCATTATTTAATATCTTTGAACATCAGTTTCCTCATCTATAAAGTGCAGAAAAGAGTACTTGTAAAACCTATTTCATAGGATGGTTGTATAACTTAGATGGAATGATATAGGGTGTCCCAAAAACCTTAAAACTGCATTAAGTTTTAATTGCTTAAAACTATATTAAGACTTCTGGGACATACTGTATAGATGAAAACATTTTTTAAACTTTAAAATATTATTTAATTTTATTTTCATATTAAAGTATTTCATAATTTATAAAATAAAGTAACATTTAACATGTATGTCAATTTCATACATATATGAATGCATACATAAATACATGTATATATGCAGGTATAGATATATTTATCTGTGTGTATATGTGTATATATGTGTGTATGTATTTGTGTGTGTGTGTGTGTGCCTGTTCTAGGTGCAGAGATGGTATCACACTAATTTCAGATCTGAAAAGACATCCATATTGGTTTCCATAATTGGAATCTCAATATTTCATTAGTTTTGATTATATGAAGTTAGTTCCAATTTGGTTCTCAAAAACAAATCGTATCTACTGAAATACTACAAAGACTTTGGTAAAGTGCTGTTACCTTTAAAATTTATGGTTAATGAATTAGGGTTATGGTTAGTGAGTAGGGATGGCACATCAGACTACGAGAAAGTACCACCATTGCTGGGATATGGAAGTAAAAGTAATAATGATAGGATTTAGAGCAGGAAGGCAGTTTGAAAATGATCTATTGAAATCCTCACATTTGAGTATTTCAGAAGGTGATATGAGACTGAGAAGGATAGACAGCTTGTTTTTAAGTGATCCCTTCCTCCTCTCCATGGCCCCACTATAAGGGTGGTTTCTAACGGACTCCCAGCACAGAGGCAGATCTTACAGCCAGAGCTATCTGAGGGACTCACAGCAGTAGCTTTGGCATACCTGCCACAGAGAACATAATGAGGTGAGAAGTCCTAATTCTGTATGTCCTTCTGTAAAATAAAGTAACGGGGCTAAGGTCAGAAAAATCAACCCATAAAATTGTAGAGCTAGGAGGGGCCTTAAAGGTGTTTGTGTAGAATAGAAATTCGTGGCTAATTTTCTGAGTCAAAAAAGTTAATAATCAGATAAAATTTGTTAAAGCTTCTTTATAGGCTACCATTAAATAGGGGACGGTGAATTGAATAAAGGAAGAGTGGGGAGTCCCACGAGCAATAAAATGCAGGATTAGACATTTTATCTGCTCCCCAGTACCTCGGAAATTATGCACCAAAGATAAAGCAATTCAGATATCTCCTAGGCCTAGGATACCCAGAATTTTTTTGTTAAGATATATAAAAGTACTGCAACCCATGAACTGATGTTTACTGACCTGAAGCTCACTTAGGACCCCTCATCCACCTCACATGTAAGTTATAGTGAGGTTGTACCAGTAGACATAAGAATGCAACAGGCTTACAACAACTTACCTCCACACATTGGTCTCCTCTCTCTCTTTCCAGTGAATTTCTAGGCTCTGAAAATTTGCCCTGGGTCAGAATTGATAGCCAAGTAGCCACAACTCCTCAGAAGTAAAAACTTCCCAGGGACCATAACCCTGTACCACTATTTCTTTAAAACTTTGAAGAGCTGTTTCTGAGCCAAAGAATCAAGGAACAAAGAAAATGGGACAAGGAACCAGGACAGGACACGATGTGTGAGGGGGACTATGTGGTATTCCATTAAGTATGAGAGAGAGAGACAATGATATCCAGCTGCAACTAGTTCTGATTACCCCAAAACTACTTGGGTAGAAACTTACACTGGTAAACTGTGAATGGGAAAAGGCTGAGTCACTTCACCCCATCCCCACCCAAGGGAAATCACAATCAGAGGAGAGGGAATGAGAGCATCAATGAAGGGAAAATAAGACTGAACATACCAAAAATTTCAGGAAGAAGAAAACTCAAAAACCTGAACATAAACATAAATAAACAGGAAAAAAATCCTAATAGAAGAAACTATGGTCCCCAGATCTAGTAAACAAGTTCAGGCATCTATTAATGAATACTGCAAAACAAGAAAAATGATCTAACGCTTGATGAGACAGAGGACCCTGTGGAATTTGAAGAGAACATGGAAATACAACATGCTGTTCCTGAATAGTTCAAAAGAGAAATGAGAATTATGAAAGCAGAATTTATGGCCTGCATGGCAAAAATAATGGGCAGAATAGGAAAAAAAAAGCAAACAAAATTTTAATTTCCAATGGCCAGCCTCACCAAGGAAGCAATGAGAGAATAAGAGATTAGAAATGAAACTACATCAGTTAAGGGTGACCTAGAAGAGAAGTGAAAAACAATATTTAAAGATTGGGGAAGGAAGGAAAGAAGGAAGAAAGGAAATAAGCATCTATTAAGTGTCTCTTATATGTGTTATATGCCTTACCAATATTATTTCTTTTAATACTCAAATAACCCTGATAGATAGGTGCTATTATTATCCAATTTTTTACAGATGAGGAAACTAAGTAGACAGATGTTAAGTGACATATTCATGGTCATATAGCTAATGAGTGTCAGGCTGAATTTGAACTCAGAGTTTCCTCAGCACTCTATCGACTTTACCACCTAGTTGAGTCTGAAAAGATGAATTTCATCCACTTAATATTTTTCTTAAGGACTATTCTGGGCTCAATCATGATTCTAAAGCAAGAGCTCTACATGAAAACAGTAGTAATATTTCTCTACATTTCATCATTCCTTTCTATCCAGACATAATTGCATAGTGGACAGAAACCTGAACTTAAGAGTCAAAAACACTTGAATTCAAATCCAACCAAAGGTATTTCTTAGCTGTGTGACCCTGGACAAGTCACTTAACTGCTCTGTTCCTCAGTTTCCTATTCAACAATGTGAGAGGATTGGAATTAAGGGCCTCCAATGGCTTCCATTTCTTCTTCTTCTTCTTTTTTTTTTGCAAGGCTATTGGGGTTAAGTAACTTGCCCAAGGTCACACGGCTAGGTTTTTGTTTGTGTGTGTTAAGTGTCTGAGGCCGGATTCGAACTCAGATCCTTCTGACTCCAGGGCCGATGCTCTACTCACTGCGCCACCTAGCCACCCCGGCTTCCATTTCTAAATTATGATACAATGATTCTATTGTTGGGAGTATAAGAGAATATATTTAGTTGTGTGTCTATATATATATATATATATATATATATATATATATATATATATATATATATATAAATACACACATGCACATCTATACACATATAAATAAAATAATGTGTTCAAAATATTTTATAGCAGCATTATTTGTAATTTAAAAGTTTTGGAAGCAAATTAAATGCTGATAAAATATAATATCTGAGGATAAACACGATTTCATTTTTGTCTTTGTACACCTAACGTCTATCATGGTGCCTGGCATATAATGTAGGCTTCATAAATGCTTTGATCAATTGGTTGATGTCAAACTATAGGTAAATAAGTCACAGCAAGTTAATGTTATGGAGCACAATAATGCAACTGAGATTAAGTCTGAGGCATATGAAGAGATATGGAAAGGCCTTCATGAAATAATGCTAAGTACAAAGAACCCAAAGAACAGAGTATGCATTATGATCACTCAGAAGGAAAAGTGAATTGCAAAGAATGGACAGAGAATCATGAAGGAGACTTGAAGACAGTAACTGAAAAGTTAGGGCTTTTTCTGAACTAAAATTCGTATATTATATGTAAATAGTTGCAAAGCTAGCCAGTATTCATATTGACAGTTTATATTAAGTTTATGATAAATCATTAGAAAAAATATTTCTCATCTAGTTCCTGAACTTAATGTAATGGAACCAATTATGAAAATGCAAATATTTGTAAAAATTCAACCAACAAAAGGAACAGGATGTAAGATCAAGTCATATGCCAGCAGTCAACATAATAGCTTTCCTTCTTGCCCACAGGTTAAAAAAAGCCAGCAAACATAAACTCCAACTCCTTTTCTACATGTGAATTTTCTCTTTCCCTTCTACCTTTTAAATAATTTTGTGCATCCACATATATCTTCCTTATTGCTGTATATCTTTCCAAATTCAAATTAATGAATATTTATTAAATATCTAAAGTGTTCAAAAGACTGGGCTCAAGAAAGTATGATTCTTGTCTTAATGAAATACATTGTCTTAAAGGGAAGGAAGACTGAATCCAATCTAATCCTGATTCACAATATTATTGGAGACCTAGAAAAAAGGGGGAGGGGGCATCTGTGATGTTTAAGATGTAAAACTTTTACCACCAAAGGGGCATAAGGGAATCTTCATAGAGGAGGTAACATTTAAATTGGGAATCATTCTCACTGGGAAATTCCCAATCCCAACTGGGAAAGCATTCATTAAGATCCTATATCATGCAGAGTTCTATTCCATACTTCTAGACTGCCAATGGAGAGAGTGTAGAGAGATGATAGAAGAGGACCAAGAACAGCATTTTAAGGAACACATGTCTTAAGCATCCAGGAAGAGAAAGAAGAGTCAAAGAACAAACTTCATTTTGGAGTATACCTCTACTCTGGAACAGTGTCTTTGTGTCTCTGAGGGAAGCCAAAGTTTACATAAGATTTACTTCCTTATTTAATGCAGATTGTAGTCTTGCTTTTTATAACTTTTTTTACACCATCCCTCCTTTTATGTTTTTCTTTCTATTTTGTGGATCTGAAAGATTATTACTGTTTAGGACGTACTTTTAAATTATTTGATGATTTCTTCAACCTCTCTAATTAATATTTGACACTTTCTATATTTTCAGTTTCGAAATTTTTTTTCACTTTTTATCTTTATACTTTATACACTTCTTAAAAAATATGCCCCTAAATGATTGCATGACAGCCCCTTTAGGTCTCAGTTTCATTAGGTACAGAATTAAATGGTTCATTTACATGTTCTCTGAGGTCCCTTGAGCTCTGACATTCTATTATTATCCTCAATTCTTTACATGTTACTTTGGAAAAAGCATTACATTTAGGTTCTTTGGACCTTAGTTAGACTCTTAGCTCAACCACTTACTACCTGTGTGACTATCAGCAAGTCACTTAAATTCTCTGGATCTGTTTCCTCCTCTTGAAAATGTGAATGGATTAGAGTAGAAAAACCTGCATGGTTCCTTTCAGTCCTAAAGTTCTTATACTATTTTTCTTTTTCTCTATTTTTATGTTACTTAGTGATTCATTTTTGCATTCAAAATAAATAATTTAGATTTTAAAAAAGACAGCCTTCACTGTCATGCCTTTTGTACTTAGTTTTCTGTTTGCAAGCTCTCCTGTTAGCTATACTTCATTGTGTGGCTTTTTCACATTCCCCTATATCCTCTTTGCCTTTTCTTTTTGTCATGGTCCTTCAGTATATTATTGTCTTATATTTTCATAACTCATTTCACTCTTCTCCTTACAGATACTTTGTGTGTTATTTCACCTTGAGTCCTTTCTATTTAAGTTCTCACTTCTTTTATTTTTTAGTTTAAATCATTCATTTACACAAGATTTTGGGTTACAAATTTTCTCCCCATTTTCTCCTACCCACCACCCCAAAACAGTGGTCCCACTGAATATCCCGTCCCCCAATCTTCTCTCTCCTATATCTTCCCCATTCCCCCTCTGACTTTTCAGTAGGACATGGTGGATCTCTATGCCCCAGTGCCTGTGTATGTTATTTCCCAGTTACATGTAAAAAAGTAATAATAATAATAATGATAGTGATAATAATAATAATTATGTATTTTTAAACATTTGATTTTAAACCTCTGAATTCCAGATTCTTTCCCTTCCTCCCTTGTCACCCACCCTTACTGGGAAGATAAGCTATTCAGTATAAGTGTAGCTATGCAACACATTTTCATAGTGGATATAATGTGAAAAACTGACTATATTTCCCTTCGTCCCATCCCACCTTCCCACTTGTTCTATTCTCTACTTTGATCCTGTTCCTTTTCAAAAGGAGGTGCTTCTAACTTCCCTCTGTCCTGCCTGCCCTCCCTTCTATCATCCCCCCTCTCATCCCCTTCCCCCCTACTCTCCTATAATATGAAATACCCTATTTAATGTGTGTGTCATTCCCTCTGTAAGCCAAATTCATTGAAAATAAGGTTGACTCATTCCCTTTTGCCTTCCTATTCTTCCCCTCTGTTGTAACAGTTTTCCCTTGCCTCTTCTATATGAGATAATTTACGTCATTCTATCTCTCCCCATCTCCTCTCATTATATTACTCTCTCATCTCTTAATTTCACCTTTTAAGTATTATCCTTCCTATTAAATTGGTCCTGTGTACTCTGTCTATGTATACCTGTACACATATATACACACACTCACATACGTATTC
This sequence comes from Gymnobelideus leadbeateri, assembly GCA_011680675.1. NCBI lineage: Eukaryota > Metazoa > Chordata > Mammalia > Diprotodontia > Petauridae > Gymnobelideus > Gymnobelideus leadbeateri. The sequence continues at coordinate 500,015 of WOXC01000265.1, forward strand.
ATATGTATATGTATGTATACATACAAACACACACATATAAATATATATAAATACACACACACACACATTTCTATTCCCTTCAACTATTCTCATACTGAGAAAAGTTTCATATGTTACAATTAGCATTTTTCCAGGCATGAATGTAAGTAGTTCAACTTTGATAGGTTCCTTAAGATTTCTTTTCCCTGTTGACCTTCTCATGCTTCTCTTGCTTCTTGTATCTGAATGTCAAATTTTCTATTCAACTCTGGTTTTTTCATCAAGAATGCTTGAAATTCCTCTATTTCACTGAATGACCATATTTTCCCCTGAAACATGACACTCGGTTTTGCTGGGCAAGTGATTCTTGGTTTTAATCCCAGCTCCTTTGACCTCTGGAATATCATATTCCAAGCCCTTCAAACCCTCAGTGTAGAAGCTGCCAGATCCTGTATTATCCTGATTGTGTTTCCACAGTATTCAAATTGTTTCTTCCTGACTCCTTGTAATATTTTCTCCCTGATCTGGGAATTTCAGTACCTGGCTATAATATTCCTAGAAATTTTCTTTTTGGGATCTTTTTCAGGAGGTGATTCAGTGGATTCTTTCAATCTCTATTTTGCCCTCTGGTTCTAAAACATCAGGGCAATTTTCCTTGAGAAGGAAATCATCCTTGAAGGATGATTTCTAGGTTCTTTTTTGATCATGGCTTTCAGGTAGTCCAATAATTTTTAGATAATCTCTCCTGGATCTATTTTCTATGTCAGTGGTTTTCCCAATGAGATATTTCACATTGCCTTCTATTTTTTTCATTTGTTCAGATCTATTTAATAGAATCTTGATTTCTTATAAAGTCACTAGCTTCCATTTGCTCCAATCTAATTCTGAAGGAATAATTCTCTTCAGTGAGCTTTTGAGATTCTTTTTCCATCTGGCAAATTTGGCTTTTTAAGGCATTCTTCTCCTCATTGCCTTTTTGAGCCTCTTTTGCCATTTGAGTTAGTATATTTTTTAAGGTGTTATTTTCTTCAGTCAGGTTGTTGACTCTCATTTCATACTTTTCCTTCATCTTTCTCATTTCTCTTCCCAATTTTTCCTCCACTTCTCTTATTTGGTTTTCAATATCCTCCTTAAGCTCCTCTATGGCCTGTAAGCAGCTTATTCTTTTCTTGGAAGCTTCTGGTACAGGAGTTCTGACTTTGCTGTCTTTCTTCTATTCCATGCCCGATCTGTTTTGTCCCCAAAAAAGGAGTCCAAAGTTGGATTATTGTATTTGCCTTGCTTTTCTCATTTGCTCATGTTGCTACTCAGTTACTTGACTTTTGAGCTTTTGCCATAGTAGAACTCTGTTACCGAAGTGGGGAGCTTTGTCCCAATTGCTGGGATTTTCTCAGATGCTGGAGCTATTAGTTATGTGCCTTCTCTGAAGCCTCCCCATGCTCTGGCAAACTGGTTACACACCCCAGGACCTCCATCCTAGATAGCAATTCACATCCAAGCAGGTTAAAGCTAGAGTAATTGCCCCTCAGACTGGTTGCTTGCCCCCCTACAATCTGCAGGCCAGGAGCTCTAAAGCAGCCACATTGTGGTAGCAGCATGGCTGTCACACCTCAGCTGCTTCTCACCCTGGGGGCAAAGGCCAGACCATACTCCCAAATTCCCAGGTCCCAAAGTCCACACTGTACTGACCTCTCACTTTGTCCTCAGCATCTATGGATTGTTAACTCCAGAAACCACCACTGCTGCTGGTGATCTGTAGTCCCTCCAGTGGGTGGCTGGTTGTGGCTGCCCTGAGGCTAAAACCTCAGACTCTGGCAAGGCTTTGCTTGGCTCCCTGAGTGCTGTGCTGGCCACTTCCTGCCAGCCTGCCAGGCTATCCTCAGTGGGAGGTTAGCTTCTTTGTATCATTTTTTAGGTTCTGTAGCTCCAAAATTTGTTCAGAGTCCCTTCTCTTCTAATTAGAGAAAGTATATAAGAAAGTGAAAAGAAAATATGAGAGACAGAGGGTGACAAAGAAGAGAGCGAGAAAAGAGAAAAAAGAAAAGAGAGACAGAAGAAACAAAATAAAGATAGATACAACATAAGGCAATTCATGGGAAGTTATCTCAGCATGACTTACAGATGGAAAGATTAGTAAATAAAAATAGTCATGCAAAAGCAATATGGAGGTGAAATTTAGAAAATATAACTATAAAATATGAAATTAGGAATTAAAATAAAAGCCAAAGTAACAGAGTAGGATGTAAGCTCCCTGAAGGCAAGATCTACCCTTCCTTTTTAATTTGTCTCCAATGTCTAGTTTTCTAGCATGTTGTCATCATTGCTCACAAATATTGGCCGGATTGGATTGTTAAAAATCATGTCAGGGACACTGGAAATATAAATCCAAAGGAAATAGAAGAAACAAGGAAACAAAACAGGAATAAATAAAGTTCATGGAAAAAACAAATTGCTCTATGAGGGTTTGAAGAAGAGGTCAAGAAATTAGCAAAGTATTCAGATGTGTTTAGAAGCCAACAGAAAGCGATTAACAACACACTTTCCACATTCTGATGCCAGAATCCTACTCCTTAAGTCTCACAACTGTCACTTTCTTGTATACTTTTCCTAAATCTTGAAAAATTCTGTCAGGATCTCCAGCATGAAAGAAAACAGAAATCTGCTTTCATGTACTGTTCTGATAGCCCATGTCAGAGAACATATCATACACCAGCAGGCAAATTTGTGATTGTGCAAACAAAAACAAAACAAAGCAGCAACGTGGGTTTTGTGTTTTAAAGAAGAAAGCAAACAACAATAAAACAAAACCCTGAAAATGTTAAACCTCACTGCACCAAATAATTTGCATACTCCTACCAATAATGGGATTTGGATTTTTAAGTGTAAGTACATTATGTTGGCTTTATAATGAAACATTTTCTGTTTCTTAATTTGCAACCTGCTGGCTATACTATGCCATCTGCATGCTAAATAAGGCACTCTTCACTTTACTTGTATGGCATTTCTCTCTGTTCTAACTGTATTATGAACATACCTCTTTCTGGAGCCTTCATTCTCTCATACACAAATTATTTTGCCTTTTCATCTACAGCAAATAACTCAGAAAAAAAAAGATCGATGAATTTTCATTTTATTTCAACTTTCAAGAATATTTGATGAAAATACAGAGGGGACTCATTGGCTTATATTTGTCAGCCTTCAGGCCCTATGCTTAGATTGCTTACTCTTTGGCAAGGTTATCATAATCAAAATCAGGTACCTTAGAACTACTAATAACATCACTGAGGGAGGTGATTCATAAGATCAACCAATAACTCAACTATTATTTAACAATTGCTTACTACATCCAAGGAACCAGTCTAGGTTTTTCAGCTTTCTTCTGCATTTCTCATGCAGGAGTGGAGGGAACCCTGACAAGAATGATTATTCATAGTTCTCTTTCCCAGGATAACACAACTTGAGAGAGTTTCACCTGAAAAGCAACATGGTCTAAGACAGAGGCTTCCAGCCTGTAAAACCATATCTTCTTAAGTGTCAGAGAAGCCTCCAAGGATACTACGGCTATGGATTCTACAGGCTCAGATGCAGTAACTAAAAGAGCCAATTTTCCCACAAAACAATTAGAAGATGAGTGCTTCAGAGGGAGGGAGGGAAGTGGATAGAATGACAGCACTGGAGGCAGGAGGACCTGAGTTGAAAGCCAGCCTCAGACACTTGATACCACTTACTAGCTATGTGAGTCTTGGTAAGTCTCTTAACCCCAACTGCCATAGGAAAAAAAATGAAAAAATCATCTCTACCAATAATCCAGATGTGTACCTGCAAGCCTCACTATTTGAGAATCAACAGTCTAAAGGAATATGCATACCCAGACATTAGACAAATGGCTTAAATTGTGCCTGTAATACAAAAGATAGTTTTTATATATCTGTACAGATGAACTGAATCTTGAAGTTGATAAGATCTTGACTTAAGCTAGTACCTCCTTAATTTTTTTTTATTTTGCTGACAACCTTGGAAAGGGCATCAACTAAGGATCTGATATCTCTAAGGCCTCTTCCAGCTCTAAGATGCCATATTTCCTAGAATTAGAGGTAGAATGGAAGTAATTCTAGGAATCAGAATTTCAGAGCTAAATCACCTAGTGTGACTTGAAGAAATAGAGACCTGAAACATATAATGATTTAACTGGTCTCAAAACCAATTAGTAAAGAGGTAGAGTCAGAAGCCCCAGGCTCCTTACTTAAAATTCTTTGTTCTTTCCTCTAAACCAGTGTCAAACTCAAAATGAAGCAAGGACCATTAACCCATGTATAAAAATTCCTGCAGAGGCATATTGACTTAGAAAGCCACACATGAGCATTATCTATGTCTTATTGTATTTTTATTTCTTTTGTTGAATATTTCCCAATTGTATTTTAATCTGGTTTGGGCTGCATTTAGGAGTGCTAGAAGTATGTGTTTGACTTATCTATGCTATAACACCCATCAATAGACATTTATCAAGTGGTTACTTAGGGGCCCAGTTGTATATTAAGCACTAGAGATACAAAGAAAAAAATAGTCCCTGTCTGCAGAGTTTACATTCTAATGGAGGAGAAAACACAAACATAAATAGATATACAAGACACATGCAGAAGTAAGTGCAAGGCATCCTTTGAGGGATTGTGTTGGAGGGGGTGGGAAAGCACTACTGTGTTGGAGGAGTGGGAAAGGCCCCCTGCAAAAGAAGGTGTTTGAACTAAGTCTTGAAGGAAGAAAAGATTTCTATGAGGAAGTAATAAGACCAATCTAGTGAATTCCATGAAGGAAGGATAGTCAATTCAAAGGCAAAGACATGGGAGATGTCATGTCATGTGTGAGGGTGGTAAATCTAGATTGTAGAATGAGGTTAAGGAGAAGGAAAGGTCAAGTTTGTGAAACTGTTAAGTTTTATATGCCAGAGAAGCTTATATCTGAACTTTGAGAGAATGGGGAGCTATTAGCATCCACTCAGTAGGATTGCATGATTTACCATGCAAAAGATATTACAATGTTTGATCTCTTCACTTTACAAATTAGGAAACAGAAGCTGAGACAGCTTAAATGTGCAAGGTAACATAGCTAACTCCTGAAAGAAAAACCCAGGTCTTACGATTCTGGGTCCTGCATTTCTTCTAGTTTCGATTACCTTTTCTCCTTGTTCTGACTTGTAGGCTTTGATCACACACAGCATCCTACTTAGGACTGGAAAATCTCCGTGAATTCCTATTACAACCCTGATCATGTTCTTGTTTCTTGAAAATCTATTTCAACGATTCTAATCCCAAATACCAAAGAGAAGACTAATGTTCTAAAATGAACTTCACCCTTGTGATAAGACTGGCATGAAATTGAAGCTAGTTGAAATTGGAAAGCTTCAGGGGCGGAGTCAAGATGGCAGAGTAGAAACTGCACTTCCATGGAGCTCCTGCCCACACTACTTAAAAATTATGTAAAAGGGGGACTCTGAAGGACCTCTGGAGCTTCAGAACCCACAAAATGACACAGAGAAGCTAATCTAAGGATAGCCCAGCACCCTGGCAGGGAGTGACCAGCACAATACACTGGGAGCCTAGCCCAGGTCCCCCTGAGTAGGAGGTTTTAACCCAAGGGCAGCTGGACCAGCAGCCAGGTGGAGGGACCCCAGAAAACCAGCAGCTGTGGCATTTCCAGAATTATCAACACATAGATGCCTAGGAAAAATTGAGAGGTCAGTGCCTATGGACTTTGGGATTGGTTGGGAGAGTGTGTGACCTCTTTCCCCTGGGTGCGAGAAGCTGCTGAGGAGCCAGCACAGCTTGCGTCAACGTTGCCACATTGCAGCTTCAACTCCTGTTCTGCAAACTGTAGGGGGATCTGGGGAGTAGTCTGGGGGGTAATCCCTCTTGCTTTACCCTTCTTGGATCTGGATTGCAGTCTGGGGTGGAGGTCTTGGGGTGTGTGACCAGTATGCCAGAGTTTATGGAGGCTTCAGAGAGGCCACCCAACTAATACCTCTGGCAGGTGAGAAAACGTCGACATTTGGGACAGAAGCTCTCCTGTCTGGTGGCAGAGTCCTACTGTGGCAACAAGCCCAAAAGTCAAGTAATTAAGTGGCAACATGCCTAGGCAAAGGAAACAAAATAAACAGAAAAATGCAACATTAGACTCCTATTTTGGGGGCAAAGAGGATCAAAGCATGGAACAGGAGGAGGACCAGGAGGTCAGAAATCCTGCACCAAAAGCTCCAAATGAAAATACGAGCTGGTTACAGGCCATAGAGGACCTTAAGAAGCAGATAAGAGAAGTGGGGGGAAATTGGGAAGAAAAATGAGAAAGATGCAAGAAGATTATGAAATGAGAGTAAACAGCCTGACTGAGGAAAATAACACTTTAAAAATAGACTAACTCAAATGGCAAAAGAGGTTCAAAAAGGCAATGAGCAAATGGAAACTAGTGACTTTATGAGAAATCAAGATACTATTAAACAGATCCAAACAAATGAAAAAATAGAAGGCAATGTGAAATATCTCATTGGGAAAATCACTGACCTGGACAATAGATCCAGGAGAGATCATTTAAAAATTATTGGACTACCTGAAAACCATGATCAAAGAAAGAACCTAGAAATCATCCTTAAAGAAATTCTCAAGGAAAATTGCCCTGATGTTTTAGAACTAGAGGGCAAAATAGAGGTTGAAAGAATCCACCAATCACCTCCTGAAAAGATCCCCAAAAGAAAACTCCGAGGAATATTATATAGCCAAGTTCCAGAATTCCCAGATTAAGGAGAGATTATTACAAGCAGCCAGGAAGAAACAATTTCAATATTGTGGAAACACAAGAAGGATAACACAGGATCTGGCAGCTTCTACACTGAGGGTTTGAAGGGCATGGAATATGATATTCCAGAGGGCAAAGGAGCTGGGATTAAAACCAAGAATCACCTACCCAGCAAAACTGAGTATCATGTTTCAGGGGAAATATGGTTATTCAGTGGAATAGAGGACTTTCAAGTATTCTTGAGGAAAAAACCAGAGTTGAATAGAAAATTTGATATTTAGACACAAAAAGCAAGAGATGCCTGAGAAGGTAATCAGGGAAAAGAAATCAAAAGGAACTTAGCAAAGTTGAACTATTTACATTCCTACATGGAAAAATAATAACTGTAACTGATGAAATCTTTCTCATTATGAAAATAATTGAAGCAAGGTATATGGGCATATGAATACATATGTGAATGTGTATATATGTTTACATGTATACATAGATAGAAGGCACAGGTCGAACTTAATGGGAAGGGATGATAGTTAAGAGGTGAAATTGAGAGGTGAGAGAGGAACATAACAAGAGGATATGGGGAGAGACAGAATGGGGTAAACTATCTCATGTAGAAGAGGCAAGGGAAAGTGGTTGCAGGGGAGGGGAAGAACAGGAAGGCAAAAAGGCAAAACCTTAGTCTCATTGAATTTGGCTCAGGGAGAGAATGACATATATACTAAATGGGATATCTCACCCTATATGAGAGTTGGGGGGGGAGAGATAGAAGGGAGGGTAGGCTGGGGGGGAGGGAAGTTGGAAGCACCCATTTTTGAAAAGGGACAGGATCAAAGTGGGGAGTGGATCAGGTGGGAGGTGGGATAGGAGGGAAGGAAATATAGTTAGTCTTTTACAATATATCTACTATGGTAATGTTTTGCATAGCTACACATGTACAACATATACTGAATTGCTTATCTTCCCAGTAAGAGTGGGTGACAAGGGAGGAAGGAATCTGGAATTAGAAGTTTTAAAATCAAATGTTTAAAAAATATATAAATACTATTATTAATACTATTTTACATATAATTGGGAGATAAGATGTGCAGGCATTGGGGCACAGAGATTTACCTTGCCCTACTGGAAAAGTCGAGGGGGGTATGGGAGAAGAGATGGGAGTGAGCAGATTGGATGAGGGGATATCTTGGGGGACTGCTATTCTAGGGTGGTGGGTAGGGGAAAAGTGGGGAAAATTGTAACTCAAAATCTGGAGGAAATAAATGATGTAAACCAGAAGTTAATAAAGTATTTTAAAAAAAAGAAATTGAAAAGCTTCAAGCTTCTGCCTTTTTATACATATTTACTAGCCACAACACCTTGACTTTTGCATAAAAGTATATTTTTTAGCAGTCTCATCAGTGATTTCTTCATTGTTTTGACTTATAATATTCCAATAATAGAGTATTGAAGTCCCATACTATTGTTATATTTATGTCTGTTTCTCTTATATTGCTGTTGTTTTCTTTTACTAACTCTAAGTTGGTTGCATATAAACAATATTTTTTTCATAATTGTTATTTTCCCCTTTTTATTACTTAATCCCCTTATCTATTTTCTTCATTTTTTTCTAATCTGAATTTTATTTTATCACAATTTCATTCTTGTTTTTGTTTAAACTCACAGTTATATTTTAGGACAGTCTCTTAATTTTGCGTCTTTTTTTTGGCATCAAAAGTGCTTTCTATAAGCAAAATAAATGCAGATTTTAATCTGATTCATCTGTCATTATTTTACTATAAGTAAAAAAACTGATTTGTCTTTTCCCCCCAATTTTTAAAGGCAGAAATGCAGGGCAATTGGGGTTTAGTTACTTGCCCAATGTCCCATGGGTAGTAACTGTTAAGTATCTAAGGCCACATTTGAACTCAGGTCTTCCTAACTCCAGGGCCAGTGCTCTATTCACAGCACTACCTAGCTGCCCCTTGATTTGTCTTCCAACATTTTCTCCTTATTCTTGATATTGCCTGGAGGAACTATTATACTTCTATAGCTATTTCAACTATTAGAAGTTAATGAAACAAGTTACATTACATTTTAAAAACAACTGTTTACTTTGCTAAAACTTAACCATCTTTTCTACTATTGATCAAAGTTTTGCTTTTAAGAATTCAAGCTTCGTTTCCTTTATTCCTTTTTTAGGGGTGGGGTGGGAGGAGGCTGGAGAGGGTTATTATCCAGTTGTTTTAAATGCTTTCTTGTTAGTAAAATATGGATGCATTTTAGTGTCTTTACCTTTTTGTGTTAATCATAATGTATTTTAACTCAAACTCTTTTTAACATAGAAAAGCCTACATATTTATACTTATACACAGATATGTGTATGTTTCTATATATCTGTATATGGCATAGATATAGATACTGATATACATTTAATTATAAATTAAAATAACCAATTCAGTCTCTGGTTAATCTCTTGATCTACCAAGTATATGGCATTGAACCAATAGGTGCTATTGTATTTGCCACTAGAGGTCTAAGTTCTTTTACCAGCATTGTGAAGACATGGTTTTTTGTCTTATCACACACTTGGTCAGTGTCAGTTTCCTCATCTGCAAAAAACAAAACAAAACAGGGTTAATATTTGTACTGCCTACAGCAGAAGTCATTTTGTGATCAAATTAAATGAGACAATGTATATCAATTTAAATTTAGGGGATAAGATATAGCCACCTAAGACAGAAATAAACTGTGACAGGGGTACTCAGTAACTTTTTTTCTTAACTACTCAGCCAAAGAGACCCAGTAGACTGTTAGTTAAGAAATTTACAATTTAATGATAGACAAAAGAGACCTTAAATAATGAAAATGGTTCAGTGGATAGAAGGAAACGATAACGTCTACTCAAAGCACAAAAGCATTAAAATGCAACATTATCCCCCTCTGTTGATAAAGCCTCTTATGTGGCATTGAAATGACCTGGAACTTTCATTTTAACAAGGCTGTGTAAATATTGGATGCCTCAAATAAAGCATCTATGGCATTAACTAAAGAGAAAAGAGCCAGGGGCTCTAAAATTTTTTTTGGCACCAAAGACTCTTTGGCAGTCTTGTGAAATCTACAAACCCATACACAAAATAATGTGTGTCGCCTACATTCATAATGGAAGAAAATGCTAAATTTCATCCAGAGATTACTGAAAAAAAATTTTCCTATCCAAGGTCACAGAACCCCTGCACCTGAAATACATTCCTGAACTCTTTATAGGTCCCGGGTTAAGAACTAATCGGCTCTAGATAATAACAACATACTATTAATTTTTTGTACTATGTTATACTCACTTCCACAAGACATAATTCATGAAATGCCATTTTACTCTGTTTAATATTATTTCAGTCCATAGAATAATGCAACTGAGTTGTGATGTCTCATGTATTCTGTGCATGACAATCCAAGGAACCATTTTTTATGTGCCTAAATTGGGCCATGCCTATTCTGTCTTTCTTGTAGCTTCCATTACCTATGACTGAAAAGTAGAGAATATGACAATCAATCTGGCAAAGGCTAGAAAGGGGGAAATCTATTTTTTCTTATTAACTTAACTATGAGGATATTTGAAGCCAACAGATGGTAAGATATGGCCTAGTGGTCTCATCCTAACAATGAACTTCATAGTTAGCTTGGCAGAATTACTGATATGGACAACTATATGCAAATGCCCTCTGAACCACCTAAAATAGAGGAAAAGAGAGTCTGAAAAAATCAATGTATCAAATGTATATTTAGGAATTGCACCAGGTAAAGTGATGCTGAAGAACTTTTCAAGTCTTTACACATGAATTAAAAGAAAAAAAGTCTTCATTTTTTGTTGTTTAATTTGTTTATTTTTAATTTCCATCATTCATTTCCACAAGATTTTGAGTTACAATTTTTTCCCCGTGTTTCCCCTACCTCCCACCACAAAATAGTGATTCTATTGAGTACCCCTTCCTCCAATCTGCTCTGTCTTATATCCTTCCCAGCCCTCTCTGACTTTCTAGTGGGGCGAGATGGATTTCTATACCCCAGTGCCTGTGTATGTTATTTCCCACTTGCATGTAATATATATATATATATATATATATATATATATATATATATATATATACATATATATATATATATATATATATATATAAAATTTGATTTTAAAACTTTGATTTCCAGATTCTTTCCCTCCTTCCCTAGTCACCCACCCCTGCTGGGAGGAAAAGCAATTCAATATAGGTTAAAATGTATAGTTATGCAAAATATTACCATAGTAGATATACTGTGAAAAAATGACTATATTTTCCTCCATCCTATCCTGCCCCCCACTTATTCTATTTTCTACTTTGACCCTGTCCCTTTTCAAAAGTGTGTACTTCTAACTACCCTCACCCTCAATGTGCCTTTGCTTCTATCATCCCCTCTCTTATCCCCTTCCCCCCTACTTTCCTATAGGGTAAGATACCCAATTTAGTGTGTATGTTATTCCCTCCTTAAGCCAAATTCAATGAGAGTAAGTTGACCAATTCCCTTTCACCTTCCTGTTCTTCTCCTCCATTGTAACAGTTTTTTCTTACCTGTTTTATATGAGATAATTTACTCTATTCTCTCTTTCCCTATCTCCTCTCATTATATTCCTCTCACCTCTTAATTTTATTTTTTAGATATCATCCCTTCCTATTCAACTCATCTTGTGCCCTCTGTCTATGTATACCTGTATACATATATACACACACTCACATATGTATTTATACACACATATGCCCTCCTATATAAACATGTATGTGTATGTATACATATATATATTCCCATCAACTATACTCATACTGAGAAAAGTCTCATGAGTTACAATTATCATTTTACCATGTAGGAATGTAAATAGTTCAACTTTAATAAGTTCCTTATGATTTCTTTTCCCTGTTTACCTTCTTGTGCTTCTCTTGCTTCTTATATTTGAAAGTCAAATTTTCTATTCAACTCTGTTTTTTTTTTCATCAAGAATGCTTGAATGTCCTCTATTTCATTGAATGGACATATTTTCTCCTGAAATACAATACTCAGTTTTGTTGGGTAGGTGATTCTTGGTTTTAATCCTAGCTCCTTTGACATACAGAATATCATATTCCAAGCCCTTTAATCCCTTAATGTAGAAACTGCTAGATCTTGTGTTATCCTAATTTGTGTTTCTACAATACTCAAATTGTTTCTTCCTGACTACTTGTAATATTTTCTCCTTGACCTGGGAACTCTGGAATTTGGCTACAATATTCCTAGGAATTTTCTTTTGGGGATCTTTTTCAAGAGGTGATTAGTGAATTCTTTCAATTTCTATTTTGCTCCTCTGGTTCTAAAACATCAGGGAAATTTTCCTTGAGAATTTCTTAAAGGATGATTTCTAGGTTCTTTTTATGATCATGGTTTTCAGGTAGCCCAATAATTTTTAAATTATTTCTCTTGGATCTATTTTCCAGGTCAGTGGTTTTCCCAGTGAGATATTTCACATTGCCTTCTATTTTTTCATTTGTTTGAATCTGTTTTATAGTATCTTGATTTCTCATAAAGTCATTAGCTTCCATTTGTTCCAATCTAATTTTGAAGGATTTATTCTCTTCAGTGAGTTTTTAAAATTCCTTTTCTCTGTTACAAATGTTTAAGACATTCTTTTCCTCATTGGCTTTTTGGGCCTCTTTTGCCAGTTGAGTTACTCTGTTTTTTAAGGTGTTATTTTCTTCAGTCAGGTTGTTGACTCTCTTTTCATGATTTTTCTTGCATAATTCTCACTTCTCTTCCCCCTTTTCCATCTACTTCTCTTACTTGATTTTCAAAATCCTGCTTGAGCTCTTCCATGGCCTGTAACCAATTCATATTTTTCTTGGCAGCTTTTGATGGAGGAATTCTGACTTTGTTGTCTTCCTCCTGTTCCATGCTTTGATCCTTTTTGTTCCCAAAAAAGGATTCTATGGTATGTTTGTGCTTCCTCTGCTTGATCATACTGCTAGTCAAATACTTGACTTTTGAGCTCTTTGCCACAGTAGAACTCTGCTTCCAGAGAGGAGAGCTTTGTCCCAATTCACTGGAGTCTTAGCGAGTCACTCTAGGACCAATCTGGCTAGGGAAGAGAGGCCCTTCCCCAATAACTTGGGTACTGGGTAACTTTTTTTTCTTGTCATACCAATAACTTATGAGGACTGTGGGCTAAGGCAAGGAAGGATTGTTCTTTAAGTTGGTGGAGGGAGTGTTCCAAAGTGTGAAAGACTGGACTACTAGCACACGTGGCCCACAAAATCTCCCGAGTGCAGCTGAATAATTTTAAAATATTTAACAAAATGCATTAAAATTTAATAAAGCATAGATAATGTTAACATGTGATTTTCTATGTCAATATGTGCCTGCAGGGATCCCCAAGTAGACTTTAGTGGCCTCCATTTCTACTTGAATATAACACTACTCTCCAACACTGATGAAATCACAGTTCTTTGAAATGTTAAAACTGCTTAGCATAAGGACTAAATGTTTAACCATGTCTCCTTCTAAACCCAAACCAGAACTTCAGAGAGCTAAACTGCCCTTTCTATCCTTCATGGGCTTGGTAAAATCACCACTTCCACTTTATCTACTTTCCCTCTGCAATCCTTCTTTTCTGACTATAAGATCAACTGTGATGCCAGGAGAAAAGCTGAAAATCAAGTGGAGTTTTTTTTTCCTTTTTGAAATAGGAAATAGAGATGAAAAGATTAAAAGCATTGTAAACTAGTAGTCTAGAAAGTAGAAATTTATTGGGAGAATTTATTTTTAATTTCAGGGTGTGGAGAAGAAATGACTAATCTCTTAAGACCTGGATGATATGTTTTGGAAATCATTTGCTTAGGGGCTAGTTCACTTGGAGGGAGAAAAGTTGAAACCAGAAAAATTTGTTAATATTGAGTGAATGAATTTAGCCAATGCCTCAGACATATATCACACCATCTTAAGGGTTAAATTTAGCTTAGGAACTATTGTGGTAAGGGAAGGAAAGGGTGGGAGAAAGGGAAAAGGGATAAGAATTTCTATGGTGCCTAATATCTACCAAGCACTGTGCTAAGTGCTTTGCAAGTAGCATTTCATTTGATCCTCTCAACCCTAGGAAGTAGGTGATAATTCCATCCCCATTCTATAGTTGAGGAAACTCAGAGAGAGGCTGACTTGTCTAGCATTACATAGCTAGTAAATATCTGAGGCTGAATTTAAACTGGTCTTGACTGAAGACCCAGAGTTGAGCACTATACGCCATACCTCCTAGAGAGTAGTTTGAAGACTGAGACATAATGATCCAAGGAAATCCAGTGATCCAAAGAAATGATAGCTGTCTTGTTCCTTCCCATTTTTTCCATTCAATGGTTGGCTTCTAACAACAGTCAGCAAAATGGGTCTAAAGAAATTTAAGTAGACAAAAATACCTTAGAAATAGATCAAGACTATAGAAGCTAATAGAGTTAAAAAAAAATAGGAGGATGCAAACATGAGGGAAATGCCTTTGTATTAGCAAGGGACTCAGGCCCCTCTGGCTGAAAGTGCCTAAACCCCACCCAGCTCCACCCTTTGCCTGGAGTTCCTCCAGACCACCAAATGTGTTAAATTATGGTCTCAGTCAGCTTTTAGTTAGTGTAATTTTTGCATCTGCAACTAATTGTGGTTGTAAAATCCCATTCCACATTCTTTCCACCACCCTTACCCTATCTGCCCAAGACACAGAGATGAATGGTCTGTCTAAACAGGGCAGATGTTTCAATTGTCTGCTTCATTTGTTCAGTGAAAACATTAATCAGATCATTAAAACCCCAAATAGGTTTATTTGCTGTTTGTTTTTGGGTATTAAAAAAAAAAACATTAGGTGATGTTGAGAATGGTTTTAATGAACACAAAATCTTACCTTCACTCCATAGACTTTTGAGATCATTATTGGAAGCCTAGACTTTTGAGTCACAGAACGTATATGTGACAGGGAGGGGAAAGGGAATTTTTTTCCTTTTTTTTTCTTTTTGTGTACACAGCATTTAGCACAGTGTCTGGCATATAGTAGATGCTTAATTAAAAGTTTATTGACTGGCTTAAAACATAGCAGAGAAAGAGAGCACTAAGTTAGAGGACCTGGGTTATAGTCTTGACTTTTCCATTTCCTTTTTTGACTCCAGCTTATTTGTCAGTGTCCACAACTATGGGATGAGGTTAGATGATCTTTAAAGGCCCTTTGAAGCCTATGATCAAAAGCATAGTTTTTATACTTAAAGACCAGCTACATTCATCTTGGAAATAGTATTTCAGATTATATCGATATTAGCACAAAAGTGAGTCTTATTCACCAAAGCTGTTTTATGATCAATTGATAGTTTTATACTATGTATATATGAGTGTGTACATATACTCTCAAAATTATACATGTCTACATATATGTACATACACAATTACACATAAATATAAAAGCTGTTGTAGACCAGGTTATTGGTGGAACAGGAATTTGAGTTAACCCACTAGTGTCTCAAAACAGCAAGACTGTTGTGAGTAAAATAGTCATGGAGCAGACTTGGGGCCATTTGAATTGACTTTGCCACAAAGTAGGTTGCTTTAGTGCCCAGCTTAGAGCTGTTTGGACAAAGAGTGTGTAACTCAGCTCTAAGACTCTGGCAGGGAGAGGGGCGGAGCCAAGATGGCGGAGTAGAAACAGGTCATCCAAGCCACTCTGTCCCCAGATTCCCTGCAAACTATGTAAAAGGGGACTCTGAACAACTTCTGGAGCCCCAGCACCCACAGAACGACACAGAGAAGCTAACCTCCCGCTGAGGACAGCCCAGCAGCCCTGCAGGAAGAACCAGCGCAGAACTCTGGGAGCCGGCAGTGTGCAGTGCGCAGAGCGTGGGAGCCGAGCCCAGTCAAGCCCAGCCGAGAGGAGGCCAGGTCCTCATGAGCCGAGGTTTTAGCCCCAGGGCGGCAGGGCCAGCAGCCAGCTGGAGGAACCCCAGAACACCAGGAGCTGTGGCGACTCCAGAATTATCAACATAGACATGCCTAGGACAAAGTGAGAGGTTAGTGTCCTATGGACTTTGGGACCCGTATTTGGGGAATGCATCGGCTCCCTCCCCTGGGGGCTAGAAGCCACTGAGGAGACACGCCATTTTGTAGTTTTCAGAGGCAGCTCCAGCGCCTGGCCTGCGAACTGTAGGGAGATCCAGTGATCAGTCTTGGGGGGTAATCACTCTTGCTTTAACCTCCCTGGATCTGGATTGTGATCTAGGGTGGAAGTCGTGGGTGGGTTTACAGCTTGCCAGAAACGGAAGTTGCCTCCCACACGTTCGGGACAAAAATTCCTCTATCTGACCTTAAAGCCATAGTGTGGCAACAAGCCCAAAAGTCAAGTAATTAAGTGGCAACATGCCAAGGCAAAGGAAACAGAAAAATGCAACCCTAGACTCCTATTTTGGGGGCATAGAACGGGAAAAGGACTGTGAGGTCAGAAGTCCTGCTCCAAAAGCCCCAGGGGAAAACATGAGCGGGTTGCAGGCCATAGAGGACCTTAAGAAGGACTTTAAAAATCAAATAAGAGAAGTGGAGGAAAAATTGGAAAGAGAAATGAGAAGGATGCAGGAAAAGTATGAAATGAGGGTCAACAGCCTGACTGAGGAAAACAACACCTTAAAAAATAGACTAACTCAAATGGCAAAGGAGGCCCAAAAGGGCAATGAGGAGAAGAATGCCTTAAAAAGTCGAATTTGCCAGATGGAAAAAGAATCTCAAAAGTTCACTGAGGAGATTCATTCCTTCAGAGTTAGACTGGAGCAAATGGAAGCTAATGACTTTATGAGAAATCAAGATGCTGTTAAGCAGATCCAAACAAACAAAGATTAGAAGGCAATGTGAAATATCTCATGGGAAAAACCACTGACCTGGAAAATAGATCCAGGAGAGACAATTTAAAAATTATTGGACTACCTGAAAGCCATGATCAAAGAAAGAACCTAGAAATCACCCTTCAAGAAATTCTCAAGGAAAACTGCCCTGATGTTTTAGATCCAGAGGGCAAAATAGAGGTTGAAAGAATCCACCGATCACCTCCTGAAAAAGATCCCAAAAAGAAAACTCCCAGGAATATTATAGCCAGGTTCCAGAATCCCCAGATCAAGGAGAAAATACTACAAGCAGCCAGGAAGAAACAATTTCAATATTGTGGAAACACAATCAGAATAGCCCAGGACCTGGCAGCTTCTACACTGAGGGATCGAAGGGCATGGAATATGATATTCCAGAGGGCAAAAGAACTGGGAATGAACCCAAGGGTCACCTACCCAGCAAAACTGAGTATTTTGTTTCAGGGGAAAATATGGTCATTCAGTGGAATAGAGGACTTTCAAGCATTCTTGAGGAAAAAACCAGAATTGAATAGAAAATTTGACATCCAGACACAAGAAGAAAGAGATGCCTGAGAAGGTAATCAGGGAAAAGAAATCAAAAGGAACTTATCAAAGTTGAACTATTTACATTCCTATATGGAAAAGCAATAACTGTGACTGATGATATCTTTCTCACTATGAAAATAATGGAAGAAGGGTGTGTGGTCATATGAATACATATGTGAATGTGTGTGTATATGGTTACAGTTATATGTGGATAGAGGGCATAGGTTGAATTTGTTGGGAAGGGAGAATACTCAAAGGATGAAATTATGAGGTGAAAGAGGAAAGTGGCAAGAGGAGATGGGGAGAGACAGGGTAGGGTAAACTATCTCATGTAGAAGAAGCAAGGGGAAGTGGTTGCAAGGGAGGGGGAGAATAGGAAGGCAAAAAAGGCAAAACCACATTCTCATTGAATTTGGTTCAGGGAGAGAATGACATACATACTAAATGGGATATCTCAACCTGCAGCAGAATAGGGGGAAGGGGGATGAGAGGAGGGATGATGGATGGGAGGGCATCCTTGGGGGGAGGGGAGGTTGGAAGTACCCACTATAGAAGAGGGACAGGATCATGTAGGGAATGGACCAGGTGGGGGGTGGGATGAGTGGGAGGGAATTATAAGCAGCCTTGTACAATATATCTACTATGATAATGTTTTGCATAGCTAGACATGTACAACACATACTGAATTACTTATCTCCCCAGAGGGAATGGGTAACAAGGGAGGAAGGAAATGGATCTGAAAGTCGAGGT
This sequence comes from Gymnobelideus leadbeateri, assembly GCA_011680675.1. Classification (NCBI taxonomy): domain Eukaryota; kingdom Metazoa; phylum Chordata; class Mammalia; order Diprotodontia; family Petauridae; genus Gymnobelideus; species Gymnobelideus leadbeateri. The sequence continues at coordinate 517,954 of WOXC01000265.1, forward strand.
CTTAACATTAAATGTTTCAAATATATATAAATACTATTATTGATACTCTTTTGCTTATAATTGGGAGATAAGATGTGAAGGCATTGGGACACAAAGATTCACCTTCCTCTAATGGAAAAGTTGAAGAGGGTATGGGAGAAGGTATGGGAGAGAGCAGATTGGAGGAAGCGATATCTTGTGGGACTGCTATTCTGGGAGGTTGGGTAGGGGAATAACGGGGGGAAAATGATTGTAACTCAAAATCTGGCGGAAATGAATGATGTAAAACAGAAGTTAATAATAAAGCATTTGTTTAAAAAAAAAAGACTCTGGCAGGGAAATTTGAAGTCTCCTTGATAAAATCTGAAGCTCCCCTTAAGAATTTCCCTGCTCATTGCATTTTTCTGCTTTTTTCTTTCAATGAACTGCTTTCTTCACTGTTTTGGGAACTGCTTTTACCTAGTGATATTTGAATATGGTTTTTATTAGAAGGGATTGATTATTTGAATAGACTGAACAGAAGCAATTCAAGATCCAAGCAAAAAAGAATAAGGTCTAAGTGAACCAGAAAGATTCCAGGATGATTTAAAAAAAAAACTTTAAAAATGAAAGATAATCAATAATTCTTCTTAGTTTTCTGAGTTAAAGACAATGCTGAATTAGAGTAAATACATGTACATATGTCACACATACATACTACAATCATCATTGTCATAATAAACATCTGGACAGGGATGATATTATAGATCATGTGTTATATTATGCTCTCCTTCATCTCTGCCTGCTGGCTTCTCTCAGGGGTGGGGAACCTATGGTCTTGAGGCCAGATGTGGCCCTCTAGGTCCTCAAATATAGCCTTTTGACTGAATCAAAATTCTGGCTGCACTTGAGGATCTAGAGGGCCAAATCTGGCCTCAAGACCCTTAAGGCCTTAGGTTTCCCACCCCTGCTTAAATGTTAACTAAAATCTTATCTTTTACTGGAAATCTTTCTCAATCTCTCTAAAGTCTAGTAGTTTTCCTCTTATTCATTTCCTAATTATCCCATCTGTAACTTGTTTATCTATCTATCTATCTATCTATCTATCTATCTATCTATATCTGTTTGTTTGTTGTCTCTCCAATTAGAATATAAGCTCCTTGAGGGCAACCACTGTCATTTGACTCTTTTTGTATCCTCAATAATTAGCACAGTGCCACTTAGTACAATTAGTACAGGGCACTTAATTGTTTATTGACTAACTATATAGTATCAGTCAATGAGAGCTTTGAAGAGTTGTCATGAGGACAAAAGTATTTGACTTGATTGTAAAATTCTAGAGGGTAGAATCAGAATTGATAGGTAGAAATTAGAGAGAGAAAGGTTTTGATATACTATTAAGAAAAACAAAATTGGAGTGGCTAAAGATGAAATAAATTACCTCTGTTGCTGAAGGACTTCAAAGATTAGAGAACCAGTGTTAAAAAGGGGAGTCATGCACTGGGTAATGACATACTAAAAGATTATTCAAATCCCTTTCAAGTTTTGCATTCTATGACTCTAAAAAGTAGAGGATGATTAAGATTAGTATCTCACAGAGCTACTTTGAGCTTAGAAAAAGGTGCCTTTAATTTGGTTGTAGCTTTCTCTAATCTCCATTCCCTTTATAGGAGATGAACTCTAAATAGAGATGTATGTAAGGCCAAGGATGATACTATGCCATGTTTCTGCCCTCTGGGGTGATGGCAGCAATGATAGTTGAGGAAAACTCTCAAGCCAGAAAACCTATATGAATGGCAAGGGTATATACTGGTCACATTGAGTAGGCTTTCAACTTGGAAGCAAACAGCCTATCATTTTTTTTTCAATCCATGAGTCATTTCAAATTATCTGTCCTTACAGATTGACTTGTGATCCCCAAGTCTCACTTTACAGTATGGTGATTTGGACTCTGGATAAGCTCCAAACTCACTGATGCAATGATTTCTATTACAACAACCCAGACCTCAGTCATGTCATGGATGCTTCTGTTGTTACCTTCTTATTTCAGAAGGAAACATTTAGCATAGTCACTTTGATACCTCCTTTCCCTTTTCTGTCTGCCACTGTCTTGGTATCTTGGTACCTCTCTCTGTCTCTCTTCATCTCTGTCTGTTCCTCTCTGTTTTTCTATGTCTATCTGTCTGTCTCTCCCCTCTCTCCTCTGTTTCTTCCTTTCTTATCTCCCTTAAAGGGCTACTGTACTCTAAGTTATATTTTGAACACTATTTCTTTTTAAAAAATATAATCTTATATTTTTGAAAAAGTTTGACTCCTAAGCCAATTTGAATACATCACTAGTAGAAGTGTTTTTTAAAAAATATATTTGTATTTATTTTGTTAAATATTTCCAATTACATGTAAAATTGTTTTTTTAAAAAGCATTTTTTAACTTTTGAGTTCCAAATTCTTTCCCTCTCTTTTGTCCCTCCCCCTAACTTGAGAAAGTGAGTACTTTGATTCTGATTATGCATGTGATGTCATGTAAAATATATTTCTATATTAT